>VCAZ01000019.1:2325000-2902500 GCA_005784505.1 Bagarius yarrelli | reverse complement strand
ACACTCCTCTTTCTGTGATAAATCTGGAATAGGTCTCTGTACTGAACTCTGCTGAACTCCTTAAAAGATGAGCAAATATCAGTTCTATTTACTTGCTCTGCTTTTTATTATAGCTGTGTATAAGTACCTGGCCATAAGAGCACACACACACACACACACACACACTTTGACACTAATCAGAACCAAATAAAAAGACAACCTGACATGTTCATTTTTTATCATGTTAAATGTTTGTGAATTTATCTATCTGTCTATCTATCATCCGTCCATCTATCTAACTGTCCGTCCCTCCGTCTCTCTCTCTTTCTCTCTCTCCTTCAATTTGATTAAAAGATGAGAGGCAGGAAGGGAATCATATGATGCACATCTAATAACTTCACCATCTGTCTTCAGTGCTGGCCCACCACCAACATTGTGTGTGTCAGCCACTGCCTGAAAACCCAACTTACAATTAGAGAGAGAGAAAACCCTGAAAAAAGAAAGGAAAATAAGAAAATAAGAAAAAAGAAAGACAGAAAGAGAGAGAAAGAGACAGAGAGAGAAGTGGGTAAACACTATGAGGAAAAGAGAGAGAGAGAGAAAGAGACAAAGAGAAAGAAAAAGAGAGAGACAAAGACAGAAAAAGAGACAGACACAGAGAGTGTGAGAAAAAACACAGAGAGAGAAAGAGAGAGTTATAGTAAGCACCTGCAAGAGGTGATGAATGAGCCGATAAAAGTGTCAAATTTACTTACAAACACTTTATTTTTACATTTTGGGTTAAAAACTAATGCACCACTGGAACATTTCAGGTCCATGACCACTGTATGTATAAGTGTGTGTGTGTGTGGTGTGTGTGTGTGTGTGTGTGTGTGTGTGCACTGCAGCACAGACCTTAAGGTGGGTGGAATGGTTCTGAAACACATGGAGGTATGCTACCTCGCTGGCAGTTACGACATACACATGTGCACACACGCACACACACACACACACACACACACACACACAGACTAAACATCAATACACAGTTCTCGAGCTGAAGGAATGGAAGCGCAGAGGGGAGAAACAGCTCATAGGAAATAAAGGAAGGAAGAGGAGCAGTAGGAAAAGAGGGATCAGTGCTTGGTAAAGCCTCATTCTGCCGTTTCAACAAGAAAAACCGGATTTCCAAACCGACATTCCAACTTGTGGACAACAGGAACAACAACAACAATAATAATAACGATAATAAATAAATAAAAATAATTATTTATAATTATTATACTAAAAATGTATCAATTAATTAATAAATCCCTCTATGCGAATTCTGCTCCTTCCTCTAGGATAGATTAAATGCATGTGTTGTTGTTGTTTTTTCAGTATAGTGTTGGCCAGCCGGGACAAAAAAAAAACGGCTCCTACAAGTGACGTGTGGGAGTCTGCCCAAATTTAGCTCATCAAGGAGACAAAAAAAAGGAAGAGACAAAAAAAAAAAAAAAAAAAAAAAAAAAGTCCAACCTCTGGGAAAAGATCCCAAAAGGAAGTAAATGATTCACATATGCCAAAGCGAAGAGCTTTCAAACGCTGTCAAATTCAATTATTTAGGATGCCTAGATGATGCCTTTCCTTATTCATCATCAATTCACACGCTTTTGTTTTTCTATTTGTGGGCCGGTTTAGGGACAGCAGTCGTTTTAATCAATGACTTTTGTTTTATTTATTGAAAAAAAAAAAAAAAAACTGTTAGAAGATCAAAAAAGTTTAATCAGTTGAATATTATTAACTGGCAACATCATAAAAAAATATTAAGTGTGCTTGAAATGAAACATTATTGTAGAATAATGATAAATCGAATACCATATGCATGTCATTAGGAAATACACTCTTAACCCTAAAATAGAAAACACACACACACACAGCTGAAAACCACATTTTTCCCTCTTGTGGTTCTTTTCAACCACATTTCTCCGCACACAACCAGCGACTCTGATCTTTCTGTTATCATTTTAGCATTTGAAGGGCGAGACAAGCTGCTAAGCTGCCAGTAATGACGTCCAATACATCCTCGTGCGGTGAGGACAAAATGTGGTCACACACCAATTGTAATAAAATACCCAAAGAACAAAAAAAAGGACATATAAAAGCAGCATAGAAAGCTCTGGAGAGTCAGACACGACTGGAAGCTTGTATTACATATATACGAGGCAGTGTGGAGTTTAATATCGGCTGCTGAGAAAAATCTCAACTTTTAGAGTTCTGTAAAATGTTAGAATCTTTAAAAATGCTCTTTGTGGTCGTGAGGTTTATACATTCATTTACAGAAAAAAAACAGATTGAACCACAGATTTATATGAGAGTCACTTAATAGAACCTCAAACTACAGCTGAAATGTTTTTATTACGTGTGTGTGTGTGTGTGAAATTATATCCTTAACGCAATGTTTTTAAAACGTTGGTATTTTAATATGTTTAAATTTTACTAAATTCAAATACCAAAATTAACATTTCAATATAATAATTTTTGAACTGCGTATGAAATATTTTGGTTCAACATAAAAATTAAATAAATCTTTTTATTTTATTGACATAATTTCATAAACTTAATTCAAATAAATATTATGTCACAAATTTTTATTACATTTTTTTTTTAAAGATTTTTTTTGTCTATGTTACCAAAAAATAAATTATTCACTATATACAAATTATTTCACTTCCCACTTTAAATGGTTTAAGCGCTCCTGTTAAGCATATGAGAGCGCTAAAGGCTAAAGAGGGCTGTGCAAAATTAGGAAACACACTAGTGAGAAATAGTTTGTACTCTCTTAATATCATAGTAAGTTGAAGTGGTTTTAAAAGCATGTGGAAAGGAAAAAAAAAGCAAAAGAAAAAAAAGAGCGAGTTGTGTGTTTGTGCCTATTGTCTTCCCTAAATCAGCTTTATTTCACTCATCATGCCGTAATCGCCAGATCACACAACCGCTTCTTTAAAAACAAAGAAAGAAAACCTGGTTGGGACTAACGAGGAGTCTCCGTTTCTCTTTTTTTATTTTTTTAATTAATTCTTACTCGAGTTGTTTGTTTTTTTTTAATTCACCCTATATGTAGAACTCGATTGCAGGTTCATATACAATAAACTCACAAAACTAAACCCAAGACTGAATATAAGAGCAAAAACTGCATAGGTGGTTTAATTAAGGGCTGCATTAGGAAAACGGCACATAGGGGATGCATTTGAAAAAGTCTAGAAGGAAACTGCTGCTTTTTGGGGCTTCAAAAATTTATAAAATATGTATCTCGTCAAAAAAAACCCAAAAAAACTCCCCTCCAAACTATTTCTCAGCTTTTTGAACCCTCGAACCCGTGGCTGAGTCCAATTGTGATCTCAGAAATGGCATTAATCAAGCCGGGGCCTCGCACGATTCTGACAAACATTAAACACAGTAAGCAGGCAATTATGTATGCATGATTTAATCGGCAACTAATTAATATGCAAATGTATTCATATGTTAGTTACTAAATTAAAAATGCAAAGCAGCCCTTATGGTGAATCTGTGATTTCTGCACAAACACGGCGTTTGAAAATAATAAGAAAAAAAATAGGAAAAGGAAAAAAAAAAAAAACATTCAGAGTTCTGGAGTTTTTCCCCGCGTTTTTCCACATGGCAACCTGTTGCTGATGGGAACAAGACAATTTTTTTTTATTTAACTTTTTAAACTAAACTAAGGACATGAAAATGTATCACTCCAAATTAAAATAGCACTTATAACACTCAAAATTGAGTTTAGTTTAGCTTCCAGGCTAAAAGGCACGCGAATGCTCTCAATCAGATTTATTTCAACTCTGGCTTTGTTTAAAAAGCAGTCGGCGTGCGGTCAGAGCGAAAAAGCTTAAAGGGTTCTAAGGGGCTGCGCTACCTGCTCGGCTGCTGTGAAGGATTGTGGGAGATGAATTGAGGGGTCAGTTAGGGGATAATAGACTCCGAAAACCCTTTAAAACATACACACAGAGGGGAGCTGACACTGACACACACACACAAAGGGGCAGAAGGAAGGCTACCTGGGTGGGCAATTGACCCAGAGTGTTTTATAGCTAATAGACAAGTCTCTCTCTTTCATGCTCTCTTTCTTTTTTTTTCCTTTCCTCCTTTCCTGTTTTTGTTTTCATGTCTCTCTTTTCTGGATTAAGAAACGATTTTTGTAAGTCGTCCCATAAGGAACGGAATATTGTCATGCCAAAACCCCTTTTCTTATCCTCTTCATTGCTCTCTCCATCCTTCATCCTCCATCCCTCCCCCATCTCTCCTCCTCTTTTGGCATGAGCTGAACTTTCCCCGCAGTGTTGGATGGCACGGCAGCCCGGTCGCACCTCCTAAATCAGGGCTTGTGGGAGCCTCTTCTTTGATGCAGGGGGAACAAATGTTAGTGTGGCACAAGCCGCATGTTCTCGCTATTATTCAGTGGAATATTTCAATATTTCTTCTTCTTCTTAGATTATTATTATTATTATTATTATTATTATTATTTAACAGTGACATAGTTTATCATGGACGCTTCGAACAATGCAAACCTTCACCAATAAAATGTGCTTTAGAAATGTGTTAAAACTGAAATTGAACTGATGATTTGTCGATCTTTAGTCTGCCATCTTTTTTTTCCATCTCTTTCTCTCTCTCTCCTTTGCATCACAACAGACTTTCGTTCTCTTGCGCATGAATTAGCTCTCGGACAGGGTATAGAATAATAATAAGAAGAAGAATATCAACAACTACAAATACCAACAACAACAACAATAATTATAATAATCATTTGAAAAACAGTTTTTATTTTATACATTTTAATTGTGTTGTTTAAAAAAATACTGTGTTGTTTATATTCATAAAAATCACTACAGAAGCAACTGTGTAAACAAGAGTATGCATATATTTATCTTAGAAAGTAATCAATAAAGTGATGTATTAAAATGTTATAACATTGTAATAAATAATTAATAACCATTGTTATTATCATCATCATTATATAATTGTATTATTATAATATATATTTTTAATTAATGTGTATAATAAAACTATTTATGTGGGGAAATGTGTCATTTTTGTGTAGCATAACAAACAGTATTTTGTGCTTCAAGTCCATTAAAAGGAAAAAGTCCATCAGTTGCAAGTTGAAGTTATAACGTTATAATAAAGTAGTGTAATATTTAAATTTGTGTTTAATTATTTTATCTGGATAAAAGCGATAATATAAAACAAATACTTTTTTGGGACTAGAATACTTTTTCCATGCTGAGTTGTGTTATAAACATGTAATAAATGCTGTATTACTGTTTTTCCTTCTGTATACATACTTATGAATGTGCACTGACCTGTAATTCTACCCCGGATATCACGGTGTTACTGTCTGTGACTGACTGTACTGGTATTTGTCCACCTTTGTATTTGGCTGGATGTAGCTGTCTCTATGTGCACCTGAGCTAGTCAATTAAATTATTGTGGACATCCTCAGGAAATGAATACTGCAGTAGTACAAGTGCACAACACACACAACATTAGCAATATCCCTAAATCAGAAAGTGACATTTTTGCGACAACACTTCGCCCGTCGTCGTTAGTGTGTGCGGTAAACATTACATACTTCTCGGGTGTTTTTTGAAGCCCACAGCCTTTTCTTCGTTTTCTATTACTTTAGCAATGCAAAGAAAATGACTCAATCCCACAAGATTTCCACAAAATTACTTTTCCACCAGAAACGCTAAACAGCCGTGTAGCACGTAATGCTGCTGTCACAGACAGCATGAGGAATCCATCACCGCATGACTACATCACTCTCTCTCTCTTTTTTTTTTTTTCCTTTGGCCAAAATATTCAGGGCCACTCAGTTATCTGCAGCTGCAGCCCGAACAAAAGTTCCCTTTGTGAACTGTGCATGTAAACAAACAGGATGGCGCTAATTTGATTATTAGGGCTCGCACAAAATGGCTGCCGTCGAGTCGGGCAACCAAACGGCAACCGAACCAGTAACCCTACGCTAAAACAGGACAGACTGGGACGTGACCTTCTACACACACTGAGAGAAGTTTTTATTAAGATCTGCGTCTTACTCACTTTGTAATCGGTCAGTACGAAAAATCAGCTTGGTGATTAATCAAATGACAGGATTAATAAAGAGATCATTTTTCTGTCGGGTCGTGTGTGTGACGTATTTTACAGATTTATGTTTTATAGAATAACAAATGAATTAAAACACTAATATTTTTTTCTCTCTAACAATATATTTAGCATGTTTTTATTTATAATAATTAAAGGCACAACTGTATTATTTATCATATATCCACATATCTAGATAAATTGGAAGAATAAACTACATCATTAATAATAACTATAATAATTATTATAATATAATTAATCAATCATTAAATTAGGTCTTTTAGTCCACAATTTAAATAGAAAGAATAACCACACACACACACATACACACACACACGCTTACTTCTATCCTCTTTCTCATTCCAAAGCCAAGGCATCATTCATATTTTTTTCTTCCTGATGAAATATTCCACTTCTCTAGCATTTGTAGGGATTAGCATTTATTAGCACTACTTGTCTTAGATAGGATTGTGTGTTTGACAGCGAGACAGAAAGTGCGTCGCTTGAACTCACAGGTTGAAATGCTAACATGAGCGATACGAAAGTCTCTCACTCGCGCGCGCTTCTTTTTTTCTTCTACGGACGTGTGGAGCGCAGACATTTTAAAACGGGAAAAATTGGTCTGTTGCCAATGACCCGACATGCCCGCGGTCAGAGAGCGTCTGCTCTCTTTTTCTCTCTCTCTCTTTGTCTTTCTCGCTCACACACACTTAAAACACACAAAACACACCCTTCGGTGTATTCACCCTTTAATTTTCTTTAAATAAAGAAAAAAAAAGAAAAAAAAAAAAAAGAATTAAATGTGATAGATTTTCCATTATTACTTTTAACTATTTTCTCCCTAATAAACACATCTATTATTGAGTGTGATATCATGTCTTTTTTAGTGTTAATGACACACAAATAAATTTATAAGGAGTTGTGTTGTTTTTTTACTTAAGGCTGTATCTGCAGGGATGTGGACACGCAGCTGTTTCTGTTCTTTAAAACTCCCTCTAAAAAATTCCTTCAGTTAAAAAAAAATTATGAAGTCATCTAATGGTACATTCTGCTTCAGCTCACACATAAGTTTAGACTCTGTCATTCTTTTCGTTTTAACACACAAACACTGCCAGATTCTCTGCTGGTTTTTAGATGAATAAAAAAAGGAATAGGACTGTTATTAGCTGTAGTTCATTTAAGGACAAAATGCTTTTTATTTTGAAGCAAATTCTGTGTTTGATTTATTGATAACATTATATAATAAGATTATTAGCAGCACATATATACATCCGATTATTAACTACAATTTGTGCAAAAGTGTTTTCAAGTTAATGTTACTGAGTGTTAATTATTCTGAATAAGGTTCATTTTCGGTTCATATAAAAAACAAAAAAAACTAAAGACGACCCGTTGCGTCAGCCATGTGGACACAAAGTCTAAATTTCTGCCCTGGGAAAATAAAACACGCACACAAACATCATCCATACATGATTCCCACTTTCTGGTTCCTAAGACAACGCTGACGGTGACAGCTGGTGTTACGGCGGCCATTTTCTTTTTTCCCCCCTCAAGTTTTGGGCCTTGGCCAACACCTCACTGCCACCCGCTCGAGAGCCTGTCAATCAGTCCCATCACCATGGAGACACATCTCTTTCCCTCTCTCACCTCTCTTTTGCTCTCTTTTTGCCTTTCCACCCCAATCTCTAATAGAACTGTAATGCAAATGGCGGCTCTCTCCGATTCAGGCCAGGGTTTTGGGGGTCTGATGTTTATTCGCTGCTCAATTTTTTTGGTTTTGTTAGTGTTTGTTTAGTGTTTGAATTTTTTTTTTTTTTAGCATTACTTATTTTGCTCATGTTTCCCAGCAGGCTGTACCTTTCTGGCCAGCATGAGAGTGGTCTAGGAGGCCAGCTGGGGCGAGCAGCAATTACGTTTACGACATAGATGAGAAACAGGGAGACTGTGAGGGAGGACTAGCAGTAGCTCCACTGTCTGGAAATGTCATTGAGGCACATGAGCTCAGCGACACGGCAGTAAAGTGACATTAGTTCTTATAAACCCGTACTAGCCTTTATTAAAACCATTCATTGAATCGAATACCATTTGCCTCCTGCTAGACAAAAGAGTGTCTGTGTATTGCCGCCAAAGACAATGTCCACAACTAAATATAACAAATGTACAACTGTCTAATCCTCTAAATGACATCATCTAGTAAAATAACTTTTGACCTCCTCCTTTTAAGCTATACATTTACTTGGTCATCCAACAGACCTATTCGGGCTAAAATGCAGCTAAAGTTTATGTCGGAAAAATGAAGCTTTTACGGTTTCACTCAAGAGTCTAAACAAATTCCTGCTCACCAGCACTGGAATCTTTAGCGCTGAAGCTCAGGTGCTACCAGTTAAAGTAAAAAAAATGCAGGGAATGAGAACCATCTCCTGCAATGCCTTCGACATCCTGATAGGGGGCAGAGCAGCTCAGGGAACGGGGATGGAAGTGCACACGAGAGAATAAGTCCCGACTGTGCCTTCTGCTAGACTTAACTTAATTTAATTAACGCTGTCGACTTTAAACAAACTCTGATATGTGCTCGGAGGAGAGCGAATGAGGAGAGTCGGGTGAAAGTAAAGCTCCTCAAGGACAAACTGGCTTTCCTGTTTTATAAATGAGTGAGATATTAAGAAGACCTACGCTGATTTTGGAAAACTCGGTGGTTTCAATACCAGAACATTAGCTCATATTTAATAAGGCTCAACATTCACCATGTCTGATTATTGATCTATTTATTGACATTTTGCTTTTCTTATTAAAATGAAAAATACACAGGAAAATATATTCTGTTAAACAAAAGAAAAAATATATACAGAAACAATGAATGAAAGAAGGAAGGGAAGGAATGAAGGAAGGGAAGGAAGAGAGAAAGGAAAAAAAGGAAGGAAGGAGGGGAAGGAAGGGAAGGAAGAGAGAAAGAAAGAAAGGAAGGAAAGGAATTAAGGAAAGAAGGAAGGAAGGCAGAAAGGAAGGAAAGCACTTTCATTTACTTTTACATCGAATGTGGCACAAAATATTCACTTTTATTCTTCTGCTGCTATAAAGTTATATAGTAAATACAAAGGGGAAAATAAATAATATAGAAGAAGAAGAAGGCGTTAATGCGACTAATCAGGTAATTTCACTTTACAGTTTGCTAGACTGATTATAGTTTAATGACTATAAAATAAAATAAGAAGAAGCAGAGGAAGACGAAGAGGAAGAATTAACATAGGGTAAAATCATGGTTTAAAACATGACCTCTAAATTTATTGCACTAGTAATTTATTATTATCATTTTTTAACAGAGGAAATCTTCAGTGAGCTATATTTTAATACAAACGCCTCAGAAAAAAATGTTAGATTATATAACATTGAGAATCCATTTAGTATTTGATGTTGCATATTTATTTGATCACATGACGTATTAATAGGTTAATTGGGAAAATTGCGTCGATACGTATCAAAATGTAAAATACGGAAAAAAAATTCCAGCACTGACCATCTGCTCGACAAACAAACAACAACTCGAGCGAAAGCGGCTGGAAAAAAACACCCTAAAAACCCAGAGGAGAATCGAGCTCTGTTAAACAAGCACACCAACACGCACTGCAAAAGCATAAAATAGGCACACAAATACACACACCAGTGTTGTCGAAAAAAAGCCAGATTGGAGACAGAGCCAAAAAGTGTCCGACTCTGATACTACACGTGCCTGACAGTGTGTGACCCAGAGAATATATCAACGCAAACAGCTGCAGTGAACCTGTGTGTCATTCATTGGTGTCATCGATCCTCTGACTGATGTGTTATGGCAGATACAGACGTGTATGCATGTGTGAGAAAGTGTGTGGATGGTAAACATTACAGCGCTACACTCAGCCAGACCAAAGCACAGGAGGAATTAAAGACAGGACTCACCGAAGAGGGCAGACCCGGGGGAACTTTGCGTACTTTCTTTGTCTGGACCTCTACAATAAAAAAAATAAATAAAAATAAAAAAATCGGATATATTTTTTTGTCGTGATGTCGTGTAACACATTTTAGACAAGAGCACTACATTTCAAGCACGAGGCAGGTGATGTGACATGCCAGCTGCCGTCTTATATGTAAAAGATAAAAAATAAACAAAATCCAAAACAGGGCAAAATGAAGGTTTGGTGTTTATTTTTTTTTGGAAGAAGAAGGAGGAGGGCATATGTGTGTGTGTGTGTGTGTGTATGAAAAGGTGAGACTTTCATGAGATATGAAAAGAAGTGCAAATTGCCTGGAGGGCATCAAGGCTCAAACCTGGAAGCTTGATTTCTAAAGCACTAACGTATGTAGATCAAAAAAAGACACACACACAGACACACACACACAATTTATTTAATTACACTATGTGTGTATGTTCACTGGCAAACACAAGGATGCTTAACAAACTTAACAAAACACGGTATATTAAAATTATTCAATTCAATAATCAATTCATTACATTAAAAATATTTTTTTCATTTACAGCATTTGGTGACGCCTTTATCCAGTGACTTACATTTATCTCTTTTATACAACTGAGGAGCCATTAGGGGTTCAAAGGGCCTTACTCAGGGGCCCAACATCAGGGGCCCAATTCTGAACTTGGTGGTGCTGGGAATAAGGTTAGCAGTCCAGCACCTTAACCAGCACCTTATCACACATTATAATACAATTAAAGAAAGATGACAAATTAAAAGAAAGGGTAGAGTAGCTTTTTCTTTTACTTGGTGCTCGTCACCTTCTTCACTTTTTATTGCATACTTTTTCTTTATATTTACATATTATGTAAAAAACAGTGCGTATGCCCAGATTGATAGTATGGGAAAAGTACCAATATGAGCTGCTACTTCTGGGAAGATTCTTAAGCAGCATGCATATGATGGACATTGAACTGACCCATGAGTCCCTGAGAGAGGACTCATCATGAGTCCGAAAATGGCAGAGGAGCAGCGGCGCTGCCCTTTTTTAAGTGCTCTCCGAAAATGGCAAAAAGTAGCGGCGCTTAAAGTGGGCCCTTTTTAAGTCCGAAGCTTAATGCTCCTTGTAGTTAAAATGCACTTGGTTGTGGGAACATTAATGCTCCTTGTAGTTAAAATTTCACATTGGTTAGTAACATTATCCAAAGGTCTGCATTAACCAACTAAATAAATAAATAACATTACATACATTACATTTACAGCATTTGGCAGACGTCCTTATCCAAAGCGACTTACATTTATCTCTTATTATCTTTTATACAACTGAGCAATTGGGGGTTAAGGGCCTTGCTCAGGGGCCCAGCGTGTGGTGGCTTGGTGATGCTGGGAATCAAACCCTAGTCTTTCTGGTGTTGGGAAATCCAATCTTTTAACGAACCCAGGTTTTTCTTATAGCAGTGTAACACCTTAACCACTAAGCCACAACTTTCCCAACACATTTCCTCTAAGTTGTGATAATGTATCATGACAATATCAACATGGCGGATGTTCTGCATGTAAACTGCATTCTGTGGCTTTAAAAGCTGTGAGCTCACACCTGTGCACGCATGAGAGATTTTGGATTGACGTTTCAGTCAGAGATCTTTATTTGCTTAGTCATCAAAATCACCTCTCGTCGTCGTCTAAAACCAACCGAGGAAGATGTTTGTCTCTCCGGGTACTGTTGCAGAGATGTGTGGACACTGTGGCGTTACAGCTGTTCTGATGGCTTAAAACACTGTATGTACTATTTGCTATTTGCTCTAGAATGTGAGGATGATGTTAAAACAAGCGTATTGATGAAATGATGTCACTGACAGTGATGATGAGGATGGTGGGGTCAGTGCAGTGGTACTGATGATGGCAGTGATCATACCATTCATTAGGTATCATCGGTTAATGCTGTTAATGCCAATAACTGGGTTGTAAATAACGAGGCCAGTGACACGGATGATGATGCAATAAAGGTGCACCAGAGGCGTAGCGTTAGTGATAATAATGTGTGTGAGGTTACCCATAGAGTCGCTGTGCAGTGGTCTTCGTCGCTGATTGCTGCTGTAGTGCTGATAATACTGAGAGCCTGGTTTAGTAGGGGAAACCGTCCCGGGACTCACCATTCCCATCTCGCCTCCCATGATGCCCTGCTGCACCACAAGAACACACACACATTTACACTTTGTAAATATTAGTACAATTCTTAAAATGACTGACTTTAGTATTACACCACATAAAATATAAGACTAAATCTTTTATGCCTGGAGAGAAACAGATTATTATAATATGCATCATTTAGATATTTCTGAAATGAAACCTGGCAGACGTTTTTTGTATGTCAAATAAATTGTAAACAATAATCCAATCAAATGATAAAAAAATAATAAAGATATTAAATGTATGACACATAATAAGACAAGCGATTTAGCTTTCTAACTATGAACTAATTATTAAAGCTTGTTTTAGTCCTTTGTTACAACTCCGATGTATTTATAGATTTAGCCTCAGTCTAGTGTTGGAACACTGCGGAATAAACACAACACCAGGCATGCAGCACGTACACCCTTCAAAACCAGAGACTACCACAACCAGAAAACTCAAACCAGAGACTAACCACAACCAGAATGCGGAACACAGGAAAAACATTTTTTTTTTTTGAATGCGGATACACACAAAAACATATTTTTTTTTTTGAGACACATCCATGCCTGTACCACCGTGCTACCAAACTCCACATTAAAACACCCTAGACACACATAATGAGATCATTCTGTAATGTTTCGCTTTCTGTAATCCTTTTATTCTGCTTCTACGTGGTACTTTAAACAGCGAGACAAACAAAATAATCCACTGGACGGAATGCGAGAAAACAATCCTTAATAAATTAAAAAAAAAATGGCTTAGAAGAATTGAAAATGCAAACATTTGTTAACGTTTAAGATGTTGACAGTTCATGTGTTGAATGCTATAAAAGCACACACTTACCCTGAGCAGGCACATCCTCTTATTAAGCTCCCTGTTAGGGTAATCCAGTACTTTTTACTTATTTTCTACCCACTCAAAGCACTTAAAAAAAGATAGAAGGATATCTGTCCATGCTGAAAGTAAGTTCGAAAGAGAGAGATTGGGAAGAAAGTGTGAGTGAGTGTGTGATAACTCACTCCTTCCAAAAAAAAAAAAAAGTTGGTAGAGTTAACTCGCCTGTTACCGTCCTGTAAATTAAAAGAGTTGATGGAGGAGAGATAAGTGTTTGGTCTAATCTAAATTCCAATCACTGACTTAGACACAACAGACTTTAGTGATGCTTCACTAGGCCACCATTCACATGCAAAACGCCATTAAATGGGCCAATTAAGGGCCACAGGAGCTCACAACCCGCCCCCCAACTTTCACATGTTAAAACAAAAGAGGCCTTGTCTTAAATAAAGTCACTGGCCTCCTTCCCTCTCTCTAGGGCACGTAGTTAAGGATCTTTTTTTAGTCGGGGTGAAAGGGGCTTTGGCTAAAACAAAAGCGTCTCGTCTCGTTTGTCTCGAAGACACTTTTCTCATGCCTGGCAACGTCGCTGTGGCAACTAAATAGGGAAAAAAAATATTTGAGGGAAGTGCAGCGTGCTCCCTTGGTCAAAGTTGGGCATCTAGGGCATCAATTTTAACAATTCTACGCTCACTGATTTCAGCCTTGGCACAGGAGTACCCAGCTGGCATCCTGGAGAAAATATTAACAAAGATAAATGGGGAACACCTGAAGCGGCATGAAGGATTAACACTCGGCGTTAATAACAGGGGAGCACAATGCCTACTTGGCCACCAAATGATGATTACAAAAACTGGAAAGGACATTAGCATAATTACAAAAAGTGCAACAAACAAAAATGTAAACTGTGTGTTGAGATGAGGGGAAGACGTATAGACAGAGACAAAGCAGAAAAAAGCCGCAAATTGAGCTAGTCGAGTGAGCTAGTCAGACGGTGAAGTGGAGGAAAGAAGAGCGTGTGTGTATGAATGAGTGAGTGGGTAAATGAGCAGGTGAGCAGGTGAACAGTGAGTTGGTGTGAATGGTAAATTAACAGGCTTTTTACATCAAACACTATGCGGGCAGCGGAAGTCCAGTGCTAAAAGTGTCGAGCTGCTGATAATAAGATCGTAGGTTTAATTTACAGCACCAGTGAGCTGCCACCACTGGGCCCCAAAATAAGGCCCTTAACCCTTAAGTGGATAAATAAGATAAAATTAATTTTAATCTATCTATCTATCTATCTATCTATCTATCTATCTATCTATCTATCTATCTATCTATCCATCTATCCATCTATCCATCCATCCATCCATCCATCTACCTTCCCTACCTACCCTACACGTACTTCTATATGAATCTGTCTGTCTGTCTGTACCTATTTATATGAATCTGTCTGTCTGTCTGTCTCTACCTACCTATAGGAATCTGTCTGTCTGTATGAATCTGTCTGTCTTAGCAGAAAACAGCTGCCGCATATTTTTAAAGCCTGTTGCCGGTTCTTGTCAGCAGACCATCATTGACGGTGGTGGATCTTTTCCTCCTGCTCATTGCTCAGCGTTTAAACACTCACACACACACACACACACACACACACACACAATTGAAAAATCAGACTTAAAAGTTGAATTAAAATGCTTTTCTTTAAAGAAAACTCTGCACTTCTTTACTTCCGGGACCTTAATGTCAACATGACACACACACACACAAGCGCAGTAAGTGAATTTCTGTGTATGTGTCCCGCTGCAGTCTGTCAGTTCACTCTGTAGGGAATTGAGTCCCAAAGGAAAGGACTTTCACACAGGCACATACACACACTTGCCTTTAAACTACCGCTAAGGCACTTCAAGATGAGAGCAGTGTGTCACGCTGAAGTTCACTCCCTATCCAATGTACACTGATCAAACTGCTGCCTAATGACTGCAGACAGCTCTCCCATGAGTCTCTCAACACACACAAACACACACACACAGAGCAGAAATTCGGTATCCAGATTCACTATACTTTTTCAAGACGCACTGTATGAAGAGTCAAATCAATCAATCAGTCAATCAATCAATCTGTCTGTGTCTATCTATCTGTCCGTCTGTTATCTGTCCGTCTCTCTGTCCGCCTGTCTATCTATCTGTCCATCTATCCGTCTATGGATCCGTCTAGCCGTCTGTCTGTCTGTTTATCTATCTATCTATCTATCTATCTATCTGTCTGTCTTTCTGTCTATCTGTCTGTCCATCTATCCGTCTATCGATCTGTCTAGCCATCTATTTATCTGTCTGTCTGTCTGTCTGTGAATCGTATACTTTTTATTATTTTATTTAAATATTTTATTATTTTTAATACAATTTGTTGTTATTAAATTATTACTAACTAATAAAAATATTTAATAATTATTGTGTATGTGTTTAGGGTTACCTGAATATGTGTGTGTGTGTGTGTGCGCGTGTGTGTGTGTGTGTGTGTGAGAAAGAAAAAGAGAAAGATGTGAAAACCTTTTGAAATTGCCACTGGTGTTGATTTAAAGAATCCAGTTTTACCCTGCCCCCAAACTCTATAACACACACACAAGCACTCACACACAAACACACATGCACACGCACACACACACTAACATCCTGATGACAAATAAAAGACAGCAAGCTTTGATGCTGACGACTAGAAGAAAGGAGAGGAGAGAAAAAAAGACAGAAATACAAACACAGCATTTGTGTGTGTGTGTGTGTACATACAAGGTAAGGGATGTGTGTGTGTGTGTGTGTGTGTGTGTGTGTGTGTGTGTGTGTGTGTGTGTGTGCATGTGTGAGTGAAGGTGTCAGGCTCACTAAAGCAGATTCTTGACAGATCAGACCTGCTTTTTATCCGCTAGCAGCTGCTGCGGCACGCTAACTGCTAATGTGCCGTTTGATCTGAACACATCTGAACTGGGAAAAACCCGTCCTCGTTTTACTCTCCGTCTTTCCCGCTCTTTCTCCGTTTCCCTTTTGCCTTTAATGACCTCTCCACTCTACTCACACTTCACTTTTGGGTTCTACTGAGAAGTGGCTAAACATCAGCAGAGCATCTCACCCAAACATAATATCGGATCTTACTGATCTGTATGTCTCGATGACATTAGTTCCGCATTCAACAGGTTCAACCTGGACATCGAAAAACTTCAGAGTAAAACTAGACGTGAAAAGAGTTTTAGGCGGTGCATCGCAGAGAATATTCGCATATAAATAAAACACAGCCCCGGGAAATAAAATAATAACCTGTCGAGTTACAGAGGCAGATCAATAGTTCCAGGCAGTGTTTAGAGACTAAAACGGTAAACGTAAAAGAGAAGAATGAAAACATTACTGTCATATTACATACAGTGAAAGAGAGAAAAAGAAAGAGAAAGAAAACAAGAAAGAGAGAGAAAGAAAGAGAGGGGAAAAGAAAGACAGAGAGAGAACGTGTGAAAAAAAGAGAGGACGAAAAAAAGAGAATGCAAGAAAGGGAGAAATAAAGAGTGAGAGAAAGAAGAGAGACAGACAAAGAAAGAGAAGGACAGAGAAAAAAAGAAAGAAACATAGAGAACAATAGATAGAGAGAGAAAAAAAAAAAAACGAGAAAGAGAGAGAGAGAGAATGAAAAAGAGAGAGAGTACAGAAAGAAAGTGAGAAATAGATAAATAAATAACAGGAAAGAAAAAGAAAGTGTGTGTGAGAGCGAGAGAACAAAAAAGAATGATAAAGAGAGAACGAAAAAGAGGGAAGAGAGATAGACAGAAAAAGAAAGCAAGAGAGAAATAGAGAAAGAGAAAAGAGAGATAAAATGAGAAGAAATGAGACAGAGAGGGTGAGAGAACGAGAAAGACAGTGTGTTTGTGAGAGAGAACAAAAAAAGAGAGAATGACAAAGAGAAAGAAAAAGTGAGATAGACAGAAAGAGAAAGCTGGAGAAAGAGATAGAGAAAGAGAAAAGAAAGAGCGATAAAATAAGAAAAAGGGAGATAGAGCGAGTGAGAGAAAGAGAGAGAAACTTGTGTGTGTGTAAGAGAGAGGGAACAAAAAAAGAGGGCATGATATAGAGAACGAAACCCGAAAAAGAGAGATAGACAGAAAGAAAAAGTGAGAGAGAGAGCGAGAGAGAGAGATAGACAGAGAAAGAGTGTGTGTATGAGACAGAGAGAGGGGAAAAAGGAAGAAAGAAAAATAGAAAGAAAGAAAAAAAGAAAAAAAAGAAAGAAAGAAAGAAAGAAAGGAAAAGATAGAGAGAGAGAAAGAGAGGCAGAGAGGGAGAAATATAAAAACTTAAGTTATAAATAAAAGCTGTAGCTGTTCATGTACTAACTACCTAACTAACTAACTAGCTAACTAGCTAACTGCCCCACTAGTCCACTCCTCCTCCTCGGTTCAGTGCAGTTTTAGCGCAGCAGCAGCTGTGTCAGCAGTGTGAGTCCCCGGTTTGTATTAATGTGCCGGTTTTAATGAACTGTTGTTTCTATAGCAACAGCTGATAGAGCAAAACTACAGTGAAGCCCTGATACCATATAAACCAAATGATATACTGACTTAACTGGAGTTGGTAAGGAGTCGCCAGTATCAGCACCTGCAGTGGTGTCCGGGTCCCAGGGCAGGTAAGCAGTTTTAATGTGTTATTTTTAAAGGACAAAAAAGCTTTTGTAATGGCACCATAGAAAAAAATAAACTCTTTCATCAAGAATTTACAAGATCCAAATAATACCACAGCTATCTGTGCCCGGGAGTCAAGACAGCAGAACCCGCATTATGCACGTGCAAGAGGGTAGACGGCGTACTGACAGCTGGGAACTTTGGCCGCTTTAAATGCTTAAGAGGACGGATGACTGACAGGTAAAGCAACCAATGATGTACACTTAAACCAATTAGAGGACGAATTAAAAACTACTGAAGTGTTCAGCCAAGTGTGCCACATGCATCAGACGTTCAGTCAGCGGTCTGTGGGCGTGGCAACCGAGTGACAGACTGGTGACAGTGTTGCTCGAACCCAGGTCTTTCAATTCAGCCACACTTTCAATTCAGAGTCTTAACCATTTATTATTATTATTATTATTATAATAAGCATTAAAAGTCCACACATCAAACTAAACTCAGTCTAAACATTCAATACACATCATTCTTACATTTTCATATTGTTGAGTAAACTAAAGCGCTGGCTGTGGCTGACCTTCATACCAGACATGCACACAGCCACACTCCAACATCGATTAAAAACCTTTTCATGAATGGAGGTGATTATAACAGCAAAAGGGTATATAAATCTGGTACGGGGCAGTTAAGCAAGCATCAGGTAGTCAGGGCTCTATTAATTACAGAACATACTTTTAACTCATAGTGCCGTCCTCTTTAGAATTGTTTTTTTTAATCTTAAGCGTGAAAGTACAATAATCAGCATCACCACCTGGTCTATGACAGGTCACTCCATTTCTGTCTCAATGACACATATGTCTCATGCAACAACCACCTACACACACACATCCAAACAAATCACAACACACTAAGGTGCTGATTATCATATGCACAAAGCGCCGGTCTAAACGACACCTGAAGGCAGTGAATGCGGATGCATCACATACCTGCCCACACACGCTGTTTGACGAGGATCAAGCGATTTTCTAGTATAAAACAGACAGTATGGTGTTAATGTTGCCGCAAAGGTACCACCTTTTATACTGCACCCGTATATGATGACAAAAGAATTCTACAGCACATCCAAGAGTCTTTGTCTGTGTGTGTTTAGACCACTGATAAACTCCAACTTAATCACAACCAACAATTAAAGAGAACATGGGAGGTGTGTGTGTGTGTGTGTAAGGGAGGGGGGAAAAGGGCATGTGAGAGTCCTCACATTGATTTGTGGCTCTCATCAGCTTGTGGAATGTTAGCAGTGGATGAGGATCTGAATGAGAAGAAGCGACAGGTGAAAGAAGAGAACGGTAGCTTTATAGGCACCTTACACACACACACACGCAAGCACACACGCATGCACGCGCACGCGATGACACGGGCCTTTTTTACAGCGGAGCCCTTAACAAGGGGCAATTAACACGTTAACATGCAACAGGGAGACGAAAACTCTGAAAGACAAGCAGCCAAATGGAGAAGAGGAGTGATAAGCATCTCATAGCAAATCACCACCCGTGTAAGAAGAAGAAAAAAAAAAAAGAAATAAAAGGAAGATGGGAAAGAGGGGGGAAAAAGTGTGAATTGCTTCTTTTTCACAGCCAAAAATAACCCGGTAAACATCTCGAGTGGAACTGCTGTAACACAAACACTAAATATGAAGGAAAGTCTCAAACACTGTCAAATCGGCTGTTTAACACAAGCGAGCGTGTTGGGATTGAAACCAAAGCAGACGATTCGGCGGCTTTATTCCGAAGACTTCACCTCACTGAAGCAGCTAAGTCAAATGTGTGTATATTCACACGCCGCGAAATCGTCTCAATGTAGCGTAATGGACGAGGCGGAGGTTGAGAAATGAAGCTGAAGCTGCTTTTAATCCTAAACGCTGTTAACAGCTTGCTCATTACCCCATGACCTTGAAACCCAATGTAAAAGAATATGCTCCGATTTGTCATGCTGAGTCGGTGTGTGTGTGTGAGTGAGTGTGTGTGTGTGTGTGTGTGTGTGGGTACGTGTGTACGCGCGCGCGTGTACAGTTTAGCTCCCGTACACAGATGCTATCAGATGCCTTTCTATTTTTTTTCTGATTGGCCTAAACAGTCATTGAGTCACCAGGGTGAGTAAACTATTGCTTCAAAGGGGTGCATGTGTGTGTGTTAAGGTACAAGATTCCAACAACATATTTATAATGAGTTGATTATGTATCCGAACAGACGATGAGGTGGAGTTGTTGCCGTAGGTAACCCATGATTGCATCACATAAAAACCAAAAAAATTTGGCTTTTAGAAATCCACTTTTCTCATTTTCTAATTTCACTTCTTGGGATTTGTTTTTTGCTGGACAAAAATGACGTCTTAAAAAATTAAATAGGGAAAGTGTTAGCTCAGTGGTTAGGGTGTTCGACTGCCAAAGGGGAGACTATGGGATTGATTCCCAGCACCACTAAGTCACCACCGAGGGCCCCTGAGCAAGGCCTTTAACCCCCAATCGTTCAGTTGTATAAAAGAGATAAATGTAAGTCGCTCTGGATAAGGACGTCTGCCAAATGCTGTAAATGTAAATATGCAGATTTAACTGATCCAGACATGAATAAACTTTAACTTTCAAGGTACAGTTTAAGTCCTACAGGGCAAAAGTTTGACCCATAGGAGCAAATTATAAGTTTTAGCTGTGTTTTTTGCATGGATTGGATGGCGTCATCTTCCACTCTTGTCAATCAAAGTGACACAAAACAAACGAGTATGCGAGCTCGTAAAAGTAAAAGGGAACCGGCAGCATTTTTCTCCCAGCGTGTTCCAAACAGCTAAAACGGATTCGTCTCAGTTTTTAGAATGGTGTTCTGAACAATACATTAAGTATTTAAAATTAAAATGAAGAGTTTGAATTAGCATAGGCGTCTAAAAGTGTCCACATTAAAAAGTCTTTAAAATATTAAAGTAACTGTTTTTTGTTTAATACTGTGTATTATAACAGTAATGTGATAATCTGTGAACCAGAAGACAGCAAACATTAACATAAGTGTGTGACAGATTTCTTATCCAAAACATAATGAATATATCGGCATTAAACTGATGTATGAATAATCTTTCATTTAATTGCATGTTGTAGTAACAATTCATTTTGATTGAATTCATCGATGTGGCTTCCAGTATTATTTTATAACATCTTATATCACTTAATCCAGCACATTCTCTTAAAAAGCTATTATTATTATTATTATTATTATTATTATTATTATTATTCTAAAAACTGAGATGTGGTCTACTGGCTACAGTTTAAAAGATTTATGATTCATATTTAATTTATTACTACATATGAATAAGGCCTGAAAATAATCTGAATATATGGGAATCTTTGTTCTTTTTACCAACTAGCACAATCGTGGGTCATATCCCACCTGTGCCATATTGTAGGAAAGAAATCAAAATCGCATCACTTGATACATGCAGTGTAAATGCAGCCCATAATACACAGCAGAAAAATCCTGTTACTGTTAACATTCTATTATTATTATTATTGTACAACCGGGATGGGATGTTATTTCATCCTTAAGAATTCGGCCATTAATATAAGACATTTCCTCCACATTTATGAATAATAATCCAAAATCAATGTGTACTATTTCAGATGTATGCACGTCTGTATGTTTGAGAGTGTGTAACTGTAAATACGTGATAGACTACATGATAAAATGAAATTAATTTTTGGTATAGCGTGTCCACTTTGAACAATAAAGACTTTTTTAGAGCAGCATCAGATTAAGGAAAAGGAAAAGGGAGAAGGGAACGTTATTACACACTTTGGACATTTGACAGATTTGGCTATATCCCAAATCCAACTCTGGAGTTTTAGCAGGTGCATGTGTGACGCTTTCATTATTCACTGCGCTGCTGAAATAATGCGTCTCCTGCTCGAAACTCGGCTGAACTGAACGCTGTAAATCAAACACGGGTTGTACTGAGCAATAAAAGACAACTTTTGTGACAGGGAATTCTATTCGTTCGGCAAGAGAGAAAAATATGAGCACAGACAGTATTTTTTTTTTTCTAGTAGCAATAAAGTGCGGATAAGGAAGTTTCACAAAAGCTTTACGAGTTGGATGTGGTCTCTCTCTCTCTCTCTCACACACACACACACACACATATTCAGATTCATATGCCTGCTCTTTCTGATGGCTCGGTCTTGTCAGCTGTCAAAAAAAAAAAGATTGATTTCAGAGCCAGCTAATTATTCATTAGTGACAAAGACCCCATATTTGTCCCGTTTTTTCTAGACACCAGCAGCAGTGGCATCTCCAGATTTTGGCTTGACAGAACAACCTCCTTATTCTTGTTACTTCCACTAGTAACAAGACCATACCACCAATTTAGTACAGGGGGTAAAAAAAAAAAAGGCTGGAGAATGAAAGAAGATTCGTACCTGATGGCATCCGTGGAGGTTCGAGTCACGACTGTATGAGTACGATGCTCGTTCTGTTTTACCTGTTTGGAGAAAGAGAGAGTCATTAGTAAGTGATTTAACACCTGCAGCTGAGAAACAATTCTCTCTCTCTCTCTCTCTCACACACACAAACACACACCAAAAAGTCCCTCAATGGAGGCATCTAATTCTATCTAAACACATGCTGTATTCAGATTTACCATACTGTCCCTGGATTGCAGCCAGACATGGCAACCCGTTAAGAGTTTCTATGGAAAGGTCTTAGAAGTTATTTCCCTATGTCTCTTCAACACACAATGCTAATAATTAGATTTTTTTTTTCTTATAATAATTCAGCTTTTACATCTATTATAATAATATGCAGCCACTCATTTGGAAGTCTTTTTCTCCCAGTTTGTTCCAAACAGCTAAAACTGAATTAGATTTTGAGTGGGCATAGGTGTCTAAACTAGGTTTTTTTTAAAATAGTGTCTAGATCTCCATCATTAAAAAGTTTTTATTTGGCGGGTGCTGTGGTGTAGTGGGTTAAGGCATAGGCACCCACATGTGCGGTTGCGCCCTGGTGATCCGGGTTCGATTTCAGCTTTGGATCTCTTAAAGTTTCACCCCCCTTAACTTCCCACTTCATCTCTCTCTGTCCTATTAGTTAAAGCACATGGCCCAAAAATATCTATATAAAAATTTCATGATATGTGAACCAGAAGACAGTAAATACTAACATAAGCGTGTATCCAAAACATAATGAATATATCGACATTAAACTGCTCTATAAATAATCTTTAATTTCATTGGCTTTGTAGTAACAATCAATTTTAATTACATTCATGAATATGACTCTGAAAAGGTTTTGTTTGCTACATTTTTGGGTCAGAAATATAAACACTCATACTCGGTTCAATATATTATATCAAAATATATTCTGTAAAAGAAATAAAATAAAATGTTATTTATAACAACAACAACGCCAATTAGGAATAATTACTATTATCGTTTAGAGTAGCAGCAGCTTGTTGTCTTTTGATGTCCAAATCATGTGGACATTTTGGTGAATCTTCAGTAACAGCAGTTATGTAAGAGGAAAATCAGGCGATATCATAAGCTTCTAAGACGCTAATTACAACAGGCTTTTGGAATGACTGAAATTTGATTGTGTGTTTGCTCAAAGAACACGGCTACAAAGCGAATCTGCCGTTTTTACATTTTTTTGGTGTCACGCTGAATTTTCCCCTTACGGGGGCGCAACCTTTTATTAAAATATATATATATATATATTAGAGGATTACTTATGGGTAAATCAGAGTTTTTGGACCAATCAGTTTATTGTTAGAGCTCCCTTTTAAAGGCAGTTCATTGTCAGCACCTCGATTGCTTAAAAAAAAAAAAACCCACGGCGGAAATGGAAAGGAAACCCCTGTACACCCGTCTTGGCATCCAGCTGCAGATGATCTCTTGTCATTAGTATGTGTTATATTCAGCCTCAGATGTAATACGTTTTCCTGAAAGTGCTGACATGTAGAAAACAAGCTGCTTTTCCCTGCTTGTTTTTATCCTCTGTGTATTTACAGCTTTAATAAATCACGTTGACAAAAATTCAGTTTATTTGATATTTTATTGCTTTATCATATTTACCCAGATGTGTACAGATTTTTAATATACAAAACGCGATGCCCGAGTCACCGGATTTAAGGTGGAACTCGGCCTGAATGGTCTCGGAGATGTGTAATTATGGCTAGAGGGGATCGACGGCAGCGAGATGTTCTGCAGCTTTTGTGCCAAGCTGAGATCGAAGAGGCAGAATTAACACGGAAATGGCACCTTATCAGTCCCTCTGAAGGTGCCGTTCATAATCATCTTTCACACACTCCTCGACCAGCCAGTGCTTACACAGTGCCAGACTTTGGGTGTAATGTGTGTGTGCATGCATGTGTGTGTGTGTGTGTGTAGGGGGCATATTTTAGTGAAAAATATCATAAGCAATGTTACAGAACACACACCTGAACACACACACACACACACACACACACATTGCTAAACACTTTAAGCTTTATCAGCAAAGACCATGAAGCAAATTATTTAAAAGGAAATTAACAGGAAGCAAATAAATTAAAGATAAATAATTATGATTTGAATTTTATACAACATGTGCCAACTAAATAAATAAATGAATAAATGTAATGTTGATTTTCTGTATCTGCCAACACACTATGGCGATATTCGGATCAAAAATGTTGAATGCAACATTTACTGTATTTTTTTTCTGCTTACAAAAAACAGAACATTTGAATGTAATCATTGAAATTTTTTCTCCCTCTCACCCTCTTTCTCTGCTAATGAAAAAAAAGATGGAACAACTCCAACATCCTCCCCTTTTAATCCTGCTTAATAATTAATGCACGGTTCGCTCTGCATTTGCTTAGGAAAAATGCAAAATAAAAATTAATGATTTTTTTCCCCCTCACATACACAGACATCCCACAAGATCTGGTCACATGGACCAGAAGTAAATCTAGAAATTAAGTTAATCTAGAAAAATTATATTCAGGACAAAACAGATCCAACAGTTTTTTTAATAGTTTACACTAGACAGAGTTTTCCACCCAAAATTTAGTTGTGTTAAAACGAGTTAACCCCAATGCGCATTGACCTTTTGCCAACTGGCCGCGCCGATGCTTTGAATAGCCCGAGTAAAAAAAAAAACATATTCTGAGTAATTACTGATTAAAATCAAATCAAAAAAGAAACACTTGATTAAATAATTTAATAAACATGTCTAAGGCATCTGTACGTTTTTTTTTGGTTTGTTTTGGGGGTTTTTTTTCCCTTACCGCAAAACTTGTTGAAAAATAAATAAATGAAGAAGTGTGTGTGGGTGGATGGCTCAGACATCTTAAGTGATGATTGATTAAAAAATAACAGCCGTGTCACATTCAGTATATCAAAAATCCTTTACATCACATGAAGTGACTTGAGGCGAACAGCATGGCGGATTTTGATCCTTTGTTCTGAGGGACAGACGGAAGAAAAAAGGGATAGAAACAGAAAGTCAAGGAAATAAAGAAAGAGAGAGTGAGAGAGAGAGAGGGGGGAAATTAAGGTATAGAAAATGTGTTAAAAATGTCCCAAATTGGGAAACGCCGTGCGATCTCTCAGCAGTGTGTGTGTGTGTGTGTGTGTGTGTGCACTTCTGAATGTATATGTGTATAATATTACTTATATGGTGTTATGTAAATAATAACATACACGTATACATTCAGAAACCCACACACTGCTCGTGTATTGCTGCTTAGAGCCGGATTTTCAGACAGTTGGCTCTACAGTGACATTAAAAATGGAGTCCGTGAAGAGATTTTCATAAAAAAAAGGCAAGGTAGCATTTGTACTTCATTTCCCCACCACCCTTTTCCTTTAAATAAGACGAGCCAGAACGTGTTGGCAACTCCCGAAAGAGTGAGTGATAAAGTGAACTTGGCACGCTGGCACACAGACACAGAGAGAGAGAGAGAGAGAGCGAGAGAGAGAGAGAGAGAGTCCTGATTGGTCAGGGTCAGGAATGGGGGGGAGGGGGGTTGGTCGGAATGGTTTGTCTTTAATGTTTTAATGCCGATTTCAGAATTAAAGGCACTATTAATATAAATAAATAAAAAAATGTGCAAAGGGTAGAAATTTACTTATTCAATTATTTATATATGTAATCATAGCTTGCTCATATAGTCAGACAAACAAACAGGAAAAAGGTTTATTCATTCATTCATTTATTTTTACAGAGGGATGGGATGATATGGTCAAGACCCCGCTATTTATAGAATGATGCTTAATGGGACAAAAATGACCGACAGACAGATAGACAAACAAAATAGAATTGGGAAATATCAGTGTGATCAAAGACAGACACAGAGACATAGAGAAAGAAGACAGTGGAAGAAAGACAGAGAGAGAGTAAGAGCGAGAAAAAGAGAGAGAGAGAATAAGGAAGAGACAAAAAAAAGAGACAGAGAAGGAAAGAGAAAGAGAGATAAAGAGAGAAAAAGATAGAGGGAGAAAGACAGAAAGAGAGAGAGAGAGAGAGAGAGAGAGAGAGAGAGAGACCACAGAGAGAGGGAGAGAGAGAGGAGACAGAGAACCACAGATAAACCCAAGAAAGCAGGGAGAAGGGAGAAGAGAGAGAGAGAGAGAAGAGAGAGGGTAGAAAAACAGGGGAGAAAACAGAGAGACGGAGAGACAGAGAGAAAGAAAAAGTGAGAGGAACTTGACTTTCAAGCATCTTTTATTTTCAAGTCCTTTTATACCTTTTATACTAAAACAGGTCGACTTAATAAATAGTAAAATGATGTAAAAACATACAGGGTGAAAACTGGTGCAAAGTAGAGTTCTTTATTGATAACAGAACACAGAGCGTTCTCTCTGCACCACACTGTCTCAAACACATACTGTTATCAAAGGTCAACTCAATTCAAATTCTAGACTTGGTCAGCCTGGAGAAAAGTCTTATAAAAAGAGAGAGAGAGAGAGAGAGAGAGAGAGAGAGAGAGAGAGAGAGAGAGAGAAATAATACCAGAATGTTTTTATGTTCTCATTAAACGTAGTAAATAAAGATATAAATATAAACAAACACACACATGCATATATATATATATATACATAGAGAGAGAGAGAGAGAGAGAGAGAGAGAGAGAGAGAGAGAAAGAAAGAGAGAGAGAGAGAAATGAATGAAAGTCATATGTCTCCTAATATTATGTCCAATAATAAAACCATCCTGATGGTCTTTTTCTGATTCTGATCTAACTGAAAGCGCTGCTTTGTACTTATCTTTATTTTGCTGTTTTTTTGTGGCGAGCGATTGATAGGCAATAGCTGCTTGAGATGCAACAAATTAAAATTCAGCCGAGGACGTTCGAGAGCTGTGCACTTGTTAAGTTCTTTTGAATGCGCTTGATTACATTCTAGGCAGGCATCCTGATGCGAAACAGCTCCCTATTACACCCTCCCTACACCATCTACCACGCCACGAGTCAATAAAAAAACAAACACACACACACACACCGGGCGTGTGCACACACCCCGTGCCCTGACATTTAACTTAGCCACTATCCGGATGGACGTACCTTTATTAAAAACAGATATTGTGCCCACAGTCCCTTATAAACACACACAGAGGTGTACACTTGTCAGGTGGCGTACGTAGATATATATTTGGCTAATTTGACCCGTTTGCTCAAACAAAAATGTAACTTTTGCTATATTGTGTTATTCTGAAACGGTAAACTGCAGAATCTACGACGCAATTTGTGTATTTGCAAGCATGTTTGTTTGAGAACACTCAATCGCTGAATTGCAGCAGCCACTGCAGTGTTTTTTCTTGGCACGGTGACAGCATTGTTGGTGCCAAGCCCTATGGCGAGAAGTACTAAAAGACGCATAAGGATGGCATTAGAGCTCAAATCGTATCCTCTCATTCACTGTGTGCAGTTTTCCAGAGCACAATCCCAATTTTTTTTTGGGGGGGGGGGGGGTTTTTGGGGGTTGGTTTGCTCGTCTGCACCCTTTTTGAATCATCTATTAATCCAGTTCCGATGTCCGCGACACATAGAACAGACTCCACCTGTGAGTTTACACGAAAAAAAAATTAATTTCTTTGATTTCCTTTTGTTTTCGCAGGCTTTCTTTGTCTTTTTTTTGGCAGTTTGTCCCATAAACCAAAGACAAAAGACAACCGTGCTTTTATTTCCGCATTCCCTATTGTTGGACGGATTTAGAGTGCGATCCACAATACCTGACATACACAAAGCATGGAAAAAGAGAACGAGGCTAAAACCTGAGCAAACGAACAATGCCCTGCTTTGTAATGAAAACATAACAACAATACACACATAGAAAGCCTACTAAAACAAAGGCGCTAACTACTTACGACACTGAAATCCTAAAGGAAAGAAAGCTCTATGAAATTGTAAATACTATTTAGCTTTACAATGGAGAAAAAAGAGGCACAGCTTGGTAAAATCTCACTTTTATTGTTTGCGCTTTGGGATCTTGGACAGTATTAGAGCAGATTACAGTAAAACACCAGTAATCCAGCACTTAAAAACAGCTCAAACCTTTATTCAAAACTGGGTTATATCCTATATAACCTCAGCAAAGACCTCAGCAGGAACCGCAGCTTCTTTTGGCCTAACGGGCTGTTCGACATGCTTAAACAAGTTTTCACAGACAGTAGATACTGTAAAGCCTCAGTCAAATATAAAACAGCAACATGATGTCCCTTTAACAAGTAAGATTTGTTTTAATAGTAAATATCTACAAAAATACAATAAAGCTTAATATAGGAACAATATGAGCTTTAAAATCCCACTATTGCTAAACAATTATTAAATGAGTTGAATTAAATTCATAATAACTGTGTAATAAGTACTGATTTCCCAACCATTAATTAAAAGTATCTTCTATATAGTATGGTCACAGGTAGTATGGTTTAAATTCAGATGTACTACATCCGCCATGTTGGTATAGTCACGTGACATACGACCTCACAAGCAGCATGGATTTAAAGTTGGATAATGTTTAATTTGAATGATGATGAACAAGTGCAATTGAACTACAAGGAACATTTTTTCTTTAAGCACTTAAAGCTACTCAAAACTCTTGTAAAGTGCTGTGCCATCAATTTCCGCCACTTCCGCATATATATATGATATATGATATATATATGATAAAAAGCGACTGAAACAGAGGATGAGTCTTTAAACCAGAACAACCTTCTTTAAAACAAATAAGAAGCCCATCAACTTCTAGCAATAGTAACCTAATTATCAATAAATGCATTAAGACAATAGAAAAAATGTGAGCGGAAATTAAAGACCAGGCTAATAATGTGTAGTGAGTATTTTTATTCTGTTCACACAGAAAGGTCTTTGCACATATTTCTCACTCTGCTAGCTATAAAAATAATTAACAAACATATGCAGAGCAAATTCTACCAGTACAGGAAACCAAGCTCCTGGTGGGGGTTGACTAAATGGCCTGCAATACACTTCAATCAGTAACTATTAGAAATGCATTTTGGTCCGTGGAGTGATCTCAAGAGAGCCTATGAAAGTATTAAGCAAATACTGAAATTACTGCGTAAGTGTATAATACATTTATTAACAGTCCCTTAGAAAGAGAGAGAGAGACAGAAAGAGAGGCAGAGACAGAGAGCAAGAGGGAGATAAAAAGAGCAAGAGAGAGCGACAGAAAGAGAGAGCGACAGAAAAAGAGAGAGAGTATGAAAGAGAGAGAGAGAGAGACAAAGAAGGAGAGAGAAAGCGACAGAGAGAAAGTGAGAAAGCGAGAGAGAGCGAGAGAGAGAGGGAGAAAAAGAAGGACAGAGATAGAAAGAGAGAAAAAGAAAGGGTATGAGAGAGAAAGAGAGAGATAGAGAGAGACAGAATGAGAGAGAAAAAGATGAGAGAGACAAAGGTGAGATAAAAGCACATGAGCATCTTTCTGTGTCTCTCTCTCTCTCTCTCTCTCTCTCACACACACACACACACACACACACACACACCCCAACCCTAACCTCTTATTTAAATGCAGTTTAAATGTAGTAAACTATAGAGGATAATTTTATCTGGAATTAAATGAAGCCAGGACAGTTATTTTTATCAGCTAACTCTCTTTATTCTACTACATCAGTAGCGTATGACTGATCACAACAAACAAATTTAACTCTTTTTAGACAGAAAACCTGTTTACTCAGAACTGCCTTACAGCCAGTGTGTAAATTCCACCAGCAAACATTTATATAAAACATGAAACATTTAAGGAAAACACTTGTGTGAAGCCTAATGAAGCTCGGAGTCTGTATAATTCATGTATACCTTCGAATAAAACAAGCACAAGTAGGCGGGATCACATATGGACGCCGCAATTCGCTGTGTAGGTGTGTGAGTTACAGAAGGTGTGTGTGTTTACATATGTGACATAAACTCCAGGAAAAGTGATTGACAGATGAAAAGCTACTGCCATAAAGATACTAATTGGGTGACAACTACAGCTAAGACTTCAAACAGTGTGTCTGTTCAGAAATTTTGTCGATACAGCTTTTGATGACTAATCTTGGTTGTTAAAAAAGGCCTTAGCACATTAAATGTTTGAGACACAGAGGAAAGAATAAAGGTACCTACACTAAGAAGGTTTGATATTTAAAGCATTTCTCTCACCTCCTACCCTCAGTTTTCCATTCAAACACTGCCAAAAGCTGCATTCTGGCACAATACTGTCTCTAAGCTGGCACAACGAGAAATAGAGTGTGTGCGTGTGTGTTACAAATTACTTTGCCAAAACTATTATTTTGGTACAGCAGAAGATATAGAAAATTTTTCATATGTGGATTTTATTAAATAAGTAAAATAAATAAAACTATAAAATGGTTTATTAAAATAAATAGAAATTTATATCTAAAGTTATAAAATTAATCCAAATGCAACAACGCAGATTCCATTAATTAACCAATAACTGATTAAAAGATGGTCTCGCCTTATTCACACAGAAAAACCAACAATGTAAATATTACATTTTCCCACTGTGCTTGCACGTGTACATGTGTGTGTTCTCTTTTCCAAAGGAACCTAATAGATGTACCCCCCCTCCACCCCCCTTAGCGGCTATAATTATGGAGATGCCATGATGGCTTTGTGTGGGTATGTGTATGTGTGTGTGTGTGTGTGTGTGTGTGTGTATGAGCAGGTGATGTGTCAGAAACAGCTGGGGAGGCACAATGCTGCAGCTGCTGAGGAGTCTGGGCAACCTGCACTGTCCAACATTCCACCAAACCACTGTTAACTACTGATCCTAGAACAGCTTTTATCTCTATAAAACAAAAATAATACCAGAACACATTGATGGAACACAATCTTCTTCTAAAACTCTAAATCTAATCTAATTCTAAAAGATTTTATCTTCATAATACATCATTACGTCAATACGTCATATAGTCATAATTACTGATCTCGGAACAGTTTCTATAATTATAACATGCTAATAAAACAAGAAATGCTTATTACTACAGGTCTAACAACAGCTTCTATTCTTATACCACACTGATGGAACACAATCCACTATTAACTACTGATTTCAGAACAGCTTCTATCCTTATAACACATCTTTCTCTTAAAGCCTGATCTCAGAACAGCTTCTATTCTTATACCACACTAATAAAACACAACTTTCTCTTTAAGACTGATCTCAGAACAGCATATATCTTAACACTGATCATGATCGAAAAACAAACAAAAAACCCCAAACAAACAAGAAGTGCACACACAATGCACGTCTATGATTGGTCGACCTTTTATGTAAATGAGAATGCTTCATTCTAATCCAACTGAATCCCATAGTCTATTACTGATTCTCACGCTTCTTTGCTTAAACACAACTTTATAGCATTATGTATGCTTTCGGCATAGGTGGACGGCTCCAGAGGAACTGGCCAAGCGTCTCCGCGTAGAATGTGATGATGAAAGAAACAGAAAGCGAGAATTTCAGTGAGAACATCCTCACAACGCTTCGAGCTAAACTCCAGGTCAATCCATTACGCTTGACAAGTTAAATGTTCCATGCTAGACCATATGGCAGGAGAGTAGCTCTGCAAATGCATTAAAATTAAAGGCTTTGACTCAAGTTTATGTCTTTATCTATATCTCTCATTCAATTCCCCTTACTTTTCTCTTTTTTTTATTCGCCTATCAACTTTATAAAACTGAATACAGGTTTATTAGCATGCTACATTTGGCCTAAATTTGCTCTAAAATTGAGCCAAATGATTATCGTCCTGTCTCGCATATTTTCTCCTTCTTTTTTGTGTACTTATATTGATATTGACTTTATCAAGAGGATGATATCATATGGATTTCAGGATACTGTATTCATATAATTAAACAGTAATACAAGATTTAAACTAAATGACAGAAAAATGTCTTCAAAACAGAGAGAACAAATGTGGCATAATTGTAACTACAGCACTCACAAATGTGAGAGTGTTGAAAAAAAGAATGACAGATGACACAAGCGATGAAAGAGATACAGGATGCAAAAGCCACAAATTCAAACTGGGAGTGAGAAAGTAAGAGAGATAGATAGAGAGGGGGGGGGGTGCAAGACAGCATCTTAATATCATTGCTCCTACCTAATCAGATAATAGCAGGGTGCTCACACTAAAAATAATCACATGCAGGATCTTTCGCGAGAAATAATACACCAAGAGGGTGGGTGAGACTAAATAGTGACTTCCATTTTAGTGAGTGTCTGTGTGTGTGTGTATCTGTGTGTGTGTGTGTCTGTCTGTCTGTGTGTGTCTTACAGCATTGTTTTATCTCTGCTTATGGGTTAAAGCCATTTACTGAATGAATTTCTCCACAGTCTATTACAATATGACCATAATTTCTTAATGAGGACTCTGGGTAATTTACACTCAGACAGGTATTTAATGAAGAGAAAGTCTGAGATTGTTACATAAGTAAACATTGCACAATGGGCTTCGTCTGACATGAAGGCATGTGAAATCATTCCAATTGAAAAGCGACCAGTCATGGTGGGTGATGTAGGCAACCAGGAAGCATAAACATGCACCTAGAAGCATAAAGGCTACATTCTTTTTCTTTAGTAGCTTGTAGTGCATTTGCAAGATATAGAGCATTATATCCAAGAGAATAAGCAAGAGATTCGTGCAAGTGCTTAGGATTTTTTGTCCCTCCCTGCTTTTGCTTTTTTACAAGCAACATCTTTGTTTTATTTGCTTGGGAACAAAGCATGCACAGGTAGATTTCGAGAAACTTAGCTGCTCAGTGTGAGCAGCATGTTCTGCATGTTCTCTCGTTCTACTCGGCTTTCCCCCCCAGACACTTAGGTCCTTTTATTACAATTTCACAAACACGTTCCACAGGGTTTTTAAAGCAGCTCCTAAGGATGAACGTCTATAGGTTATGTATGCAAACATTGTTTCCATGAGCTTCTGAGCTGGTGAAAGTGGTAACCCATGCCGTAGCAAAGTTGAACCGGCCAAGAGGCAGGACAAATGTCTTATTAACAAGCTAGACGAACAACTCCTCCTGTTCTTGTGGGGCTAAATGAGCTGGGCTATTTCACGCAAGCGAACTGTCCCCTGATCTGGCATCATTACTGAAGATCTGGACTATGGCAGCAGTGGTTGCAACGGAGCGGCATCTGTGGCTACATTTATCCTGGACAAAGGCAGGCACTTCCTCTTGCCATGCTCTCCTCCTCTGGCCTCTTCAGTGACACGGTTAATTTAGTAGTCAAAAGGTTCCAGAAAAATAAGGGTCAGGCAGTGACATTCCAGTGCTATCTATGTTGCTTTCAGGTCTGTAAAGCCCCAGCCTTCAAACAGCTCCTCTCACCACAGAGCCCAAAAATCTTAGAGAGAGGAGCTGAGACAGTGTTCTCAGGCTGGATAGAGGATGAATCTGTGGATCTCTATAACCTACTTATTTCTCTTCAGGCTTCTCTCATAGCAGCCCTGCAGCAGGGATGGTTCTCCGATGTCACCAGTCAGGAGTCGGTATGACACAAGAATCCCAAGCGCCAACCTTAAAAAGTCCGGAGGCGTTAGTTGGAGAGGCCATACCAACCACTTTAAAAACTGCTACTGGGGGCTGGTTCCTCAGCAGAACTACGCAGCCCTCTCAGGGAGCAGAATGGTTAACCCTGCCGCCATTGGTGTTAAAGAATCAGGTAGAATGCTTGTTCTCCAGCAGGTGCACTACAGTCATCAGGTGTTTTGTTCTCTGATGGGAATTTGCTTCAGGACACCGCACAGACCACTCTAGCCAAACCAAAGCCCAGCCTCAAGAGACTGGTTACCTTATAAGTATCTGGGATACTGAAGTGAACAGGCAGGGGGTTCAGCTAAACATTTGTATATACATACAGTTCTGGAGTTATTGCAGGGACGTTTTTCTGCAGGGCTGTCTCCCTTCATCGTAAAGATGTATGGGATGGCCTTAGCTGCTTACCACACTCTCTGGAAGATAAGTCAGTGGGCAGAGACCAACTTCTTGTACATTTCCTCCATTGCACTAGCAGGTTGAGGCGTTTTGACTTGAGACCTGATGGTGGTTTATTTACATTTACATTTACATTTACAGCATTTGTAAAAAAATTTTAAGGGTCTTGCTCAGGGGCCCAGCAGTGGTGGCTTGCTGGAGCTGGGAATCGAACCCACAATCTTTGGATTGGTAACCCAACACCTTAATCATGATCCACCAACCACCATTTGAGATAGTGCCAATTTTCGACCCTACAAATTGATCTGTTCCCTAACTAACGTGCTTGGATTTTGTTCTAGGCTTGACAAAGGCCCTTCTTCATCCCTGACCTGGGTCTTTAAAGTGATAGTCTTGTTGCCCTTTAAAAGGGGTATAACAGCTCCCAAGGCTTTTTTCTTAGGGGTGTCTCTCAGACATCAGTGATGTGGCAGGCCGGTCCTCTCCACACAAATCTGTCAGTTTCTATAACCTGGACCTGGATTTTTTCTCAAGCAATAAGGTTCTTTTACCCCGATTTCACTTGACAGGGCGTAGACATTCTTATTCCCACAGCGTTTTTAAAGCAGCTTAAGTTCGTTAAGGTGAATGTCTCTAGGTCAGACCATGGCAATCCTTGTCAGTGCTACTTTAGCCTCTGAAGCTTACCTGGTAGGCAGCTGAATGCATCTTTATGCTTCCCGGTTGCTTACATCACCCGCCATGATGTGCCACTCTTCCATTAGACTGACTATACACATGCTTCAAACTAAGTTACGTGCTTCAAAGTCACACAAAAGCATTTCCATAGCGCTTTTGACACAGTGTCTCGTTCCCTGGGGGGAACCGTGGTTACATATATGTAACTTAGAGACGTTATTCTGTGCTTGAGTACTGAAACTTATGAACGTTTCACAGAAAACATGTAAAACATTGTGTGTTAGATTGATTTGTATAGTTATTTTTAGTAATAAGTATGTATGAGAGTATCTATGGGCAGATAAATGGATGAACAAATGGACAGATAGCTCTGTCTATATATTATAACATGTTATCACAAAATGTGATGTGTGTGTGTGCTCGTGCATGTGTGTGTCTTTGTGCCCCGCTATTGGATGGGTACCCTTCAAGGGTGTCCCATTCCTGTGGCCGGAGTCCTCTGGGTTTGGTCCCAGTCTAAAGTATTTGTATAAGTGGATATTTTTTACCCTTTCTAAATTTTTTCACCACCATTCTTCAGTCAACGCCAGACATCAGAGTGATGGAGAAGGAAGAGGAAAACAGGAAAAAACACAGATAATCAAAGAGGGAATGTGTTAATAAAGAAAAGGTCAGAAATGGTAATGAATGGCTCCAACACCTTTCCTCAGCACCAGGGGATTGTGGGTAAAAACAGCAGCTGAACAGCTGGAGGAGGATAATGAGTGTAACACACCTGACCCACTTGTTTTTTTTTTCCGTGATGATCAAGAACATTATGCAATGCAACACACACATATACGTGCATATTGTAGGGTTCTTTGGTTAACTCCTTGGGGGAAAACCTAAATGTTATATGTGGAAACCCACAAAACACCCAAGCTAAAAAATGAAACTATTTAAAGAGTAGAACTTTTTCCCCTTGATAATAACTCTTCTCCTTTATTTCTCTCACTTCCTATTCTTTCACCTTTTGAATGCCCTTCTACTTCTCTCTCTCTCTCTTACTCTCACACACACCCAAACTCTGCACTTTCATCTTATCCATTATTTTTCTTTTGTTTTTCCTTTATTGCTAATAAACATAACACCTTTAAACAGTCAAATTACTGTAAAGTGATTTTAGTGTGGGGACAAAAAGGTCAGGACCAGAGCAAATAATACAGATCTGAGGCAATCTGACTGCAGGAAATATGGCAAAAATATAATAAATAAAAGTAAAGCTTGACTATTTCACCATATGTTTTTACCATATTAGGAAATTGTTAACACAATGCCAACAAAACCGACAATGATGGAAAAATGATAAATGACATGTTAAGTCATAGGTGAAATTATAGTATTTAAAAAACTGGATTGTAGTTGAGTCAAAAACAATATGAAGTCTGATAAAATAAATAGGATAGATGCGTGTGATGAGTGGTAGACACAGGTTTTCCCTTAACATATACTGCTTTTCATCTTACACTTGAGAAGTACTCGCTTTTTAGCCTTTATTGTTTACCCATGATGCAAGTTGGGTAATCGTGTCAAACCGAGTCTAATTTAACTTTCCTAAAGCTCATCATGTAAACTGTGCTTTGCAAATTCACTCTGCTGCTATTGTATCAACCGGAGACAAAAAAAACCCAAATTGCAAGTATTAAATAAGTAACATTTTAATAGATGAAATAACAACTTCAGTGGCAGAACATGTAAATGGAAAGCATGACTAGGTCTTGGATTATTAACTGGTTTTAATGAAGGCTGCTGTGTTTAGAAAAACTGTTTTTATTTTATTTTTTTTCCCTGACGTTCGACTGCGGCTTCTGTAATAATTGGACAATTGCCAATGTCACGCAAGTCCTGCTTGTGTTGAATTCCTTGTTAGCTCTATGTGTTCGTGGCATATGTACTATTGGGTTGCCAGAGCTGAGAAAATCACAGAAAGACAACAAATAAACTCACACACAGATAATATCTGGATTAGTGCAAGCTTGAGCATAGCTTTATATGCTTGATATATATTTACACATTTACTTACACATTGACTTATATTTAATTCATTTCTGAAATAACACTGAGCGGTTGAGAGTGTAGGGTCTTGCTCAGGGGCAAACCAGTGACAGCTTAGTGTCGCTGGTAATCAAACCCAAGATCTTCTGATCCGCGTTCAAACACCTAAACCGCTGAGCTACCACTTTCCCTTAAGACTTGAATCATTACTTACAGTGCAGGTCCTCAAACTATCGGTCTCTTAAACACATATATGTCCATGTCAGATCTATTCTATCCTGATTAAAGGTCAAGGTTCTGTAGTAAGAAAAAGGGAAACCAAAGTGCTCTAAACACTGAAGGTATAATAGGTGATTGTCTTTGCAATTTTTTTTTTTGTTCAGAGTTCAGCCTGTGTAGCGAGGTTTTTTGTGGGTGCAAAGCATTTGATGTGTGGCTTAAATTCTGCCTTGTGCACGGCCACATCCACATTACATGCATTGTCTGTTACAATAGCGATGCAGATCGTGTTAGCAAAGGTGTACAATATTTATTTCTTTTTTTTCACACCGCTAGTGTTCATATATTCTATAAAAAGTGTAATACCAAAACATTTTTGTCCATTTAAAAGTTCGGTCTGAACATTATGATAGGCTTTCTTACCCACCTGTCTTCAGCACGTTCATGTACTGCGGGAAAAAAATAGTCTGGATCCAAACAAAGCAAAAACTTAAATCAATGTCTCTGATGCATTTTTACGCTGGGGTCGACTTCCGGAGTCTGAAAGATGTCATGGTAACAGTATTTTTTTAAACAGGTAGGAAAATGGTATGATTTGATTTTGATGTGTTTTGATAGTAACTCATAGCTTAAGTAGATTGTGTAACTTCACGACTGAGCTTAACTACAGCAGCAGTGTGTGATCAGGTCTATTTTATGTTTGGTATTTTAGTACTGTTACTTACTGTAATGTAATTTTTTTTAACGGTGAATAACACATGATATATTGTATTCATGTTGTCTCTGGTCGTCTAGTATAGATAGCGAGAGTGAGCTGCACATTTTTAGTGCTATAAAGCTACCTCCTTGGGCACCTCTCTGGCCCAAACTAATCTGTGTCAGACAACTGAACCTTCTCTGCCAACAAAATAATCAAACAAATGCCAAACATTAGAGTTCAATAGAAATATGAAACCTTTAATCTTTAGGGTTGTGTGTTAATTAACTCCTGCCTTCACACTAGTCCTTGCTTTTGGGCACAGACACACAAACCCAACCTACTAATCTAGTTTGGGAAGGCTTTAAAACACATATGAAGTGCTCTAGCACCTCAAGCCCTGAAGCCTGCTCTCCTCTTTACTGCCACTCTGTGTTTTTTTTTTTTTTTGCCCCTCTGTTACCTCGGGGGTAAGCGTGCGTGCTGCTCAGAGACAGAGAGTTGGCACGGCTGGTGTTAAATGCCCCTGCACTCCAAACTGCACTTCAAAAGCCCTGCATTAGAACACAGAATCTGGAACCTGGCCAATCAGAGCAGAGCTTAGACTTTTATCACATCACACGGACAAAAACACACACACACACACATACACACGCAAGTACGGCAGTGCACAAAATAAGCACAAACATGCGCAAATTCATAGATACACTCATACAGTGTTAATTCAGTGCATAACGTATTAAATTAAATACACATACACACAAACACACACGATGTGAAACAACAGCACACACATTTTTACAAATAACCGCACACATACACACACAAGGTACAAAACTGTCACAAATCCATGCACCCGCCTTTATCAGGAAACAAAGCCAGAGCAGCAAGAGTGTGAGTTCAGTGCCAAGCGGCAAGAGAGGGCATGAACACTTGCATGAACACACACACACACACACACACACACTCTCTCTCTCTCTCACTCTTTTTTTGTCTCTTGTTTTAGGACATGTAATAGAGCTCGAAATTTAAGTTTTCAATTAGGACACTAACAATAAAACAAAATAAATCAGACTATTTTGTTAAATTAATGTTAGAATAAAAATTCCCCGTTTATGGAATTTTTTTTTGTCAGATGTCCCTGATTGGATTCTTGGTGTGTATTGTTTGCGCTTTGAGTTCCCCAGGTTCCTTCAGCACATCCTTCTGGAAGCATGCAAGTGTATGAAGTGTGTTATGCCTTGTGTCGGGTGTTTCCAAAATTTTGGAGTAACGATCGATCGACAGTCATTGGAAAACTGTATTTAATGAATGCAGCCGTCGAGTTTGTTTATGCATCTTTGTGTGCCTGTGTGTGGCACGAGAATATTAAGGGCAAACGTATCCCAACCCCCTCCTTAACTACTAACCCAGTGCCAAGCTGGCACTCACTCACACACACACACACACACACAACACTACTACACAATACACACAGCACAGCATTATGTACAAAAGCCACCGCATCGACGGCATCTACAAAACAGCACACGACTACATCCTTAAAATCTTTGCTTTCTTTAACAAATTTATTTTCTTGCTCATCACATTTTCAGGCTGTATTTTTAATGCTTTTAACTCCTTTCTTATTCGGATTCACTGGAGCGACACCTTAAATCAAATATGGCAGCGCCGAGGTGGCTTAAGCCGCAGAACTCAAGGCTCACACAAACTCTTCATCAGCCCTAAAGAAGCGTTAATAACATGCAGCTCATTCACAACATAGAGAGAGAGAGAGAGAGAGAGAGAGAGAGGGCGAGACAGAGGAGAGAGAGAGAGAGAGAGCGAATCTGAATGGACTCGCTTGCCCTTGTGAAGTCATTTCCTGCTCTTTTCCCGCATTAACAGATCCTGACGCAGCACTACACCACATTTTTATTCGAACGTGGACCGGATTAGTCACACCCCGATGCAAATCGCCTTCACTTTTAAATCTTTTAGTCGAGAAGGAGAAAAAAAAAAAAAAAAGAAAAAAAAAAAAAAGAACTCCTGTCACCAGCAACAGGGTGAATTTAAAAGCTATTCGAAACCTTCGGCAAATAGAAACCGCTGACACACAGACGTGCGCTTTCATTTAGTCAAAACCACTGATTTTACATGTATCTCTTTTTTTTTTTTTTTTTGTCGCCCCCCCCAAAAATATTTAACACTTTGTAGCTGGAGTGCTGACATCTTAAATATTTGCAAGGAAATATACATAATAATAACAGACATAATGTATATTATCATTTTGAAAAATTATAATTTTATTCCTTTTTTTTTATTGGTCGAAAAGTCTTATGATTTACAAAACAAATGATTTTGTTTCTATATAATTAAGTAATTTGCTATATATTCATACATGCTTTTTAAAAAAATGTTTACTGAAATTTTAACTAATATATGAAATCTAATAAAATTACACAGTATTAAAAAAAAGAAATCTCAAGTATATCTGGACAAAATATTTTGTTTGTATGTTTAGTGTGTATAGTTATGTCATGTGGTGTCCTATTATTATTATTATTATTATTATTATTAATTCCATAAAATTCCATGTAATAATCTAATCTAATCTAAACTAATTTAATATAATGCCACAATTTTGAACAATTATACTTTTGTGTTTGTATATGCATTGCGTTATAATTAAAAAAACCATTGCTGTCATGTTAAACACACACACACATTTCTTCCTTGGTAAACAGATGGAAAGACACCTTATCGCTTAGTTTCTTTGTAAGCGCTTCTAACCTCTCAGAGAGAGATAGGTCACACCTCCTGTCTAACTCTTACACACCAACACCCACACACACACTCTCTCTCTCTCTCTCTTTCTCTCTCTCTGTCTTTTCTCTCTCTTTCTCAGCTCTGTCTCGGCTGCAGCACCTCTGTAGATTGATGCTAATCAGCTGCAATTCTCCGTTCCCTCAGACACACAGGTGTGTGTTCCCAAACGCGCTCACACGTTTCTCACAGCACTAACACTCGCTCACACAATCTCACTCTCCCTCGCACACACACACGAAAAATAAAACAAAAGAGCTTGCAGCAGCCCTGGGTGTGTGTTCATTAACTGCTCCATTATTAGCACGTTATATCGGTTCATTAAAGAAAGACGCGAGCTAACTACCTACCCTAACTAATCAGAGAGAGAGAGATAGAGAGAGAGAGAGAGAGAGAGAGAGAGAGAAAGCAGCGACACTGAAGACAGGGGCAATAAAAGTGTCCAAATCCTTTAAAACACACGTTTAAACACATGGCATTGTCCTAAACTTTAGTTTTACAAAAGCACATTTTTCTGCATGTGTTAAAACCAGTAAAGACAGAAAAATTAACAGCCAAAAAAATATATAATAGAGGCAATTACGGCTGTTTGGGGAAAAACCCTGCAAGAGTTAAACCGATCAGCCCCCCCTTCAGCTACCAGCCCCCCCCAAACATATACTCGCTCACTTGCCCTCCTCCTTTCCTAAATCCCTCCTTCGTGCCAGCTCCTCATTTGCATGTGCTGCTTTTAGGGGTGTTTTTTCCCCTTTTCTTTCTCTTTTTTTTCCCAGAAAAAAAGTTGGCAGCGCTCCCCGTTCTCCATAATGCCAGCGTTTGGGAATTGTGCGCGGAATGAAGCCGATCCAATCTCCCGACCGCGACATGAATTTTCATTAATTACAACCTTGTCAGCAAAAGCATTATCGGAGCTGAATATGAAAATGCTAATGAGTGCTCATTTGCATATTTTTCTTTGTCGGAATGTCATTAATTATTACGTTTTATGATGATGAATGCAGCTGTCGATGCTCTCCGAAGCGTAATTAGCCATCAGGATGCATGGATCCGATCAGCTTCGTACCAAACCGAGGCTGCTGAAAGTAAACTTTTCCCCCCTGGTTTCTGTCTGGTCCTTCCGCCGGGACCTCCCTTCACGTTTTCTCACGCTTCTTTTTCACACGGTGTCTTTCACGGTCCCCGCTTGCACCACAGTCATACCTCGATCGAGTTAAAACCTCAAAACAGCTAAATGCTCAATAAAAAAAAAATGAAATTAATGAGGAAAAAAAAGAGAGAGAGAGAGAGAGAGAGAGAGAGAGAGAGAGAATTATTCTGGCTTAATTAATGCCATGCTTAATTACTCCAGCATGATGTCAGCAGCTTTAATTAAGTTTTGGCTCCGTTTCAGGAAACTCCAGGCTGCATTAAAAGTCATAATGGAGATTTTGTGCCAAATCCCTCACAAATCTTTTTTATTTTTAATTTTCTTCTAAAGAGGAAGATGGAGCGAGGACACCTGAACAGGAGGAGTCATAGACCGCACATTCACACACCTTAAGACCAATGACAGACAGAGTGTAAGGGTTGCCATAATTATTATTTTTTTTTAATCCCTCATTCTTACTTTTTATAATCTGAAAAATTGGGGGGAAAAAAATTACAGTTGATCCGCCTTCAGCCGCTGGGAACAGTGTTTATGAGTAAAAAAGAAAAACAGGAGTAGGCAGATGGGCCCATTACACATGACCAAACCAATCAATCAGAGCTGAAGGGCCCAGGTGCAGCACAGCCGCGCAACAACGCGCCATTTCACAGTCTGTCACACACACACACACACACACACACAGAGTAAGAGAGAGAGAAAGAGAGAGAGAGAAAGAGAGAGAGTGGTCCTACATGAGCAACCCGGTCCTTCTCCCACAAGGGCTCATCTGCACACACATGCACACGCACAAACACACACGTTGTCTCTCTCTCTCTCTCTCGCTCTCTCTCTCACACACACACACACACACACATACACATGCACACATGCTTGGCCCTACATGCTGTCGAAAGGACTCATCTGCAGCCCTGAGCTAGGCCTGACATCTTCATCTCACTCATACACACAGACACAGACACACACACAAGCTTGCTCTGTCTTACACCTCCTCGACAAGAAGCCGATCCACTTCACGTTTCTCCCAGCGGCTGGTTCCATTCCATATACACTTTCTAACCAGGGCTTTCTATTACACACCCACACACACACACACACATCTATGATTCTTCATACTCCATGTCCTGTCTTTTTCTTCCTATTTTTCTTCTCTTTCTTTCTTGCTGTTTCTTGCAGTCACTATCGCTTCATATATCTAGTAGTTTGACTATTAGATTTCCATCTGACTGTCACTCTTTTGTCTTTCTGATCTACTAGTGGGTTTTTTTGCGTTATAATTACAGCATGCAGAATCAACCTGAAGCCATTCAAGTTATCAACTGAATAGAAAAATGTAATGTATTAATAGTTAAATACAGCTGAAATAAATAAATAAATAAATAAAGTCTCCTGTATGTGTGTTCACATACTGTATGTGTGTGTTCAGCGCGCCCCAAGACCACTGTTTGTGTGTGTGTGTTATTTTACACCAGAAAAATGAACACTTTAATTGTAAAAGATTTGGATATTTTAACCTTTAAATGGCCACAATATGAATGAACAAAATAACTGTATAATACAGTTATTAGTATAATAATATAAAACTAATATAAAATAAAGTAAATTATTCTATTTTTTATTTTTAAAACGGTTTCCAGAATTAAATTTCTTTTCCTAACCTGGATTTCAACTTTTTTTCACTGTCTGCTACAGATCTGAATAACCTGTCTATAAACCCGAGTGTATTCACTGATAAGTTATGGAAAATGTTATTCATTATTTTTTTTTACTTATGGCATGAATACTATAAAACAAACAATAGAGAAAAAATGTAAAGAAAAACTTACAGATAAATTACCCCATTTATATATTTTATAATTTTTAGAAATCAACTTGACTAACCTTTAAAAAAAGGACTGCGTGATTAGATATTTAAATAGATAAAATAACTGTGAAACTTTATTTATTTTTAATTAAGAACTTGTGTCTACGGAGTTAATGGTCAATTTACACCTGACGTTCCCCAGCTGAGATTCCTAACTTTGGGATTTATGCCAAGAAATGCTCACCTCTGTCTCTCTCTCTCTCTCTCTCTCTCTCTCTCTCGCTTTCCTTTTTTTCTCTTTCCATCTCTGCATTTCTTCATCCCTCATCTCTCCACTCTGCTCATTTATTGTGCCTCACCTCTCTCCCACGGTGGGGCAACTAGCCTGCGGGGGGGGGACAGAACCACAGAGGAGAACCTCGGCGTCGAGGGGGTAGTTCCAGAAAAGAAAGATTGTGTTAATTAGAATGGCGGAGGTGAAGATTGGAGTGAGGAGGGGTCACATGCCTTTAGGACCCTCAACTCTGCCCATCAAATGCCATCTGGGCCTGTGTGTGTGTGTGTGTGTGAGATGCATAATCAGAGCCCGGTTTGAACAGTAGGCGGATATTGTTACTATTGTTACTATCGGATATTGATAGCATGAATACACACAGGGATGTATTTAGATATTTTAAAGGGTGTAGTCAGCTGAGTATTTTTGTGTGTGCAGTTATTACCAAAACTCAAAACTAGGCCCACTGCTATTTGACCCATCTGCTATCTTTTCTATAGAATTGAGCTCGGCTTAAATAACTGCCTGTGTAAAAAAGCATCACGAAAACAAAAATCTATTTCCATTATCTGCTTTTTAAAACTTCCTCTGCTGTGGTTTTGCCTTTTTGTGTATAATTTTTGGTATACTGGAGTACCGCAGTCCACAATAGTTGATCATGACTCTGCTGTTTTAGCCTATATAAATACACCCTCAAATGCTTTGCCATTAGTATTGCTATCAAGTTCTGCTGTTGTCTCACAGCTCCAGCCTTCAGTTCACTCATGACTCCAGATTATTGTCTGTGTGGAGGTTCCACTTCTTCTAGCGAAGGTAAAGAAAGTGTGTTAGCAAAGGTTTCCACCGGTTCCTTCTACTGAGTCCTCTTTGTAAGCGTGACTATGCTACAGTACATCGCTCCTAGGTGTGAATGAGTATGGGAAGGGTGTCCAGTCATACTAATTAGATATAGCGATTAGGGAAGATAAATACATTAAGGTATGCATTGTAAAAGACTTAACAAAAAAAAGTTCCCTGATCACATTTGATTAAAAAAATATTTTAGGTGAAACTGGTATAATTGATTTAAGCATTTGTACACCCACTTGTTACTAACGTTTATAACTTTTCTATAACATTTCTATAACTTGTGCATAAAGTCGGGTTGGGCTGATTCAAATAATAGATTATTTTGATGTACGCAACGCTATACATCTTGTTTAATGCTTTTTTTTATTGCAGCTTGTTAAATAATTTCTAGCTTTGATCAAATTTCGTTAAGTTTAAATGATTACAGTGTTTGTCGGTCTGATCACATTGATTGTCTGATGAAGCATTTCTATCCTGATGGGAGTCTTTTTTCAGGATGATGTCACCTAACTTTATAGGATTATAACTGAGCAGGAGTTGCTAAAGAGTACTGAGTGATCATTACTTAAGTTGCTGCATGGAACAGGTGTTATCTTGTGCGGAGGACGGCTGCATTCTTAATCATGTGCCAATCGGCCAATCAAAATTAAGTAAAAGTTTTCACGCAAATGCGCTACCATATTTTACCCAACACTAAGGTCCTGTGATAATATTAATCCGGTGCCAGTCAGCATCTTCGTGATTTGGCCAGTATTTGGCAGGGTGGTGTATCATGCTTCAAGGTTTCTGTTTCTGTGTGAAGAATGGAGGCTGTGTTGGAGTGTTCTGTGGCCCTGTCTCAAAACCCGCCCTTGTGCACCTCATTTTGCATTCCTGTTGAGGTGTGTATGGTGTCCCAATTAGTTTAAAAACCTATGACGCAAAAGAAAAGTGGAAAAGCGGCGCAGACTTTTGGAAAGAGCATGAGAAAATGAACAAGGAAATGATTTGTTTGTGTATATATGTTTGTATTAGATGTAGTTGAAATGTAGCAGTATTATTACCGACTGCACTTTTTTCTTGAACAAAATGACATTCAATTTATAAAATTTAGGAAGATAATTTTTCGCAGTAAATACTACGTACTGCGCAATGACGTAGCAATGCCATCCAGTTGACGTCATCCCATTTCTGCACATTTATTTCCTTGCATACTTATCAGTTAAAGTCTGCACTTATGCTGAATATCGATATACACCATACGACAATTTAATGCAGAAAGAGAAAGCAGAAGGCCTTCAAAGGACGAAAACCAACATACAGACAACATACAGTAAGGAGCATTCGTCTGTTTATAATATAATCTTACAAATTTAGAAGATTTGTTTTCTGAGCACTAGCAGCCATCTTGTGAAACAGTTACACAGATGTTTCGCAACGCTTTACCAGCATATCCGGGAGTTACATCAGTAAACTCGAGTAAAAATTACAGGCTTTGCTCATCCCGTGTGACTGTGCCACACAAAATTCAGATTAGAGGGGTGAGGGTAATTTCTAAATTATACAAGGTCCTCAGATAATACTAATCCTGTGCGTACAGGGCATCAGACTGCATATACGACCCCATATAAGACCCTTCAGCATAACGAATGCAAGATCGAAATAACAGTTCACATTTGCACTGTGCAACATTAAAAACCGAGCGAATAAATTATCAGTGAATCACAAAAGCTCAGCGAAACTCTTCCAAACTTCAAGGATTTGCAGGAAAAAAAGCGCACATCCGGAGAGAAAACCTCTGCTGAATTAACACTGCTGAACTGGTGCTGTGTAAAATGTGCTGAAATGAAACAACAAAAATCACCAGCACAAAAAAAGGAAACTTGCTTACAAGTCCAAAACTTGTATGTGCTCGGTGGCAAAGCCAGTGACAATAAAGAAGCACTGTGTTCACTTACCTGCACCTGCTTGGTCTCTGCCTCTAACACACACACGTTCAATGTGCACAGTCACACATACGGAAAAGTAAAGTTAAAACACACACGCAGAAAGCTAACATCATCTACAGTATATAAAACCTTTTTACACTGATGCTCTGTAAACCCAACAGTGTAAACATACAAGCGTATACAAACCCATGTGCACAAAGACATTATACTAATCCCACATTTCTTTTAGTCTCAAACCCACTAGCTTATAAGAACACACACAACACACACACACACACAATGAATCCCTGTGTGTACCTAAGCAGTTAAAACCCTAGTCTCAACAGCACTGAGGTGATTGGAAGTGAAATTAATGAGTTAATGCTGCTCTAAATGACCAGAGTGAAGACTGGACTGCAGGAGAGAAAAAGAGTGAGAGAGAGAGAGAGAGAGAGAGAGAGAGAGAGAGAAGTGAAGTTTAAAGTAAAGACACAGGAAAAATAAGAAAAAAAAAAGACGCAGAGGGAGAGAGAGAGGGTTAAAGGGGCAAAACAGGAGGAAAAGACAGACAGAGAGCGAGAGAGAGCGAGAGAGAGAGAACTGGTGATCAGGGTGAATGTGTGTGGGCTGGGGGGGGGGCGACCTAAATCCCTTTGCTGATTACCTAAAACACGTCACTGTAATCTGCAAAGTTCTGGAGAACATTATATAATTTCTCTGTTTAAATGGAAGAGCCAAAACCACAGGGATCTCTTTCTCTCTCTCCAGGTGTCTCTTTCTCTGTACGTCTCTCTCGGTCTCACTCTCTGTGTGTCTCTCTCTCTCTGTGTCCCTCTCTCTCGGTCTCACTCTCTGTGTGTGTCTCTCTCTCTCTCTGTCTCTCTCTCTCTCTGTGTGTGTCTCTCTCTCTCTCTGTGTCTCTCTCTCTCTGTGTCTCTCTCTTTTTCAGTGATTTCAACATATCAACACACTCTGAAAGACGCTCTGAAATGATGTTTGCAATGTTGGCTTACACTGCATGTATCAAGTAACCCAATTCCACTTTTTTTCCTCTAAAGTGGTACAGATTGGATAAGACCGACCGTGTAAGAAAAAAAAAAAAGCACATGGATTCTGATATTTTTAGATCGGTTTCAGACCTCATTCATACGTGACAATAAATGGGTTATGACTCGGATACGTGCATTAGAGTCTGTCATGTAAGCAGACAGATCGGATAGTCACCTGGTTGAATAAGCAATAATGGCACACAACGTCATGTCAGCACCAACAGCAATATATAGGTGGACAGACTAACAGACTAACAGACAAACAGACAGACAGACAGACAGATAAATAGATAGGTCTGTTTATAGCACAATTATCTCTTCTTATGTTTGCACATTTACAAAATTAGCATTTGTATAACCTTCACTTTATCTGCTAATTTGAACCTGCTCTCGGATGTGTAGGTCAGGGTATTGCACTGAAATACAGCTGTGCGGGATGAGGACAGCTGCATGTACAGTACTTTTTTCAGCTTCGTGGAGTAAAGGGCTAATTCAGTAATGTGTGTTTGCATTTCATCTTTATGACCCTTCATCAGGATGACTGAACCTTGCATTCATACAACTCACTCATCGCAAGAGCCAAAACCCGTTCATTTATTTTAATGCCGTTTATAAACACGGGAGACGAAGCACTACGAAATGGTTGGGTAGTTAAACTTTACGCAAATGAGAAGCAAACTGTTGTGGGAAGAGATAATGGTAGTTCTTTTTGGAGCGTTAAAAAATGATCTGTGTGTTTTTATTTGATGGTGCTGCTTCTAAAGGCAGTCAAGGCAGAAAAGTTGCCATGCTGCTATGGGACTGAAGTATTGGATGATCCTAGTACCAGTGTATTCTGGACAGAGACCCTGTGGAAGACCCGGGATTATATCTCACAGTTGGCTTTGGAACTCAATCTTTAAAAAGTGCAGGGGAAAAAAAATCCCTGGACTGCCTTTCTCAGCCTGTCACCACCCAAAACCCCCGATAAAAAACAAATGAAAAGTGAATAAATAAAAATCAATACAAAAAAACATAACACCTACTTGTCAAATCCTGCTGGTGACAGAACATAACGGATGTTTAAAAAGAGCTAAACATTAGCAGGTTTTCCATCTCTTGGGTGTTAAATCACACAAACACAATACTACTCACAAGGGAAAAAAAACTCCTGCAGTCACTTTACATTTAATCTATCTACTATATTTAGAGAGAGAGAGAGAGAGAGAGAGAGACAGCGAGGGAGAGAATGAGGCAGTAGGAATAAGAGAGAGAAAGAGAGAGATAGCTACAGAGACAGAGATAGAGACAGTGGGAAAGAGAGACAGAGAAAGACAGTGGAAAAGAGAGACAGACTGAGACAGAGGGAGAGAGAAAGCCAGTAAAACCTGTATACCCAAAGTTTAATGGCTAGAAGACGAAGAAGAGTGAATGAAGTCGACAAGTAATTTACAGTGAGTATGTAACCAGAAAGATGTGTCCCAAGCCGACAACATAAAAGCGGAATAAAGTACAATAATTACTATTACTAACTAGTTTCCGCCCGTTTTTTTAAACATGGTCTGCAAAACAAAAAGAAAAAAAAATTAAATATAAAATCAAGGCCAAGTTAATCGACTATTAAACGTACAGTAGTGTTATCACAGTTGTGTTAAATGTCACTTTAGTAGTGTAAATCACAGTCTTTTCTTCGGTCACTCGGAACAAAAGGCGAGAAAAGTGAAAGAAACTCCAGCTGAGCTTTTAAAGGTATTTACACTCCATGGGTCCAACTAATATCAACATACAGTGTGACCAAATTCATAGAGACCCTCAGCACTTACCTGCCAGTCTAGAGTTCACGTAAGGAGGTGAGATGCCGTCATGTGACCCCAAGTCTCGGCCGCCCATGTGGGAGTATTGAGAGCCGTCAATGTAAATCTGCGGCAATAAATAAAAAGCATCAGAGGTAAAAAGAGATAAAAAAGAGATGTAAATAACGTGTGCACATTTTATGCTATTTAGAGAGTAAAGAAGATTAGCGCTAATGCTAAAATTATCACTTTGCTGTACTGCGCATCTCTCAATTATAATCTCACAGCATCAGCTATTTTCAAAAGCAGCCAAGAATTTTATTCTTATCTGTAATAAATATTTTCAGTTACAAACATTCACTTATAAAGTACTACATTTATTAGGCACAGGGAACTACAGAAAACCCTCAAAAAATGCTGCTTGATCTATTAAGTTCCTACGAATACAACTTAAACTAGTAGATGTCCACAGTTAGGTGAAGGATATAGTTTCCATTTAGAGTGGTCACAACAAACAAACTCTGGCACGATGGCTCGGTTGGTACAGTTCCCTTGAGTAAGTGTGAATGCTGATGCACATTAAACAAGCGGACCGGGGCTGCAAAAAAGTCTTAGACAAACTCTGGTGCAGTGTCACTGGCATATAAACAGACACAGACAAAATATATCTAATTGGACTAAATACAGGATGTTGGTTAGTAAAAACCCCGGATGACCACCTGGTTTGTCCATCAAAGACTTTTGTTGCCTATTAGTTGATAAAGTTGTCCCCTTGTCAAACATGGTGATCCTAATGTCTGAGTCCGGTGTCTTTCACGCCGCGTAAACGGCACCATAAAAAAGGAGCAATACATCAAAATTATCAACAACAACATCAGGCAAGTCTTGTCAGAGAAATTTGGCCTTTGGGCACCAGGGACAGTTCAGCACGACACAACCCAAAACACACGCAAAGTGGTGAAGAAATTGTTAGCAGCCAACAACATTAATGTTTTGCATTGGCCCAGCCAGGTCCTGACTTAAATCCATTTGAGAATATGTGGAGGGAGCTCAGATCAGGTTGATGGCAGGAGACCTCCAACCTGAAGATGGAGCCTATCGCTAAAGAGGAAGGGGTAAAAATACCAGTGGAGAAATGCAAAAAGATGTTCTGAATAATTTTGAACATGCCAATTTTTGTTTAAATGTAAATAAAGCTAAGAAATTTTTTTTTCACAATGTGGCTCTTGTACATCGTCTTATTATCTTTTGAGAGAAGCCTGTGTCATTTGAATAAAAGTAACTTTAAGTCAGAATTTGCCAGGGGTATGAATAATTTCGGGCTATATATATATATAGCAGAAGATAGATAGATAGACAGACAGACGACAGACAGATAAATAGACAAGCACACCATGAGTGTGTTCAATCCAGAACACTGCATCGTTTCAGATGGTAATTTCTGTTGCAAAAATATCACAAAAGCTGACCAATCAGTTTGTGAACGTATCACTAATTACGCGAAAAATGCATTACAAAAATCCGGACCAAACAAACTAAACGGACCAAAGTATAATGGTCAACACACCCGCACATAGTTTGATTAATCTATAAAGAATCTTGTTGATTTCTAAGGCAGTAAAACATTTGGTTATCATCATCATGCTGGTTTAACTGATCCATTTAGTAGCCTAAGCCTGCAATCTGTGACTCAGCTATTAGCAGAGGTGTTTTCTGATGGATTGTTGTTCAAGTTTAAGGCGTAAACCATCATCCTGTGCATGAAAATCCTGACCAACCTCCACACGTGCGCATTTCAGCAGCAGGAATCCCTTATCTGTCAGTGATCAAAAAGCCTTTAGCCAGCAGGCCCGACAAACAGCTAAAACTGAAGAAGTTTAACTCAGAAAAGTGCTAAATAAGGCAGAGGCTAATGAGTTCATCCTTTAGTGCGCATCAGTGTCACACTTCTCGATTTGCATTAGCAGAAAGTGCTTGGGTAGGCATGTCCTTCCACCTCACATCTCCAATTTCTGCTGATGGCAGACATGCTTTTACCTCATATGACCTTTTCAGCACGACCTCTGAACTCGGCAGAGAAGCCCGTCAACACAGACACTGATCAATTTGGTAAAAAAAAATAACAATAATCTTGTTCAAAAATGACTCAGCAGTTGGTGGTAAATTTGCACTAAATACAGAATTCAAACTCTTTCGCAGCACAGCATGGAGTAGAATAACATACATGTACTTTAAATAAATTAGACCAGTAAACTAGGTTTATAAACAGAATGATAGACAAGTAAGTATAATGTATTTATATAGCACCCTCCACAGACAAGGAGGAGTCACAAGGTGCTTTACAGTCAATGTATTTAAGGCGTGCGCTTATACAGTGTGGTGGGTTAGGGTGTTTTGATCACCCGCGTTTGATTCCGGCTTGAATCCATTTCAGTCCCCCCCACTATAATCGGGTGCCTGACCATGCAGAGTAATAACAATAATAAGTAATAACCAAAATTTTAAAATGCACCCTGAAACTAACGGGGAATTAAGGGCCTTAAAGAGACAATTTACCCAAAAATGAAAATTCTGACATTAATTAATTGGGAGTAATGTGGGACCTCCTGCTGGTCCCAGTCAGATGCCTTGCAGCTGCATTCTGAACAACCTGTAATCGAGCCATGGTAGATTTTTTTTAATCAAGTGCACAGAACAGAGAAGTGCAATTGTCCAATCATGAAGAGATAAAGACATAAACAGACAGCTCCATCTCTTTTTAACATGACTATTAAAACATAAAGAGGTAATACACAGAAAGACACTATCAGAGATACCGTCAAATCTGACACAACTGTAGCCCAATTAAGCTATTAAAAACACAGTACGTCTTTGTCTGAGGAGGTGAAATATGAATTGAGGGTATTTTTTAAAGCCCTGCCCCATAGACCAAAGTGTGAAACTGATTTAAGCAGTTTAAAGCAGTATTCAATTGAACATTACAGTACGTTTCAACATGGCACCATAAATAGCTGGACAGTTAAAATATATGGCTTAAAGTTTGTGTCTATCTTACTGATAGACACACTTTGTTCTATACCCTTGGTCAGATTTAAAGCCCCCCTGATGTTATAATAACCAATAACCAATAATGTTATAATAAACAATAAGAACCAGACATTTGCCCAGTTTGGGTGGGTATTGTGCCAATATAAGTCTTAGAATAATGTTCTTGGCATCTCAGAACCTGATGCGGCGCCTCTATCTTTCATTCCGTGTATGTTATGATGCTTTTCTGCTCACCACCGTTCTAAAAAGTAGTAAATTGAGATACTTTATTTTTCCTGGCAGCTCAGACCAATTTGACTATTTTCCCTTGATTGCTCTCATTCACAGGTCACCATTCACCTTTGGGCAGTGTCTGAAACATTAAAACCAGCTAATCTTTGATTAGCTAATTAGCTAAACAGATAGATAGACAAATACCTTTGTTATGCGGCTACCATTTCCCCAGGACGCTGAGCTCAGTCTGTCCTCTACAGCTGTAAAAGAGAAAAAAGAAAAAATTAACATAAACTCTCAGTTTAATTGGTTGAAATAACACATAATGACAAATGTTACTGAATATTTCTCAAAACTATGGGTGTAGATGTGATATTAATGCTAGTAAATGCTAGCATAAACATATGAATCGAGTCAGTGTCTCGCCAACCACTGACCTCACTAGCAGCATGTGTTTGTGTGAGGAAATGATGGGTCAGTGGATAAGGTGTTGGAAGATCTGGGTTCGATTCCCAGCACTAATCCCAAGTTGCCACTGTCGGGCTCCTGTGCAAGGCCCTTAACACCCAATTGCTCAGTTGTATAAACGAGATAAAAGTCGCTTAAGCTCACTTAATGCCAAGTTTGTTAGAAAATACTAAGTGATGAAAGAAATGAAAACAATCCGCTTCACGCACACCTCTACACGGAGTTCAACTAAAAAGATTTCTCAACTTCCTGAATCCTTTCAAAAGGATACACACTGTACTCGATCATTAAAGTCAGAACATTAGCCAGTGTGAGTAACAGCAAAACATTTTTTTTATTCAGTAGTTAATGGAATTGAATGTTCACACAGCTGAATTTTTTTCCCAGAACTCTTTTTAGAATTAGAATAAAGTCTTACTGGACTCTTGCTCATTTAGCTTAATGACATTTATTCAAGCAATTAGGATTTAAAAAAAGGTGCAATGGAGTGCCGGAGATTGGAGACCCTTTTGGATTGCGCATCCTTACATCTGCTCATCCGAATGTAAGCCGACACCCTGTCGAATGATGTTCCACAGTACATCCATGTCAGCTTAATGCACTGTTTTCAGGTGTGTGTAAGCACAGTTTCTCACTGTACATAGACAGACTTATGTACTTTCCATTACATTTCAATCTATGACTGAACAATATGATGTGATGCCACTCGTTTGGCATTTTTGCCATTTCCTGTAACAACATGCGAGATAATAAAATACTAATATATATAAATGCTTAATATTTAGAGTAACTGAACCTGGTTTGTGTGTTTTAAAGTGTTTCTGACAGCTTAGGATTATGTGTGCAATACAAGTTTAAGTGGAAAAATCAAGAAATTTGCCAAACCATACACACACACACACTCACTCGAGAAAGGTTATGGCTGCGAATAAAGTCTAAACCCAAAGTTGTTTTCAAGCTTATAACATAGTAGAAACCAAAACAAGTTAAACTATAAAGATACAATAAAACTTAAATGTTACACAAGCATAAAGTTTGAATCAAGCATCATTAAAACTAAAACGAGATTAAAGAAAGAGAAAAAAGTAAGAGCCTGTGATAAATAAGCAGGTGCAGTGTTTATATTTTTAGTACTTCTTGTCTGATTCTAAGCTCAATTGAAAACAACCTGTTAAGGCCAATTGTGTAAATGTGTGTGTGTGTGTGTGTGCACGCGTGTGTGTGGGAGATACGCTGCAGCCTGTGTCAGGAGCTAATAAAGTTACAGTGACAGACGAGTCCATGTCTCTCGTGCAGATGAAATTAAAGCAGGTCAACATGAAACAGAGATGTATTAATGCACTTATCTCTGCCGTCACAAAGAAACAGACACAAGCTATTTATAATACACTCATCCTTTAGAGGATGAAAAGAAAGAAAGAAAGAAAGAAAGAAAGAAGAAAAGAAAGAAAGAAAGAAAGAAAGAAAGAAAGAAAGAAAGAAAGTGTTGTGTGCAATCATAGACACAAACACAATAAATCACACAGAATATAGAGAACATACACACATCCAGTGGTGGGTTGAGGTGCCAAAATGTAATACAATTACTTGTAAATATAATTGTTCAAGTTACAGCAATAGTATTAACGTTCATAGTTTTTTTAATAAGAGAAAAATAAAGTACGGAATAATAAAATTACTCAAATAGGGAAGTACTAGTTACTTTAGATATAATTACATAAAGGGAAAATCCCGAATCCAGGAAAAAATACTAACAATCAACAACTTAGTTGAATGTGTGAATGCGAATGTGGGATTTTATAGTTAAAGTCTCCAGAATCTACTACAAATAGTCATTATTATGAAATTTAACACACCATGTTTTCTCAGGTTGCAGCTGGAATTCCTGCACACTGAGATGCTAACTTGTTTTAGTCACATTTAAAACATCACATTATGAAACTGTTTATACTCCTTGGAGTAAAAAAAAAAACACTGGTACACTAAATGCTTTTTAAAAAATGAACAGGCTTCATGGACGTAATTCAAATTAACTATCAAAACAACATTTTTACCTAAAAACCTTCTCTCTACTCCCTGAACTTCCTGGCGCTCACTGAGACCTGGATATCCCCACACAATTTCTCTACTCCAGCTTTACTATCCTCTGCCTGGGCATGCTCTCATGCACCCGGAGAAACAGGCAGAGGTGGTGGAACTGGTCTTTTGTTATCCTGGAGATGGTGTTTCACACTTCGCCCTATGAGTCATTTAACCATCTCTTCCTTTGAGTTTCATGCAGTTTCAGTTTCTTTTCCAATCATCTACCGCCGTCCTGGTCCTCTGGTAAACTTCCTAGATAGGATGGATACACTTCTCTTGTCTTTCCAACTGATGATGTCTTCTTGATGGTCCTCAGTGACTTCAGCCTTCAGCCAGATAAGCTCCACTCCTCCTGAATTCTGCCCTTAATGGACTTCTTCTCCTTGACCTTCAACAGGTCTCCTCCCACACACAAGGGAGGAAATGTCTTGGATTTGGTTTTTACTTGTCCTTTCACAGTCATGGACATGTTTCCTACCCTCATACCATTGATTATCACTTGGTATCGTTCAAGACTTCTCGTTCTGCTCCTTGGCTGTCGGATGTGTTGCGCAACAACTGCCAAGATCAGCAGGGAGAAGATGGAAGACATCACATCTTGTTGTGGAAGACATCATCACAACACAAATGTTGCCATCCACCACACTCTTTTGTCCAAGTTATCCTTGGATGTGACTTTGACCAAGACTACCTTCTACAGGGGGAAACTTGAAGCTTCAGCAAAAGATCCTTGCAAGCTTCACAAAATCCTCTCATCACTAGTCATACCTCAAGCTCCCACCACTCCATTCTCTCTGTCTGCAGAGGACTTTTCTTTTACTATGAAAAAATTAAGCACATCTGCAAGACCTTTACCACCTCTTCAGGTAATCTCACATTTCCCACCCACGACCTCTTCTTTACCGTCACACTTTTCAACCTTAGGATCAGAAGAGGTTTAACAAGTCATCCTGTCTTGCAATCCTACCACCTCTCCACTGGACCTAATACCTTCACCAATGCTCCAGACCATACCTCATGATCTTTTGTCTTTTATCTCTTCAATCATCAATCACTCCTTATCTTCTGGTCAGGTACCAACACCTTTTAAGTGGGCACAGGTTACTCCCACCCTGAAGAAGCCTGCGCTGGACTCACTTCAGTTAAACCGACTCATAAAAGGACTTTTTCCCCAAAATCTAGTCAAGTAAATGTAACTAAGTAAATATAACACGTTACACTCCACATCTGCACACATCACACACACACCTTACTTTCACTTTCCCAATTATTCCATATTGCTGCAGCAAGGACTTCATAAAGTGCCACCATTGCAGTGGTTATAGAGCACCTGTCTGCTCTCACACACACACACACACACACACACTCCTGGCAGACAGCTATCGGTTATGCCTTGCCTAAATGAACCCAGCATGTATGTCACTCCACTAGACAGCCCATAAACCTTTGCTCCTGTCTGTGTCTCTGGAGCTTAATGAAGGACAATAAGTCCTGACACCAAACACACACGCACACACAAGTTTTTAAAATGATTAAGTCCGGTAATTTTAAGTTAAACTCCAGATCATTGTATATATGCGGAGCTTTTTAAATAACAATTCAATTATAATAAACAGTCTTTAAATTACCCAACAATGTAAACATTTAAGTTTATATATTAGTTATTTTCAAACAGAAAGAAAGAGAGAGAGAGAGAGAGAGAGAGAGAGAGACTTTTGACTTTTTACACAAAGAAAAATAGAAAGAAAGAAAATAAGAAAGAAACAGAAAAAGGGAGAAAGAGAGAGAAAACGAGAGAGTAGAGAGAGAGAGAGAGAGAGAGAGAGAGAGAGAGAGAAACAGAAGGAGAGACATGACATATTCCACACACCTGGAAGTGATCTGTGTGGGAGGTTTACATTGAGGTGGGCTGTTTAGTGATGCTACCACCATTGACCGTTACACTGACCCCTAGACATAATCCAAGCCCATATTTGCTGTATATATTATAACACTCAATCTACTTATCACTGCCTGTGACAGCAATCAAAAATAACACCTTTTTCAGATTCCGAAAATAGAATCTAGGCTTGTGTCCCAATTCTGTTTCAAAAATCTACTCCTCTGCTGGATATCTTACTCTGCTTGTCTCAGGATCAACTTGAGTTTAGTTTCTGATAAAATAACCTGATTATGTTTTGTACAGATCCACCCACTCGGATTGGAAACGCCCGTGTTGCCACCTTTGGGTTGCGCCCTCATTTTTACATTGTGTTATTATGTTATGTTAGTGTATTGTCCCACTGTGTTTTATAGACTTAGCAACATTATTACAGAATAAAAAATGAGAACTCAATGCAGTCATGGCTGTGATGACTCGCTGGTCCAGGTGCAGTATCGTATCACGGATCTGTGTGGGGCCCCACAAACTATAAGACAGAAACCGTACTGCACATACTGGCCACAGTCAAGTGGTGGTGGGAGTGGTGGTGAATGGGTGTCTGTGATGTCTAACAATTATGAAATGTCTAAGAACTGCACAATGAAAGAGTTATGTGCACACACACACACACACACACACACACAGACACACACACACACACAAATACAATAGCAGACTAATAGATTTACTGCACTGTAGTTTATCATTTGAGCACAAAAGAGCTGAGGTAAACTACAACAATTTAGGTTTATGTTTCAGTAACAATCATTTATGTTTCTAGCAGATGCTATTTTCCAAATCAACTTACATTTATGTCTTTCTTTCTTTAACTGGGCACTCAAGGGTTAAGGGTCTTGCACAGGGGCCCCGCAGTGGCAGCTTGAAGGTGTTAGCATTAAAATTCATAATCCATATCAAGCAGCCACCATGTTCGCTGTGAATCTAGCAACATGACACTAGGGCTGTCGGTCGATACAATATAATTTCGATATTGATATGAACAATATTTAAAAAGCCTGCATTTTAATGCTACGACGACGTTAATGAGATTATCTTCATTAGCACCAGCAGCAAACTGCGCCAAAATAAATCTTCCCTCTTCTGATTTTAAAACGCAACATCACTCACTCATTCACTGCGTGGCTGACAAACGTTTGAACTTTATAGAGATTGCGATAAAGAGAGAGTGGGCGGGGCAAATGGGAAGGCGGAGTTATACTTCGCAAGTAGTTATTTGTGTTCTGCTCTTTCTGACAGCGGTGCCCTGAACATCATTCAGTGACAAATGCTGTGATGTATATCGAAATATCAGAAATGTGTTTAAGAATCATATAGTTATAGTCATAAAGTTTTATTGCGATATATATATTGATATTGAATTATTGTCCAGCCCTACATGACATCATTTAATTAATGTTGGTTTTATCAGTTTTATGTGATGAATTCGAGGTAGGTGATGACTGGAACAGCCTTTTCTGGCTTCTCCTCTCACAAGCACCGGTCTGTGCATATCTGTCTAACAAATGAGATCAACGACGGTGGATAATCGCCGCTATTATTTGATTAAAGGGGATGTGTGTGTGTGTGTGTGTGATTTCAGATTCTCCTTCCTACTTAAATACCGAAAAACAGTAGACCCATCCCCCCCATCTCAAAATCTCCTTTGCTGTGTCTGAGACCAGATGTGTACAGATGTTCAGCAGATTTCTTTAGTGTTGAAAGGATATGTCCGTTTGCGTGTATGTGTGTGCGCGCGAATGTGTGTTGGGAGGAGGGGAAGGGGGTTCCAGGAGAACTGGTATTTTTATACAGATGTGACGACAACAGTGAAAGAAAGAAAAACATATAATAGAGAGAAAACGACACAGAGACACACCATGTACAGAGACACATAAGTGTTGACTCACATTCAAACACCCCCCCGCCTCCAACAAACAACCCCCCCCAAATGTCCACATAAAGTTAAAACTGTTTATGTATTAGATTTCAATAAAAAATGTCACACACAAACACACATGCAATAATACAGAAAATCAAGCTAAACTCAATTCCCAATCAGTCTGAGATCGCCTTTCATCTCTTTACTGCAATCAGTACTAGAACCACACACACACGCACACACACACACCAATTCCTCAATTGATGGAGGAAGCTAAAGTGTGACAACACCTGTTCGTGGAGTGAACATTTCTGTAACTAGTTGTGTAAACTGATTTTGGGTAAAAGGGTAAGATGCTCTCTGAGACTTTTCACAAGATTACACAGACGAGTCCAGAGTAGAAGCTGCTGTACAGTCCGCACTTCATTACACTCTTCTGTCTGTGCGTTGTGAGCAACTGCGGCGTGTGCCTCATCTCCTGCTCGCTCTCAGGTAAGTGTGTGCATGGCTTCAGGTACATCACCTGTACTGAGGTCACTGTAGCTTTTCTCACCAGCTGTTCTTCTGAATTAAGTTTTAAAAAGCTTAACATAGAAACTGTGTGTGGAAACGTCCGGCGGCCATCTTGACAATATGCTACAGGATCGGACTTTTGTTTGCTTAGAGGAGAAGAGATGCCAAGAACAAAAAGTTATTTCCTGATCCGAGTTATAAAAATGAAAGGTTTTCCGAAAGAATTTTTCAGACGGTCTCTACAGGAGCAACAGGTCCACTGATTAAATACATTTTTTAATTTTTATTTCACTTTCAAATAATACACACACACACACACACACACACACACACATTAATCTTATCCTTTCTTTTAAATATTTTAACTTACTTCACTAAATTTGCAAGGTTGAACTTTTCTAATTCTAAATAAAACAAAATTCAATTAAAAGAATAACCAATTTTTTGGAAATCTGGAGAAAAAAAGAGAGATTAGGCTCTAGGAGGGAAGACCAATTTCAAATTCTATGCTATTGTTAAGCTGCTGGTAATTTTTAGCAGCTCTCAGACAAAATTAGCTGCTTAGCTGCATAGTAAAGCGCACAAATAGAGAGTGATGCGGTCGCGATGTAGTGTGATTTTTCTAGAACTTCACATATTTAGAAAGCTTATTTATATTAGATTTGCTTATATCATTTTAGGCTGTAAAAGTGTATACGCAATCATATTAGAGTCTGCATAAAGTCGTGCAGTTAATCACACTCAGTGAGATGAGGAGACGGAAACACACTCAGACTGTCGGTGTTTATTTAAATTTGTTTTTCTGGCACACCAGATCACACCTTCTCCTCATGCACCTTTACATCACGGCCACAGATTTTTTTTTTCTGTTTATATTTTTTTTTCTTATGCACAATGACAAAGTTCATATAAAGCAGATGGACAGAAAATAAGTATAACGTGTTTCAGAGTCAATTAAATATTAATGGGTCTTATAGTCGGGGAACGGGGATGCTGGGAAAAGATGAAAACACATCTAGCGAGCTGAAGTCTTACCCTTGACCTCCGCTCACTAAATGAGCTCAGACATGACTGAATGATGGCGAACAGATGAATTGGTGGTGGTGGTGGGGTGTCGGTGAGGAGAAATGGGGAGTGTGCCAGACACAGAAGGAGAGGAAAGGAAAGTTGGGCTGCACAATGAAGCACAGCAACTGGTTTCTGCTCTCGTTCCTCCTCCACTCTCTTTTTCTTTCTCGCCAACTCGTTCTTTTTATTTCACTCAGTTCTTTTCTGTGATAAATTGAATTTAACCAGTTTTCTTACTCACTGCAATTTATAGGATTTTTTTTTTACAGCACACACACTGCTATAAATAAGGCCGATGCAGCTGGGCTGGGCAGCGGGACTAAACTGACTGCTGACCTGTTTCACAGACACAGGTGCTTCATCTTACACTAAGCACCAGAACACAGGAATGCCAACACACACATACACACAAGAGCGAGAGAGAGAGAGAGAGAGAAAGAGTGAAAGAGAGGAGAGGAGAAGAGAGGAGAGGAGAGGAGAGGGGGCAGTGGGGTGGTGAATATAACAGCTCTATCCACCCCACCTCTTACTTTCTGTTTTTTTTTTGCTGTTCTCTCATTGTTCATCATGTCTGAACCCCAACCCAACACACACACACACACAGACACACACAAGGCAGCGCTTTCTGGTAAGGCTGGACGATATGGCAAAAATGTGAATGTATGTTTGGCTGTTGTTGGTCTGATCAAGACACTGATTGTACCTGATGTTGACTGTATCTTAAAACGGTTTGCAGCATTTAATCACAAAAATCTCAGCTTTTCAAAGATATGTAATGAGTTGCTGAGTGCTGTAGTATCGAGTAAAAAGAACAGAGCTTATCACCATTTTTGACAAAGATTATTGTGATTCGATACGATATCATTTTTCAGCCCGGACCTTTTTACAGGCTTTTAACACCTTTTCTAACTTCACACTCCAGCACTTTTTAAGCAATTCAAGTTCATCATTTGTGCAATGTTTTAGGGTCTGTTACTGTGCAAACATTTCAAACAAGTTTAAAGCATTTAGGAGCAAGAAACAATCACTTTTGGAGCTTTAACAAAGATTAACTGTAGTTAATTTATACAGTGACAATGCAGATTTTATCTGAAAAGAAAACGACTCCATCGGATAGCAAATTATTAGGAAAGCAATACAATTACAATTGTAAGCAGTTTTAAGCACTTTATCCAAAATCCAAGCAGTTATAAAACCTTGAAAACATTATATTAGAAATGCAAGTATTTTCCAGGATTTCCAGCACCCGAACAAACCCTGACAGACAATACCCTGTACTACACACTGCATTAATCAATCAAAATCAAAAAGCTGTCCACAAGGTCTTTACTTTTCTTGGGAAATCCATTTTCAAGGTAACCTTAATAAAGCCTCTGAAGCACAGTTCTGTTTGTAAGCTTTATTTCAACTGAAAAAAAAAATCCTGAAATGATATCAGGAAAAAATATAAATCTTTTCTCATCTGGATGAGAGCGGAGTGTGTGTTTCTCGATAATGCCCTGTACGCATATGTTTCTATCAAACGGAATTGTGAGCAGGAGCTTTTAAGCAACTTATAAATCAGTTCATTACAGGTTTAACACTAATTCCCTTCTATATCTGCCTCTTTCTTTATTCAAACTTGGTGCTGGTGTAAATTAGTGCTCACATGTGTTTCCCACCACATTTTAAGCCTCACCTCTGTAAGTATGTTGAAAGCGAGAGTGTGTGTGTGTGTGTGTGTGTGTGTACCTGGAGTTCTGCTCTATGTTATAGTGCCCTGGGTTTTCCATGTAGCGTGAGACTTTAATGGTCCAATAAAAATCCCACAGCTCAAAGGGGGAAAAAGGTCTAACACACATGGGTCACACACAGCTACACCACACACACGTGCACATGGCATGCATGCTCATTCATTAACACAAAAACCTGCTTCACTCTTACTTTCTCTCTTTTTCACACACACACACACATACATACAAACTCTTTTCCATCTATTAAATACAGACATCTATTTTCGACGTTATTCTTCATCATGCCATCTTATTCAAGTGTGTGCCTCAGTGGGAAGATAAAAGAATACTAAAGTGTACAGGTGAAAGGTTCCACTTCTCCTGCAGTGCCAACCTGTTTAGCACACCAGGTGTTTAGCATGACCAGTTCTTCCTTTTTCAACTCCTATTTAAGATGGTTTAAAGTCCCTCTCGGCTCGTCCTCAATGTTAAATCTGTCTATAGAGAAAGATGCACCACGAGGGCCTCGGACTGGACGCACAAATGAAATGTTTCTGTTTGGCATTCTTCCAACTGAACACAAATCTTACGTTTAAAAAAGGACAGAAACCACATAAAAAAAAAAATACTAGAATTGTCAAATGTCCATGTTTTTGCTAAAAACCTAAAGAAGTGTGCTTGGATGTATAAATGCTTTAGTGGAAAGGAACAGCGCTCACAAAAAACCTTCCCACCAATAATATTAACATTATAATATTACAAGTTATTTAAATGATCATTTTCTGCCTTTTGGTGATGGGACAGTGAAGTGTAGTAAGTAAAGTAAGTAAGTAAGTAAGTAAGTAAAACCTGCAAAGATGACGTTTGAGTGAATAAAATAATCGTAATTTAATTTATTCCAAAAAATATATCTCATTAGTGGGTAATTAACTGCAATGTTACAAATGGTGAACTATTAACTGATTAGAAGGTTTAAAAAAAATAATGAGAAGAAACGTGCCCTATTTGTATGACTTAAATCGCTGAATACACACGCATACGCATACATCACTTTAACTCATCAGATGTTCTATTACACCGTTCTTCACCTTAACACCTTTAAGTGAGGAAGAAAAATATGTCTTCTGTCAATTATTTATCCGGTGCCCGTTTCCTCAGCTGCTCAAACGAAAGAAATATAATAGCAACAGGTGGTACAGTAGATCTGTTTAAAAGCCAAGACACTGAGCTCCGTCAAAATACATATACTTCCGCAGTATTTAGTGTACAAGGTGAGTAGTAAGTCAGAAACCTTGGTATGTGAGAAACAGCAGGCAAAAAGTTCCTAGGTGACTTACTACTCCAGCCTGGATTCTAAAGTGATATATGATGGATACTTTATTAACCCTTGAGCCCATTGGCGACAGAAGTCATTAGGGCTTTGATACCAGGGTTCCCACTCTTTTCCAGAGTTCATTCACCAGGACATTTAAAATTTCATTATGCCAAAACTAAAAGCAATTTACTCCTCTATTCAGAACTTACACATTACAGCTATAACCTAACAATAAAATCAGAAATGCACTGAATAAACACACACACACACACACTAAGCTCCTGATGACTGCAGATTCTATCAAATATAATATAAAAATCAACGCATTCTAAATAGTTAGCAAAAGGCAACTGTCCCAAACGGACTAATCAACATTAAAATGTCTGTTCAAAACTTTATTCAATAAACTCCAATAAAGAGTGTCTATATGACCTTCTTACTGCCTCAGATGCTTTCCAGATTTTTGTTCTAGAGCTGCGAGTTCTTTCTATTTTCTCTGCAACACTTTTTCAATAAGCATTTTCAATGAACTCATCTGAAATTGCTCGAGTCTGTAAACTAGCAAAACACGCACAACAACGTTATTCTTTGGGATTAAATTCCACTGTTGTTTTTGTTATCCAAATAAACATTATCCAACTTTAAATTCACGCTGCTGTTACATGGCTGAATTTCATTCATTCTTCCTCTAATCATATTATATAAAACCATAATCATGAAGAATGTTTTAACACAAATGTATTACGTACTTAAGAAGTTTGCGTTTTCAGACGCAGCAGGAGACTTAATTAAAATGTTTTTATAGAACATTAGGTTTATATTTTTTGTGTATTTAAGGGGGCCACTAGTAATTTTGGGCCCTATGAAAGAGTGGCCCTATGAATGTGAGGACGGGCCGCCATACCTCACCCTTTGCGCACTGTAACTACTAATAAAGCAGATCTGTGGGAGCCCCTTCCGTGTGTGGGCCCTTAGAACCATCTTAAATTTCCCCTTCTAAGTGTCCGCCTCTGTGTGTTATTACAGATATTACCTAATCTAATACCCGCAATAAGAAGCTGTGCTACTTTTTCACTTTCCTAAAGTTTTGGATTTTCTGGATATTTCCTCCTTGTAGTTTGTTTATTTTTCAGCTTTTTTTGTTAACTGAAGTCATAACAGTCCTGACCTGTTTCGAGTATCTGCGTCCTACAATAATAAACGATCTTCCTGACCTTAAGCGGTGTTGACGTCTTCTTTTCGACATAATGGAAATCCAACAATAAAAGAACAAGATATGAACAAGCCGTGGTCTGAACCAATAACTGAAGAAAGGAGAGAAACGAAACAGCGTTTTACTGCATTCCATTACATGCCATATATAACCAGGTTCGTCTTACTTTATGTTAATAAAATTATAAACTGAAGAAAAAAATCCAACAATTTTTACGGAATTATTATTTCAAAAAACCAAATGCAACTCTGTTACATTCGGACTTATATCTACAAAGAGCTGATGGAGCACAAAGAGGGAGAGAAGAGAGAGAGAGAGAGACAGAGCGAGAGAGAGAGAGAGAGAGAGAGAGAGAAAGTAAGAGGATTAGATCACTGAGCTAAAAGACTGCTTTCAAACAAATAAAATCAAATTAAAAAATTGAATATCCCATAATTTAGTAATATAATTAAAAGGGTGGAAAAAAGATCCTTTACTTAATCTGTGTCTTCTAATAACCACAGCAAAAAAAACCCCCAGAAAGGGCTTATTTTTATAATTATGTTTGGGGGGATTGGAATGTTTTATTGTATTTATTATGTTTTATGTGCTGGAATGTTGTGTTTTTTTGTTAGTTGTCCTAAACGTGAGTACACATTTAGTTTATCTGCTCAATTAGCTACTAAATCCTGAGATTAGTACTTATATCCAACTGTAGATTCCGGAATATATTGCCCATTATCTCAGACATTTAAACTGTAAATCATTGCTGATGTCTCCGAAATGCTTGAAATACAATCGCAGTGTGTTGTAAGTATTCACTGTTCAGCAGTTCGGGGGAAAAAAAGGAAGGCTGACAATATTTTTTCCTAATGAAGGAAAATTCTATCATTCTGTTTAAAAGGTTTACCCTTTTTTTTATTTATTAGCCAATTATGTTTATCCCCTGCTTTTCTCCTCCTGCTCATAAATCCCAGTGACTGATGGAAGATTTTTTCCGGGCACAAAATATTAAAAGCTAAACAAGTCTCTATAAAACTCTATAATATTCAATTATATTATCAATTTACTCCTTTGACTTTTTTCTTTAGCTTGTCTGATCTGACCTCCAACCATATTCCGTAGCGCAGGTTATAAAAACTGTGCATTTTAGAGCAGCTGAAATATTTGCTGGCTACTCATTGGGTGTTTAAGATAAATTAGGTAAATGCAACATAAATAAAAGCCTTATTTGATAATTGTGAGAAAAAAGCCTGCTCTTAAAACAGGACATTTGAGTCTCTATTGCACACAAATATTCTTGAATTAGTAGCAAATTCTGTCTCTGGTGTGTAACTTGGTTAACCAGAAGTTAAGCTGTATATTATAACAAAACCCACATCTTCTAACGTGTTTCTTCTTAGACTTTCTGCACCTGTTCTGCCCCAAAGGAAGCTCACGCACGCACCCCCGCTGTTCGTTAGGGGTGGTTTTGTATTCTCTGATTCAGTCTATGTGGTTGATGACAGTTTTTCTTTCTTTTTTTGATCTGCAAGCTATTAAGAAATCGAGAATATCTCATTATTTGTACAATTTTAGATCCAGATATTAAATATGCGATTAAACTTAATTTAAAACATTAAACAGAGAGCATAAAAGAATTTCTAACATTTTTTTTCACTAACACATGTGTCTGTCATCAGGCTTTTAATGACCTTGTGCCAATAAAATATCTTTCCCCGAACTGCACTTATCTCCTGGGTTCCGCCTCCTCTTTCCTGCATTCCTTCTTACTCCTTACCTGCCAATAGAGACAAAATAATAAGGCAGCAGCCTCAGTCCTTGAAAGCAGCGGAAGAGAAGCATCTACTACTTGTGTCTCTTTTTTCTCCGCCCTACCACCTGGCTCTTAATGTGTATGTGTGTGTGTTTAATAGAGATAGAGAGAGAGAGAGAGAGAGAGAGAGAGAGAGAGAGAGTAGAGTAGAGTAGACTAAAGTAGGGAATGAAAAGCGAGGCAAGGTGTTGATTGTGCCTTAGAGGCTGGAACTTCAGGCCAATGGCCAAGTAAAAAAACGTTTCCTGTTAGTATAACCTATCATCAGAATAAGACACACTGTAAGATAGAGTAAGAGAGAGAAAGAGAGAGGGAGAGGCAGAAAGAATGAGAGAGAGAGAGAGAGAGAGAGAGAGAGAGAGAGAGAGAGAGAGAGAGAGAGAGGGAGAGAGGCAGAAAGAGACAGAGAAAAAGAGAGAGTGGAAGAGAGAGCGGGAGAGAGAGCGAAAGCAGGAGAAAAGGTAAGAGAGAGAGAAACAGAGAGAAAAGAGAGAGAGAGAGAGAGAGAGAGAGAGAGAGCGAAAGTGGGAGAGAAAAACAGAGAGGCATAAAGAGAGAGAGAGAGAGAAAGAGCAGAAGAGTTCTCTGGGAGGGAGAGTCTGGGCTTGTCTGGGTTGGGCTGTACAGCAGCGCACTGTTTCACTGCTTTCTCACTGTTTGTTTTTCTCTCTCTTTGTTCAAAAATTAGGCGAAAGAAGACAAACAGATAACAGACTGTAAAGGTGAAGACATGCAAAACTTGATAAAAAAATGAGAAAGGGAGAAAAAAATGGCTTTAAGCAGGACAGAGAAATAACCATTGGCAAGTTCAAACATGGCCGAGTTCTCCATCCAGCTTAGAGTCTTTAAAGGTGGTGTTCTAGAGGGCGGGTTGAATGAGCATGTCTGTTATATTAAAGAGGACGTTTCAGGAATAGTAAATAAAGGTTGCTTTTGAAGACTTTGGCAGTCGGACAGCATCAGACGCAAGCACACAGACACCAAATTCAGCAGGGTTTCAAAGGCTTTAGTGCATCAACAGATCAAAATAGAAATTATTTGTCTGATTAAAAGTCTATAAAAAATGAATAAATAAATAAACATTATATATCTGTAATGTGATGAAACCGGTGGGCTGCATTACGGAGCTGCTTTCAGTTTTTAGTTGTAGCCTCGCTAGACTTCTAAACGCCGCCATGCAATGCAGCAGGTGACACACACATCAGCAGCAGCAGTCAAATTTCATTCATTTCATAAGATATTTATTATGTTAATAAAATTGATATATATGTATAATATATATAAGTTTGGTTTTTTGTCCTTGATTTGTTATTGTCCATTCACGCAATTGACACCGAATGGCCAAACGTGGTTTGAATGTCTATTGAAAGTAAAACATGGGACCCCAACCCCAAGCTGATGGCTGTATTACTGGTGTTGTCTCATGTGAATTCAAGGGGGGGCGTGGGGATTTCCTCACAGTTACATGTAGTTAGTATGTAGGTATAAAAAAAAGTAAATAAAAATAATACTATTGAATAATAAACCAATGGGATGTTTTGTTTGTTAAATTGAACATAACGTTTGAACGGTAAGCTAAGAAAACCCGAATGATGTCTGATTTTCTGAGTGACTTGCAGGCAAAAACAGCGCTGAGAGTAAATGACTCTTTGTAAAAGAATCGTTTTTACATTTACATTTTACGGAATTTAGCAGACGCTCCTTTTTTTAGAGCGACATACATTTATCTCTTTTATACAACTAAGCAACTGGAGATTAGGGGCCTTGCTCAGCAACTTAGTTTATGGATTCGTATCCCAATCTTCCAATTAGCAACACCTTAACCACTAAGCTACCACCCCTACCCCTATTTTATTTGCTCTAACTCATCCCCACTTCACATTCTTCTCTTTTTTTCTGTGATTAAAAATGATAAACATGACAGGCAGCTCCTAAGACATCAGGTATGTTTTTTGGTAGTGTGCAGACAGCTATGTCCACAGTTAAATTCCAGTTTCCACAAATCTCTCACAGAGTTACTGTGACTGAACGTTTCAGTTGACTTGTGATGGAAGATGTTAGAAGAAGCAGCGTTTGTTTTCTTTCTTGTCATCTCTGTAATGCTAAGATAAAGCTTGTATTTGTGGTATTTTAAAATAGCTTTACTGTAATTACAATCGGTCATACTAATGAATCCACCGCAAACAGAAAAATGTGTCTTGGTGCACATGATAACTGGACTGAAAGACAGAAAGACAAGCCAAATTACACAAACACAGCGAGCCAACACGATGAACAAGAGATGGACAATTTCAACCCAGCACTTTTAATTAACTATTCAATTGAATTATTTCCCACTGGATATAAACATTGTTCAACTGGGATAATATTACGCAAGTTGTTTTTTAGCTTTCTTTAGGAAGAAGCATTTATCAGGCTTGAGTATCCATGGCAACAAACTAGTTTTATCTAAGAAAGTTCAGGAGTTGTTGGCTGCAGGAGCAGTTAACGCGTTAGCCACGCATCGCGCAGTCGTACTGGAGGCAAACTTTCTGCGTCTCGAAGCCAAACTCCAACCACCAGGCTCGCTTGTTAGGATCGCCAATCACGAGATTTGTATTATCTGTTATTAATTAGAGAGCCAAAAAACGAAACAAAACAAATAGCGTTGCTAATCCTGCGATTTATGGTGGTCACATAGTCTTTCTGTGATTTAGATGCAGAGACCTGTATTTTTTTAGCGTGACACCACAATGGATTATAAATAGCATTACAGTTCCACTTTTCACAGCATAGTTTCATAGCTCACTACAGTTCATTTCCGTGCAACGTATAGCCTTTTGCTTGATCTTTCTTACATCTTTACATCTATTTATTTGATTTTTTTGTCTATTGGCTTATCAGTTAGTGTGTGTGAAAACTAGGCTTGTGCTATATATTCAATTCTATGCTATATGATTCTCCTACCTCCGCATGGCATTCCTTTGCTCTTCTATCCAGGGAGCCAGTGAGATTGATTTCAAGTACAAACATACTTAAATAATTAGTTATTTAAGTACAACTCGATGCTTAAAAAGTGTTAATAAAAAAAAAACTGATTTGTGACTTTGGAATGCTTTTTCTCAGATGTGTTAAAAGCCTTGCCTGAAATCTATACAAATTAAACAGATACCCTTGTGGATGCAAAAGTAATGGGAGAAAGCTTTGACTTCCTCCTTAATGTAAAAATTAATTAGGCCTATTAAACTTAGCTAAGACTGTAATATATTTATAGACTATAGGCTATACTGTAGTATATTCATTACACATCCACTTTATTAGGCGCATCTGTGCACCTGGTGGGGCAGAGGACCTCATCAGGTGTACAGGTGTTCGCATTTAATATCCATTAACTCTAATAGAGATACTACCCTAACAATTTACATCCAAAAGTGGTCTAAATGAGATTTGACTAAAAGATAAAATAAGACTAGGATCTACAACAAAGTTAAAAAAGTGATAAATAATATCAACGTTGATAATTAGAAAGTGATTAAATTCCGGGCGGGGTTTTTTTTTGTTTTGTTTTTTAAATGTATAGATTTCATTGTGCAGCATTGACTGCACTGCACCGCACAATATCAGCCATGCACATAGTAAGAAAATCAGATTAGTTTTTTAAGTTTAGCGAACTCTAGGGAAGGCAAATGTACACATTAACAATTTATGAACATATTTATTCCAGTGACTTCATCATACTGCACCAAAAACACTCCAATCAATGGATATGGAAACATTTTTTTATAGCAACACCTCTGTTTCTAAAAGTATGTTTTATATAGTATGGGTTATAAGAAATTCGGACGTACTACAACAAGGAAGGCAAACGAGTTCAATATTTTATATATATATATATATATATATATATATATATATATATAATGATGTAATAAAAGTACTAACTATTTGTGAAAAGTAACTAGTAACTACAACTACAACTGCTTTTTTAAAGTAAAATGCCGGAGACTGCCTATTACCCACAGCAGCAGCTATACATTAAGTTAACATCTGAATCCCCCCTTTATCAGTTGGGTGTGAAATGTTTCTAAAGCTTTAAGAGGTAAAAGGGGTGTATAATAAAGCGGTGGTTTACATGCTCTTAACACACCTGATTAAAGACATCAGCTAATTGTCCAGTTCATAAGCTGATTCATTATCATTGGGAAACAGAAGCAGAGTTTAAACACACTTTCTTACTGTATAAGTTTCAGCACTTTTTGCTGCCATACCAGCAGCAATGAAAGTACCTGTAACGAATGGTGTGAAACCTTCACCGCCTGTTGAATGAAGAGGCATTGGGAAAATTTAATCAATAATTTGTGAGTCCTCCAGGTATTTCTCATCATAAATGCAAACTTGAGTGTCAACAATGAGTGATACCTTACATTTATTCACACATCACTCCCTCAGCCACTGTCTTTTCAATGTGGACCTTTCATCGTTCTAGTCAGTTTAGCTTTAAAACTGGGTTTTGTGAGTTGTATGTGGAGAATAGAGAGTTATGCATGTTTGTTATGATTTGGGTTGACAATAACCTAAACTGTTCAGGGATTAATCACCTGATATTACAAAACAACATGATTAATCATTGGAGGCAAATTATGTTCATCATGTCGAGAGGATGCAGGAAGTCAAAACACATTGTTTAAAAACAATAGTAAGCAACAATGGAAGCATTCCCTGCTTCCTATATACCACACTTCCTGTTTCCTGTTTTGCGATTCAAGGGATTTTCCATGTGCAAGTTGTGCCTCCTCAAGGCCTCAGAAAGGAACCTTTTCCAATGCTTTCAATGGTAGAAGGCTGTACACGTGAGAATCCTTCAGCTAAAGAAGCAAAGCTTACTAACAGTTTAATTACGTAAATGACATTTTGGCAACTAGTTCAATTTTAATTCACACACTGCATACCCACAACATTGGGATGCCATAACAATGAAATATGTTTGAATGTTTAAGCTAGCTGAGGGCATCTTTTCTTTTTTCCTAGTCAGTGTATGTATGGTGTTGTGAGTATCAATTAATAGCAGTGTAATTCTCAGTCAAATGGTTCTTTTTTGGTCCATACACAGATGTCATTAAATCATTTTAACACTTTAAGGTTTCGCCATGACAAAAAATTCGACACATTGAAAATAAGCCTTGGGAAATCTTCATTAGCATAGACTGAAATATCTAACATTAGCGATGCATCCGTCTACCGCAGAAAGGCCCAGGACACAGGCTGGACAGAGTGCCAACCTACTACAGGACAGGGTTCCACATACACTATTTAAACACTATGGGAAATGTAACGGTCCAGCATACAACACATCTTCGGACCAGGGATGAAAACTGCAGCACCAAGATGAAGCACAAGAAAAATGTGTGTGGATATTTGTGTTTTTAGTAAAAAGAACCCAGCATAACACATAGACATATGCCTATATAATGCCGCAGATGATGTATATAGCTAGGAGAAACAAAGGAAATCATTTACTTTGTTTGATTATAAAATAAGTATTTGGAAATAGAATGCAATTTCAAAAAGTATCATTTTGTGCGTGTTGCGTCTCTTCTATGGAAAATGGAGGGTAAATTTAGGTACAACACCTGCATAAGAAGGTTAGTCATGGAGTAAAAGGATCAACTATTTCCTCTGAAAGGGAGAAGTGAAAATCACCTCTCTCTCTTTATCTCTCTCTCTTTCTCTCTCTCACTTCTCTCTCTCTCTTTCTCTCTCATTTACTCATCATATCTCCTTATCTCTTTCATTAACTGACTTACCCTGTCCGAAATTGCATACTACTCAAGTAGGTACTATATTTTCATTAAGTATGTACTTTCTGACTGCTATGAATAAAATTTGGACGTACTACATCCGCCATTTCGATATTGACCCGTGAGACAGCGCAAATTTAAAGTTGCATACTGTTTAAGCTTGAAGCTTAAAGCTATTTGAAGCGCTTGAGCACTACAGAAAACTTTCCAGCCACTTCCGCATATGACGAGCTGTCTCTTCAGCGACCTCATGGAATAGTAAAGTAAACATCAAATGCATGCTTTAAACTCCAAGCTGGAGTAGTGGGTCACGCGCAACTTTTCCCGGAAATATCCTGTGGAACATTACCACTCTGCAGACAATAGACAACATACCCTCTCATATAAAGAGAAATGAACCTATTTAAACTTGAACTGGATGCCCTGGCTAGAGGCAACAGCTACAGACACAAACACACACCTTCAGTGATTTCCGATTAAGACAAACAAATACAGGTAAAGATTAGGTGAAAGTTTTCATAAATGCTACGTGGTTCTTTCCCTGACTGTGTCTCATTTCTGTTAACATCAAATGTTTGATGTCGAATCTCTGCTGAGCATATTGTAAAGTAACAGATGTGTGAACTAGGTAAATTTAAAAAATGGCTATTACAAATAAAAAAAATTGTATTACTTTGTGCATGAAGCGGGTGATGATTTTTACAAATGTTTTTTCTTCACATTTATAATATATACAGTACAATGCGGGTTAAAGCTGAGAAAGCCAAATATTTTGGCCAGTAGACAGCACAAATCAAAAAGCTGTAATACATTTGCGTGGAAGTCGACTGTATAGCCTGATCTACTGTTGTGTCAGAAGAATTTGCATCAAAAGTTCAACTTTTCGCATAAATAGGGACATTTTGATGGATACTGAGATGTCCTAGGCAAAGTGTTGCATAATTAAGCACCAAAAAGCAACTATATACTCTGGTTAAGTTTCCTCTTTTGTTTCCACTCAGCTGTAAGTAAGAATAATCAGAGCTGAAACTAATGCCTCTGCATGTTTTCCTTACCAAATAATTTAGCAGCCCAGGACTAAAATAAGCAACAGGAAATCATCCACCATCTTTGTCAAAAAAGCAACTGGATGTATCTGTCAGTCCACACTTACCATTTCCATCTGCCTTTCAACTTAGAGGAGATAAGTCATTTTCCCCCCAACGTACAAAATGAGAGTAGTTTAAAAAAAAAAATTATGAACTTTGTGTTGTGTTTTGGTTGGTATATATTTCTATCAGCTAAGACTGCAGTTGTGCTGACTCCATGACCGATTATACATTCAGCTACTGGATCAGTGAGCATAATGCGTCTAGTTTAATCAGACTTTACCCTTTTCTTACTGAAGTGACTACAATCACAAAGGACCCTTTACGGTCATAAGTTTTGTATTTGTTTTCTTTGTATTGCTGAATTTTTTTGCGGTGATGTGACCGAAATATGTAAGAAAATATTTAAGGGGAAGTGGTGGCTCAAATGGTTATGGCGCTCAGTTGCTGATCTGGAGACCAGGAAGACCTGCGTTCAAGCCCCACCACCACCAACCTTTGATCTGAAGACCAGAAACACCTGGGTTCAAGTCCAACCACTGGTTGGTCCTTGAGCAAGACCCTTAACCCCCTCTGCTCCAGGGGCACTGTATTATAACTGACCCTGCACTCTGACCCCAACTTACTAAAATGGGATATGCAGAAAAAGAATTTCACTTGCACTGTAAAAAAGTAACAAAATAAAAGCATTTACATTTACAAGGCATATAAAATCTGAATTAAAAACTTTTTAAGGCCTTTTTTAAGACGTTTTACAGACCTGAAGCCACCTTGATTAACGTAATTTCACAAAAAATTATGCCACGAACAGGCACGCGTAAAGGAAAATCAATTTTAAGTCATTGGAATAATTCATTTACAGTCATTTTGGTCTTTTTGAATGCTCGTTTAATAACGCAATCTTTTACCCTTTGGCTCCTACAGTGACAGTAACAGCCAAACAATGTTCACTGGTTTCCTTCCACTGCCCAAAACATACAGGTAGGCAGACTTTGCTTAATGGCCCCTAGGTATGAATAGGTGTGGGACTGTGTTTGTGTGAGTGTGTATTTGCACATGATGCTCTGCAATAGACTGGGCTGGTTCTTCGTGACTGCATGAGTGTCAACCCTTGGTATTGAATGTGATTCAATAATAAATTTTGGACTGGATAAAACATAAACTGAACAGATTAAAGAATGACTTAAAGAGTGTCACTGAAATGAGACACCTTCTCATCACCCTATTCCTGGGTTTAGGAGTAAGAGTGTGAACGTGATAACAAGTTAGCAATCAGCGTGGGTGACAAAACACTCATCCACCATGGGAGAATCACTACAACCCACACACACACACAGACATGCACATGGTTTCTGTTGTTCTTTAAGCCGATGAGCAAAAGAAGGAAGGGCCGAAGAAGAACATAAAGTTCTCAAGCCAGGCTCTTTAACGAAAGAGTGAAACAAACAGACTACAGAGATTCTCCCTCCCTCTCTTTATCTCTCTCTCTCCCCCCTCCTCCCTCCCTCCCTCTCTCTACTCTCTGTAGCTCATTTGAGCTTAAATTGTATCAAATGTCTTTCACTAACTACATTATAAAGCAATCATAGCTTAATGGCTGTCTAAATCCATTATCAACATTCATCTAACCTTTAAATATTTAAAGATAATACCTATTTAATTAGGAGAAATATAATGGACGAGCACACAGTGTGCATTAGCACATATTTAGACAGAACAGACCCATCTCTATCTTTCTCTCTCTCTCTCACACACACGCTTCACTATCATTCTCCTCCCAAAAAAAATTTCTTTTTAAAGCAATACCTTTAAATATAATATATATTATAGCTATTTTATTTATAATATATATTCAACTCACACACTAGGGTTATCTTTACAATTATTAAAGTGGTGATACGTTTCGATCACACTTTCCTGTCGAATGAGTTAAAGACGCGCCGGTGTCTCTTTTCTCGCTCATTTGTAATTAATGTTATTTATTTTTACTGGGATGTTTCTGTAAGCTGTATGGTTAGAAAACAGCTGTAGATAAAGGTGGTGTCTTCTTTCCAACCCAGTACGATAATGTATGATTTACCTTAGATACTGAAATAATATTCAGGTAAACAAAATGAATAAATTGTATGTGTGGGATTTGTTTAGCTCCTCATAGGCAGTGGTGGCTCAAAAGGTTAAGGTGCAACTGTTGGGCCCTTAAGAAAGGCCCCTGTTACAGGGGTGCTGCTTTACGTCTCCTACTCGTTTTCCAAAAAAAGTTAACCTATGCTATTATATAGATATTTCATTTATAATATATATTTAACTCACAAACTATATTATCTTTTCAATTAACCGCTGACGATTAAATCAATTTATCTTGATTAAGTTTTTAAATAGTCTTCAATAAAGTCTGGATTTTAAGCAATTATGTAAAAATCAAAACTTTAATTTTGATATAAAGTCTATTAAAACAGGTAAATTTTTACCTCAAGGACAACAGAAAGGTTATTTCTATCTATAAGCAAATATATTTCATTTGGAAAGAGTAATTTGGATAAAAAAGGAAAGAAAAGCATGCTTGAAGCAGACCAAAGGTCAAAGGTCACACAGCACCCACTGGTTAACAGTGTTGGCTCTTTGATGTTGTCTAAACTCTAAATCACAAAGACTTCACAAACTTGCTGTTAAAGAAGCAGGTCTGAACCTTCAAAGACAATGAGTCATTGGTTAACTTCGCACTCTCTCTCTTTCTCTCTTTCTCTATTTTGAGAGCATCGACAATTTATGGCAGGTGACTACCCTTCGATGATGAAACCCTTCGAGAGAAAGTATCTTTAAACAAACCCTTTAGTTATTAAGGATCACTGAAAGAATGACAATGAGTCTGTTACATCTGTCTGGGGTCAAAAGTCAGGTGGCGCATACGCTTTTTGCCCTCCGTTTCGGCTCCTTGATCTTTGGCTATGTCTTTGAGTGCAGTGTGAGAAAAATGATATTAAAAGTATTTTCTCAGTGTCCATAATTCCATCTCTCTCTCCATTTCTCTCTCTCTTTATTTCTGTTAGCATGTGGAAAGCGGCAGGCTTTGTGACACGCTGCCCGTCATCGGTTTCACACATGCGAGCAAAACATATGCTGGAGTGTAATCTTATTTTTCTCAGCCAAGAGCCAAGAAAACAAGGATCATTAAGAGACACAAGCGTGCGGCACAACTTTTATAAACGCCACCGAACTCTCCTTGTGGAGACATGGAGACAAGCATATGGAGGGGCAAAAAGCGAGGGCTTGACCATGTTAAAAGTGTGTGAAACGAAAAAAGAGAAGAAGAGAGGGAGGGAAAGAATGAAAGGCAGAGAGAGATTTACTTTTTAATGGTCTTAATGGCGACAGATGAATTGGGTTGTCACAGTATTGAGTTGGAGCACATGTGATAGGAAGAAAAAAAAAACGTTATTACTTATTAATTACCTTCACCTTCTGGAACAAGATCACATCATTATCGCTCTATGTGAGGCCAAAGATGACCAGCTATATTCTTTGACTTAAAAGAGTTGGATATCTCTCTCTCTCTCTGTAAGAGTGAGTGAGTGGGTGAGAGTGTGTGTGTGTGTTTGTGGGGCTAGCTTCAGCCACCTTCGTAGCTCTGGTTTCTCTTCATTCACGGGGACGTTGTGGTGCAGTGGTTAAAGTGTTTGACTGCTTATTGGAAAATCAGGGTTCGATCCCCAGCATCACCAAGTAGCGATGAACTACCTCAGGTTTTTTATGTCGTTCTCTGAGGTCCCTTTATAATGTCATTTAATATAAGATTTTATACATTAAAACAAGTAATAGGCAATTTTCTGTTCTGTTTTTAACCAATTTCATCATTTACATTTACAGTATTTGGTAGACGTCCTTATCCAGAGCTGCTTTCATTTGTCTCTTTTATACAACTGAGCTAACGGGGGTTAAGGGCTTTGCTCAGGGGCCCAGCAGTGGCAACTTGGTAGTGCTGGAAATCTAACACCTTAACAACTGCACTACCACTTTCCCATCAGAACGCTCTGGCGGATTGTTGTCTTAGAAATAAAAGCTCACTGCTATGATTGGCGAACAATTTTGCACACAAAGCAATATTGATTATGTAACATTAATAATACAGTTACTCACGCTGGTGTGGTGCGACATTGTGGACTCTGCACAGGGTCCTTTTCCAATTTCAGTCTTTCTTTCTTTCAGAAAATCCAGCGTTAGGTCATGCCTCGTTTGAAAACAAAACAGGCAAAAAATACAGTGAAAAAAAAATGATTGAGCTTTCATTGACGCAGTCTGGATCTCCCTTAAAAAATAAAGCTAATCCAGTGTTTCCTAATATCAGGATCCGACGGAAGGTGATGCTAAGACAGTGTTTGTTCACAGTTTGGAACTGTGCAGCATCTGATGTTTCTGAGCCAATTCTGGATTTATGCCGATATTGTCATTTACCTATCGCGTACATGTGTGAGTCGATAGGTGGGGCTTTACAGAAAGCGATGTCGAAGTAGGCGTCCATCTTGTTCGCTTAGGCATGCTATTACATCATAGAGTAAAAGATTCTGTTTTAACCGACTGCCTTTAAAAGAAGCCGTTTTAAGAGAAATGACGCAGTTTTAAGTTCTAAATGATGTTCTCAGGGATGTTTTTATAGCACAATGAAGTCTTAGATTTGTCTGAAGTTAAAACTGAAAAAGTGTGGAAGCAGAAAAGGCTAACATTAAAAGTAACTTTATCAGGACACTAAAAATCAATGGCGGTGGTTGCAGTAACACAAATAATCTGCAACATGGTGCACACAACATGGACTATATGTTCAGCTGTGTGCTTTACAAAAGTGTGTGTAACTCCTACACCCTCCTACGCTCATTTATTAAGCAGTAACAACCTTAGGAAAGGCAGTGAACATGTCTGCACTTGAAAGGTGCACGCGGACACACATACGCAACAAGCGGCAAAGAAGTCTGTATTGAACTTCAGCACGAGAACTGTAAAGTCGCAACAAAGAGAGACACGCTTGATGACAGAAGCAGAATAAAGGGAAATGTGGAAGACAATCGGTCTAAAGCCTGTGAAGCTTTTTTGTTTGCAGATGTAGCACGTAACTGTCTTTGATAATATTTCTTTTTCAATTTGTCATAAATGAAAAGAAGCAACTGGAGATACAATTGAGCTGTCAGCTCAACAATAACAGATAAAGAATAGGTGTGGATCTCTCTTTTCATCCAGTCTTAAATACACACTACACACAAACACACAAAAAAAGCCTTTACTCGAATGTAATTCTTCACATTAAACTTCCCTCATTCTTTCACTCTACCCAGAAACCATCAAAACAAAGTGTAAGTGAGAAGGCAATTGTTTTGGTAAACAGGTAAACATTTTGTGGTATGCTAATGTGCGCTGACAGTTTACCGCGTTAAAAACAATTTGCTTAAAAACCTCTGCAAATGAAGCCTGAAATATTTTTCTTAAAGTGGTGATACGTTTCATTCGCACTTTCCTGTCGAATGTGTTAAAGACGCGCTGGTGTCTCTTTTCTCTCTTATTTGTTTGTGCTGTTGTTCTTTTTTTTTTTTTTACTGGGATGTTTTCGTAAGCTGTGCTGTAGCTGTAAAAAAAAAGCTGTAGATAAAGGTGGTATTTTTGTTCTAACCCAGTACGATAATGTATGATTTATTTTAGATACTGAAATAATACTCAGGTAAACAAAATGAATAAATTGTATGTGTAGCATAGGCAGTGGTGGCTCAAACGATTAAGTGAAACTGTTGGGCCCTTAAGAAAGCCCCCTGTTACAGGGGTGCTGTTTTATGGCTTACACTTGTTTGTCGGTACCAAAGAAAGTTAACCTACGCTACTGCAAAGTGTCTTGGAATTCTTAAAAAAAAAATCAAGACAAGACCAGTTTAAAAATCACACTTTTACATCATAGTTAACAATATAAACATTTCAAATAACAAAACTAGTTCAGATAAATCCATTTCAGGTCATCATACAGGTCATCATGTAGTTAAGGCCCCGTCTATATGGAGACGCTTATACCTGTATGCGCAAAAATTGTGTATTATATAGGCGTTTCGTCCAGATGATTCTGCGTTTTGGGAGTGTGAACCCGCTATTTTCTAAAACTAGGCCCCAGATTGGATAGGTTTGAAAACTGATTGGTTGTAAGCGACTAATCAGAGGTGTGAGAACATGCATCTTATTCCCGCCCCTAGAGTCTTAAAATCCTGCTCCACAGCACATTGTAGCCCTGGTGAGAAAGAAAAAACAAGCTTGCATGCACACAAGTGTGTAAAGAACGGAAACGCGGCCGATGTCGCTACTCTGCACGGTTGATATCGCTGCTCCTCACTCAGGAATAGCTTTGTGTGCTCACAGATCACAGCACCTCACGATCTCTGCTAACAAGCACGGCCGCGAACACTTCCACACAATCATGTTGGCTAGCCCCGCACTCACTATTGATAATACCTTTAAATTTCACAAATGATTTTACAGTGCAAGCCTTGGTTTTATTTAAAAGATCCATTGCTGCATATGTCAACAAATAATCCAGAAAAAAGTTCCCCCTGTGGTCAGTTTCTGCGACACAATGTTTTGCACAGCTGCTTATGTGCTCTTTAGATTATAACACTATAATAATGAACAAATATTGATGTCCTTTTTGAATGTCCTATATTGTGATTGTGTTTTGAGAACAGGATATCAAAGTTACACACACATTATATTATTATAACACACAGACACACACACCTGCATGTGTCCGAACACCCAGACGGACCCCGCACCTGTTACCATGGATACGGAGAAAGGACAAGATAGGGAATTCCACAACACCTCAAAGTGAGAGAAACAGACCAGTGTGGGAAATAAAACAAGGGCAAAACAGGGACCAGGTATCCTGTCTTTTTGGTCCTTTTTACCACTTCTGTGTGTGTGTGTGTGTGTGTGTCACTTTAAAATAAAAAGCGTTAAATCATTACTGTTCAACTTATGTATGTCCAATGTATGCAAAGTGTTGTGAAAAATACATAAATACTAATGTTTCATTAACATTTTTCATCCATACAATAAACCTGTATGTGTGTATCAGTGTGTGTGTGTGTGTGTGTGTGTGTGTGTGTGTCAGATCTGTCACAGCCTATGAAAGTGCCCTGAATGTTTACACTAAGCAGATCCTCTCTGCTTTTCCCATTATTACTCCCCCTCCATCCTTCCACTGCCAGACAGAGAGAGGGATGGAGGGAGAGAGACAGATGGAGGGAGGGATGGAGGGAAAGAGTATGTGAAAGCGGGAGCTCTATGTGCACTAAATAACAGGCCATGTTTTATTTCCCTGCACTGAACACCTGCAAAACTTTCAGAGAAAGGGGGGGGGGGTAGAGGGAGGAAAAAAGAGCAAGAGAGGGAGGGGGAAAAAACGCGTGCTGTTTGAACGCAAAGGCCAGACAAAAGCCTTTCATGTGAGAGCCCTTCTCCTTTCCGTATCTGGTTACATTCCTCTCTCTCTCTCTCTCTCTCTCTCTCTCTCTCTCTCACACACACACACACACACAAGCACACGCGCACACACATATACACAGACTTATTCCTTTTCTCTCTTAAACACCGTCCATCTCTCTCCTTCCTGCATATCCTATTTTTCCTACTTGACCCCCTTTTCGGGTTTCTCTGCTCAACCTCTTCTTTTTAATTCGTAAATTATGTGAAATCTGCATGTAAAATCGTGTTAATTTTTATCACAACACAGTTAAATGTCAGCTGTCATTGTTATTATAACTTTTATTATTTTACTTGTTGCCATAACTTCTTTCAAATCTTTTTCTTACTATCGGTCAGAATTATAATCACTGTAACAAAAATCACAAAATTCAACAACTTTACTAGAGACCATAACAAAATAATATCGAATAAAGGTGCAATATATAAAACTGTAAACAAAGCATGAACCATCACCAGTCTTAGTGTAAATCTGATTCATCAATGCTGTATCATGTGATCCCTGCTGGGGGTTGTGGATAAATAAATACAGATCTTGCTTGCTAGTATTATTGAGAAACTCCACTAGTTCATTAGGTAATCTACTTCTCCTGAGTGATTAGGAATAAACGAACGTCTCATGCAGAGTGTCTAAAATTGAGGACATCTTGGAATCATTTGCACTAGATCCGAAGTTACGACGAAAGAGCTGGCTTCTAAGAAATTACGCATGAGTTCGGAATTTATTTCGCCCAAACAAGTTGCAATTTGCATGTCCTAATCAAGTTCGAGTCGTGGAGCTGATGGGAATGTTGATGTAAACAAACAAACCGACTGCACCTACGAGCATCGCCAGAGGCAAGGTGCTGATCAGACGTTTTCCTCAGAATTAGAAGTGTGACGCTATTTTAATGCTACTTTTAAGAACGCACTTGTGATATGAAGTGATTTTGTTCTCGCTATAGCTCACATTTTTAACCGTAAATATGAACAATTGTTCAAAGCAGACTGTTTTTATTGATTTAGGCATCCATGATGTTCACATTTTCAGGGTTAATTTAGTTTTAAACTCAAATTTGTTTATCCTAAATATTTTTTTTACAATGCTCTCTCCCCACCAAACCACCACAACCTGAACTCCCACCAACAGTACCATTGCCTTATCATCTTCATCTTTCAGAAAAAAAATCTACACTCAAATAAAAAAGGTACTTATTTTTAAAAATATATAAAACACACACACAGCGACTTCTATACATTCATAGACATAATAAAAACCAATAACATAAGTAATAAAAGTCTCACAAACACACACACTATATAGCTCGATTTTACCTTTTTCGATTAAACTATACTGCCCATTTCACACACACAGACCTTTCACATGTGCACACAAGCGCACACACTTATTCACTGCAGCTATACTGCAATTCTTAACAGAATGGAATGTAAGGGGGAGATCCATGTGGCATCACACACACACTCATACACACACACACCGCCAGATGTTCAACTGCCAATAAGAAGAGCAGAGAACAGAAACCTCTTTTCAATTTACAGTCACATACACACACACCAAAAACACACACTACAAAAGGATTTAATATAAACCTTTTTGTTCACTAGGGTGCTAGCAAACCACAAACTGCTTAATAATGAGCTTTAAATGTTCGTTTTTAAACCCTTTTCACCTCAAAAACTAGAGCCAGTGTCACCGAATGATTTCAAGTAATAAATACCCATAAAAACACAAAAAGAGAGGCATTTTACACTATATAGAATTTCTCCAAAATAACAAACACTGATCATTCATGAACAGGAAAAGATTAGTTTTACAGGCAAACAGATTTGACCACAGAATACCTTAACCCCAGTTTACCACAGGAAATGAAATCATTCAAATGGGAGGGGTGTCTTATTATCCACTTAAAACACATCCATCCACATGCAAACCCATAAAGCATCAGCTGTCAGGAAAGCTGCAGCGGAATATAGAACCAATGGCATCTTGCTCTGTTAATGATGCAGTGTTCCGTCTGTGGTACCGATGCTGTGTAGAAAGTGTGTGAGAATGATTTCCTAAAGACTTATTAGACTTATTAAAACTGCAGAAAATTCATAAAAGCACAAATAATTATTCTGTTCTTTAAATACATTTTAAAATATTTACACTGACATACACATTACATATATTATATAATATGTTAAAATATTTGTGATGCTCGTACATACTGTATTTTGGTGCCAAGTTGCTGGTTGAAGCTATAAAAAGCTATTTGTTTACATTGAAATCCGTTGGTGACCACGCCAGCAAAAATCACAAAGAGCAAAAATGTTGATCCTGGTGTAAAAGAGTAGGTAAACAAACTGAAAGATTAAAGTGTTGCTGCGTTACTCTCTTTAATTATAACTAAATCCTACTGGCACGACTATCAGCAGGTAGTCCAACAGCATTGTGGGTAATGTCAGAAGCTGTTAATCAAAATGAAAGCAGAGCAACATATTAAACTGGGATTCAATTCAAAATTGTATCTGAAAATTTCACTCCATATTTAATCTTGGATGCCACTGAAGATGTTAATTATGAGGATGAATCTGCCCAGCTTTGCACACTACTAACAGGCCTCGGTGATCAGCTTCATAACAGCTAAGAATCTTATTTCAAATCCTGCTGAACATTTAAACACGGAACATCAGCAGACTGTTTTAAATCTCATTTTTATGTTTTAACCAAACATTTAAGCTTCTGCATAGCAAGACACGATGAATGATGATGACCACCCTAAGGTAATTTTTCTAAAAAGACAGGCTTCGTTCCTGAATGCTAAGGAATCCCTAGTCACTGGCCACCGCCACCTTTCCAGGAACATAAAAATCACAGTTAGACTGTACAGGTCCATGTGAGAGCCTGAAACCGACTGATGTACACAACAGTGAATTAACAGCAGACTTAAGCTTTGGATAGGATGTAGTTAATACATGAACTGATAACAGTCAGCCTTATTCACTGAACCCAACTCTATTTAAATACAATTCAAGAAAGTTAAGAGAATTAATGTAAGAAAAATACTGTCACATTCCTAATAAGTAAATATCAGCAGACAAGAAGAAACAGCACAAATAAAACACCGTCTTGCAGACAAGAACAATTATGTACATAGCAGAATAAAGCACAAGCCCAATATTACCGCTACTTAATAATTAAAAGTTGGCTGCATTTAGACACCACCAGTCCTTCACATTATTCACAACAGGTGATTAGGATGAAAAGGCAGTTATCCATATCATTTGGAGTTTTTCTACATCATCTTAAAAGTGGGGGTCAAAACTGACTAACTGATAGGTGGTTAAAGAAATAATAGGATGTCTAACTTTTTCTCTACAGTGAGCATAAAAAGATTGTAAGAAATGAAACACAAAGAACGACACATACATGCAGGTTTGAATGATCACATACACTAACATTAGCTGCTGTCATGACTTACTTATAACAGTCATTGGCGTGTTGCACTTGACGGTCTCTAAACAAGTCAGCCACTTTAATTAAAAGTTCCTGTTTTTCCGAAGTGTGCCGCTCACCTACGGAGCTTAATTACCAGCCGGGCTGACACTCGCGCATCTTTATTTTCAGACGACTAATTATACTTTTTTTATGATACCCTTCACCTCCTGAGCAGCTTCGAGCAGATGAGCAGGTGTGAGAGTGGCGTAAAAAAAGGAGATGGAAGGGGAAAAAAAGTGGCACATTCTTTTCAGCTCATGGGGGGAAGAAGTTCCCAGTGCCACCAAATGTGCTATTACTATGACAGCACATTACAGGTGCGTTTGAGAAATGAAGGAGGGAACTAAACAATCTATCACGGAAAGAAGTCAACTTGGACAGGATAAGAAATGATCTATAATCGACATTTGCTTCTAAATGGCAGGGTGTAATAACAATGACGTGTGTATCTATGTAACATCGATATATTAACAGTATACAATGGTATGAGGTATATATTAATACATGCTGAGATACTGGGGTATTATATACCTCATACCATACTCATATCTTTAAGGATACATTAAAAACACTACTAACATACAAACTGTTAATCGTTGCAAATATTATTATTAAATATTTATTACCAGTGGTAGTATGTACAGTAGTTGTACAGTAGTACAGTACAGTAGCAAATACATGTAATTTGGGCTGTCAAAATGGTTCAACACAAAAATGGCAATTTGGAGATCTGAACATCATCTGAACAATGCCAGATTGGGAATTACCAAAAGGTGACAGATTACTGCAAAATCCAGAAAAGTGTGTTACCAAGCTTTTCAGCCACCACAAACTATTTGATCATCTTTAATGTTGGATATGGATTTAACAAGCCTCTGAAACTGTACTGAAGACACAAGGACCATTCATCCTAAAGTTTTGCCGTTTAATTAATGCTTGATGTTGGTAGTTGTGCTGACTGTTAATTTAAAATCTAACACAGGTGTTTAACTGGAACAAAATGTTCCGTTTTTCTTGCAGTATTTTTTTTTAAAAATGTTAGCGTATTTGTGGGCCAAACTACAGATTTAAATAAATGTCATTTTATCATATATACAACACACAAAAATCTCTGAGCTCTTCACTCATTAATGATCAATAAGTGTACCTAGGAAATATAGAAGTCACTTCAGTTTCAACAGTTGATGTGAGGTATGATGGCTATATTTGATTGGTCCTTACAAAGTAGAGAAATAATTAAAAAAACAGAATATTTTTAAATGAAACGAAAGAGATTTGTTCTTTACATTCCAAGTTGACATTAAAATTTATCCCATGTACATAAACAATTTAAGTTAATAGTTAATAGTTTAAGTTCAATTAAAGCACACATTACATACTAGGGTTGCACAATATTGAAAAACAAAATTATGATATTTAGTTTTTCTCAGATATATATTGCAGTATGAAAAGGTTTTTGCCGGATGACTTGAATATTTCCATTTTTGGAAAATAATTCATTACTTTCGCATGATTGTGGTAAGTATGAAAGTATGAAAGTGCGTACATTTGTGTAAAATATTATACACAAATCATAATTATAGATAAATACAGTAAAACAATGAACAACTTAAATCAAGTGTTTTATATTTTTCTGGATACAGTTATTGAAAAATCAAATGTAAAATCACACTGTGTCGACTTCACTGTTTAAATTAAATACTATTAATCTTTGTTAAAGCTAAAAAAGTGATTGTTTCTTGTTCCTTAATGCATTAAACTTGCAGTAACAGACCTCAAAACAATAAGCACATGCTAAACTCTATTAATAAACTTTGCAATGAATCCCAAATCACATGCGTTCTGAACTGTGGTGCAGTCAATTATAATCTTCACTTGACATTACACATCCTAAAATTTAATTATTACAGATGCACACATGTCGATGCTAAAACCATATGTTGTGCAGCCCTACTACATGCTAATAAATATTTAAATATTACTTTTAAATATTTATTTGCATTTACTTTACATTCGCTCTAAAAGTTTGAATGCCCAGAAATGCAAACGCATCTACATAATTGGAAAGTTGTACATCACTAATGCTGGAATTGCGTGTAATCAAAGCCGACTTTGCAGCTTGTCGACTATTTTCCATCTGATATAAAGTGATATTTTATTATTAATAAACAAGCTACCCTAAGTATTTACATATACATCTTTATTAAATCTATTCTTCCCAGTCTTGTCAGTACTTGCAGAAAAAAAATTCTTAGTAAGTGAATCACAGTGATTTAAAGCCTTAACATAACAAGCCCTTACCTCATCACATCCACTAATAAAGAAGCCATGTACTTATCAAGTAGTTTTGTACTTATCACTACTAAACTCCCGTTTTGGGTCATGCTAACAGTCTGAAGTGGACTTATCAAACCTCACCAGAAATTAACAAACATGCGAGCACACACACAGACACGCACACAGGTTAAAAGGAAGTAGACTGTAGGCCCCAACAATGTCAACAGACCCAAAATCCCAGCAAACATAAGGAGGTGATGTAACCTTGAAGAGTGGGATACAGAGAGCTCAACTGGACGCCCCCCCCTTTAAAGAAAAATCACATACAAAAAAAAACCCCAAAAACACACACATCTACACTGCACTGCGTACTGGCCCAAATTGTGAGCTCAATTTTATTTTGCTGTATTTTTGAAAATACACCTAATTTGCTCACAAAGTTGGTTATTTTTTCAGTTCTTTTATCAAATGAAAACTGAGCATTACAAAGGCCCGCGAGTCTTTCATAGTTTGTCGAACAGTCTGTGGCTTTTTTTTGTATACACCACCACAACCACCATACAACTGTTATTCAACAGTTACATTCACTTAACCACATCAGCAAGCTATACAATATCTGTATACGTAAAAGCATCAACTGCTCCTCAACAACTAAGACGCTCAATATGTACATCAGCTTTCACCCACTGATGTACAGAGTCAGATATATTAGCACAAAGTTATTTACCAGCTAATCACAGAGCCTGATTTACAGTGGAACATGGTACATTCTGCCTGATCGCAGGGACATGAGTCCTTGTTTCTGACCTGTATCAGTGCTTTAACCTATGACTTCACAGGGAATTTTGAAGGGATTATAAACTATCATTGTGTACTGCTCTCTAATAATTTTATCAGGATTTTTTACATAAGAAACCTTTTTATTTAGAAGTAATTGGTGATTTTCTGTTCTCATCAAAACGCTTTGTTTGAATAGGCTATTACATTATAGAGTAGAACATTCCAAAACCTGCCGTTCTGGCTGACTGAATTCAATATAACCTGTCTTTAGGGTAATGATAAAGTTATGAGTTGTTTTTATAGCACGATGACTGCTTATAATTCAAAAGATCGGGGGAAGTGGTAGCACAGTGGTTAAGGTGTTAGACTCCTAATTGGAAGCTCTGGGTTCAATTTTTAGTTAAATTAAGCTAAATTAAACTAAATACATTAAACATTTTTTATACTTGTAGGTGGCATTGTTCTATTGAACAATATTTAATGGTTAATTGTAATTAGGGATGATCGCAACTATACTTTTAGGCGTTTGCATATAAACCTGTGCAACGATTAGTAACACACTTCTGCTGTACTAATGAAGCTAACTTTGATTGGGATGTACTAAGCTTGTTCCAATAATGTTTATTTATTATTGCTTGATTCTTTAAATAGGAATAAATTTTTTGTGTAGAATTGTCCTTGTTCCTTTAAGAAATGTTGTATATAAATTTTTAAATTCTTGCAATTTCTCTGCGATTGCTGTGTTTTGCTAAGATGTTTTTGGTTTCCCTGCATTTTAAATGACCAACATATTAGCACATTTGCTTAATAAGCATTAGGCAAATAATAAGTCTAACAAAACCTGATATTTCTTCCTAAACTTCCTAATCATATTGGGGTAAAAAAAAAGAGTGTGTGTCCTCTAAAACTCTAAAGGGAATCAGCAACAGTAATGGCTGGTTAAATAATTAGTCATGGTAATGTTTCTGATCTGCCTATAGCAACCCATAAGCCTCATGGGGGTGAAAATCGGTCTTGACAAATTTCCTCTATGCGTGCTGCATGCAGACTCACTTGCCGGATTGTTTCTTTCATTTATTTAGTCATTACTTGTTTCCGACAAATTCATTGTTTTTCACTACATTGGAGAGTTTGGGTTATTTTAAAATTCACACACAGCTGTAAATGTTTGTTTCGCCCCTGTTTCTTCTGTAGACTTGCTGAGATTCACTGGTCTTCATGTGTGCATGAGGTCATGCGGTAAAACAATGCTGCTCATTGGTCACTGCAAATAGTGGCACTCTGTTTCACACAAATATTGTCCGAGTGCAAACGCTGCAGAATTACTAGCGTACCTGAATCAAACTGAGAGACTAAACTGCGATTTAAATACAATGTTTAATGCAGCTGTAGGCTGTGTTCTAAAATTTGTTTAGTTCCATAAAACTAATCCAGAAACAGCATAAGTAAAGTTTGGATAAAAATAGTGCATGAAATCATGTTTATACTGTGGTAATTATTAAGGCTGTGTATTTGCAAGGGTGTCGCATTACGACACATATCACAATACATGGGTCAATATACAATACATGGGTCACGATACATGGGTAACGCTACATTACATTTTACGATACATGGATCACGATATGATACATATTACAATACATAGATCACAATAGGATTAATATCACGATACATGGATCACGATACGATACATATCACCATACATGGGTCACGATAAGACAAATATCACGATACATGGGTCATAATACATATCACGTTATATGGATTATGCTACGATACATATCACGCTATATGGATCACGATACGATAAATACCACGATACATTGGTCACGATACGATACATATCACGCTAATTGGATCACGATAGTATAGAGATCATGATACATGAGTCACGATATGATACATATACCGATACATGGGTCACGATACGATACGATACAAATCATGATATTTTGCGATGCTATACACATTGAAATACATCCAAAAAAAGTTACACATTTTTTTTTTTATTGCTACAAGTACAACAAATACAATACCCTTATTTTTTAGCAACGACTAAAGAAGCGAAGGAGGAGGAGCTCTTTTCACGCGCAAAATTAAAATTAAATTAAAATCAATTAAAATATGTATCGATACTAGAGGTTAGAATATCGATACACTAGCGTAAAAAATTTGCGGTAGTTAGCGGTATCGATATTTTTATTTAAAAATAATAATAAGCGAAACAGTGAATTGTCTGTTTTATTTGCTGGCAGTGAGGTCGTAGAAGCAGTTCCTATTCACAGTCATTGGCACTGTTGAACAATTCTATCATGGCGTTTGGCTTTGACTAGCTGGCAAAAAAATGTAAATTTTTACATGCAGACCGTCTCCTTGCCAAGATATTTTTTACCCTTATTAACTAAAAAAGCCTGACGAGAAATGATGAAAATAATCCTAAACTATAACCCTAAAATAATATTGCTATTATTCCTGATTTCCTAATTATTATTATATAGTAAATAACGCTAATACTGTCACTATTACAGGTTAACATGCCTATTAATTCCTCACATGACTAAAGCATGGGTCTTTTTTCACTCTTTTGCTCTCTTTTTTTGCCTTCATGCCGCTTCCAAAGAGGAAGACAAAGAGTGGTTGTAACACACAGGATAGTGGAGGAGAGAGGAGACATGACATGAAGTATTAAGTGTCTGGTTCCTTCTCACTCGATACCCAAATATTTCCTGTAGTTCACTAGGATTTTACCTAACTTGTATTTATCTTTATTCTCATCCGTCCTTTTTGAAGTTCATCAAATGCTGTGTGTGTTATTACTAAAAACCAAACCCCAGACTTCATCACCATGAACTGGGACAACACTGCCAGAGTCCAAAAAGGGCCCTGAGCTGCCTTCTCTCCAAACACTTGGGCAAATGAGCAAGGTTGGCACCGAGTTGATCTCTCACCCTCTCTCTCTCTCTCTCTCGCTCTCTCTCTCACACACGTGCACACACACACACACACAGACTCTCTCTCCTGATTCTCTATTTTGCCATCCAGGATACATAGATATGTCCACTAGCAAAATATTTTAGCATTAGCATCCTCTTTAAACATTAGAAATTAGGTTTTAATATCACCATAGTATTGACTTGCTTTTTGTCCTGGTTTTACAGTATTTACTGCCTTTAATGGGGGGGGGGTAGATTTGCACTTTTATGGAACATTTCCACGTATTCCTATGCCAACTGCAAGTTGCATGGCAACAGGGGTAGTTGGAGTCCAGAGCCAACACCACCCCCCCTTCCTATAACACACTCACACAGACACACACCGCGACACAATTCATGGGGAAAAACACAGGGACACAGAGGGGAGTGAAGGGGGGAGAATGCAAATTACCACAACCCTAAATAACATACCAGTCTGGGAAAAAAAAAGAATGGGGTAAAAGAAAAAAAAACAAAACAATGCTGACTGTTTAGTACAGACACAACAGTCGCTTCGATCCTCCCTAACTCCAGATCAGAGTCGGCGTGACCTAAAACGCCTCGTCTAGTGATGGCGGTATGGAAACAGAATACTTTTTTAGCTTTTCTCAAAACATTGTATTGTGTTTTTGCTTCCTGGGTCGAAGAGGGAGTTAGTCCAGGGTCAAGGTCATTTCTTTCTTCCTTTTTTCCTTGTTTTTGGCAAGGCATCAACATTTGTTTAATAAAAAATCACTAATATGTAAGCGATGAACATGCGCGTCTTAATAATAGTCTGTATAAAGAGCAGACTTGAACAGAAATATTTCTGACCTTTGAATATCTGGTACGCAGGACATGCTACGTCTGTCATGCTGCGTCATTTGCAGGCAGACACAAATGCACACGTACGATTCGTCAGATGTTCCAAGGTGGCACCAGACCCGATCATTTTTAACTATGCAGCATGGTCACTATTAGCCTAGTATCTAGTATAAACCTCAGCAGCAGCACATATTCTTATGACATGAACACATAAAGAAATCATTCAATTATAAAAGGTCTGGCATGACATCAGCTCCCTACTAAAGAGCAAACACACTTCAAAAGAGCGACACTAATGGACATGTCAAGTCCACGACACACACACACACACACACACACACACACACACAGGTGTGAAACGGTGACATGAATGAAATTACAACAACATACTTGAGCCGGAGAAGTGGCCACTTCCCAGTGAGGTCGGTCCATTTTTTCCACTGCTTCCAACTGGAGGAGAAAACATCTAAAAAAAACAAAAAAAAAAAACAATAATAATAATCGCAACACCTTACAAACGAATGACAAACAAATTATCTGTAAACATCTTTTTTTAATCTGTCACCATCTCTACAATTTCTGCAAATAAACAATTCTAAACTAACAAATATTAACATAAATTAGCTGCAGTATTTATTTTCTAAATATTTGAGTATGATTAAAATTTGTCCCTCGAAATATATTAGAATAATATGATATATAAATCTAAGACTGATTCATTCCTGCATGTTTGTAATTCAATTGTCTCATCATAGCAGCATGTTGAAAGCACCGTGCAGCACATTAAAGAAAAAAGCAGCACAGTGAGTGCGAATTACATTTACCAACACCAAATTATGTTTCTTGAATGATTTATTTTATTTCCTGCTAAAGCACTCAGTCTTTTTTTAGCCTTGGTTTTTTCCCCCCATAGATGCATAACACTGTGTACGATGGCTTTTTTTAGTGTATTTGTAATGTCTATAAAGTTGACTAGATATACTGGATAGGTAGCACAGCCGTAATTAAGAGGTAGCAAACTATTAATAGACATCTAGGCTATTAAGGGAGCTTTGTTCATGCTAGTGACATTACAAATACTAAATTCCCAGCACTGACTAGCTTTAAGTGCTGAATAAATCTCAAATTATCTCGGTTTACATAAGTCCACCTTGGACTTGACAAATCACTGATATCTATTTAGTTTTAAAAGTGACTTGATCACAGGGAGGCGTTAACACGACACTCAGTCTTTTTACTGTCCCCTAAAGAAATGATCTGATTTGCCTAATCTGACACTACAGTGTGTTACAGGACAATTCTTAGGATTGGGCAGCTTAGAAAGGCGTCTCCTGTCAGTGCTGATACATTAGTATGTCCACAAAATACATCACATATACCTACAACAACAACATTTTGACAATTGAATGAAAAAAATGTATAAAAGTGGGATGCACTACCATTGATGTTGGGAACGTTTTCGAATCGCTGTTTCGCATCTATAAGACACCAAAATGCCTAAATGAAAGATCACATCTCTCTACACAGAAACACGTTATGAGCAAAATGACAAAAATGCTGATACTTTCTCTAAAAGTTTAACACTCTAGACTACATTGAGTGAAAAGTGCATATATATATATAAATATATATACACACACACACACACAGTTTTTTTTTTCTTTACAAAATCGCTTAATTCTGCATGAGCACCAGGAAATACCATGGCACGTACAAGACACAACACATTGCTGTGAAACGCTTCCAAATTCCTTACCGCGCTGAAGTCGAGTAAATCGCTGAGTTCTTTGTCCGTCCCTAAAGCTGCCATCCTCTGCTGATGATGTTGCATTTTGGCAAAATCACACAAACCTGAAAACACAGGAAAAACACACAAGCGCACACACACACCATACTAAAGTAAAGAGGAGAACTCGGGAAGCTGCTAACCTTTTTTTCCCCCCTTAATAATATAAATAATTGCACATTTAAGTATCGATTTATTCATTTCTCTCAATTTTAAGGAAACATTAGAGCCAAAAACAATCCAACAGCATGAATACACACTGGTCATCGCTTGCTGATGCACTCAACAAAAATGACCTGATCTCCATTAGAGGATCATGCATTTCTTTTAATTAAAAAAAAGTGTGTGTGTGTGTGTGATCTAAAAAAAACCCCAGCATTTCGTCAAAACTAAAGAGAAGAGGACTGTAAGGGTTTATTTATTTATATTCTTTCCTGTTTATGGCACAAATATCACTTGATTGGCATGGCTTCTTTAATAAATGTATTTGAGGTCCATTTAATGTTAGTCAAGAAAAACTTAACGAAAGACAACAGAAATAAAGAGAAAGAAATCCAGCCTAGGATATGGATTAATCGTTTCATTTGTATTTGATCGCTAATAAAGTGCGTTGATATGGAATTAGACGGATTACAGCGCTTTTAGGGGCTTAATAAGCCAAATAATAATAATATAATAATGTATTATAAATAAAATAGATTTTCTGATTGGGAAAACAAACACAAGTCGATGCGTCCGGTTTGGAGACTAAAACACGGCGTTCGCGTTTGCGCGCACTTTCTCTCTCTCTCTCTCTCTCTCTCTCTCTCTCACACACACACACACACACACACACACACACACAGCAAGGGTTCTGTCAAAACTTGACGTTTCAACGTGTTTAACTACAACAACCTGTACAGTTTATTTTATTGTTTTACACGTTTGCGCGTTTCCGAATCGGCAAGCCGACCATGACGTGCGCGTCCTCGCCAAAATGTTTAAAAAATTTTTTAAATCTTTTAAATTCTAACGGTTTTAACGGTTCAGTCCTAAAAGCTCTATATTAAAGTTTGGTGTATTGAGGTTCACTTGACTGCTAACAATATTGAAGCCTTTTTTTTATTTTTACCAGTCAAGTGTATAAACCTGTCAATACAGGGAATGAGTCCAAAGGGACGGTGTATCTGAAACAAAATTCTAATTAAAGCTATTCTACCTCCAAATAGACATATTTACTCAATTTATATGTCTTTGGTCCGTATAAAAAGATGCAAACAAACAAACAAACAAACACCGAGCGCGTAAATACACAAGCAAGACAAACACAGCATGCAAGATTGTTTTATGTTTCTCCCAAATATAAATTACCTTCTGTAGAAATGTTTATCCACAAAAAAACGAAAAGAAAGAAAAAAAGAAAACGCCGAAGTGTCGTCCTAAATTCTCGGTGCGTTTATAGCAAAACGGAGCACTTTTTCCCCCCGTCACTAGCCTGTCACTCAAGTCAACTTGCTGCTAGCTAGCACTGTGCTAGCTCAAATCGCTGTCCGACAAACGGCGTTTATATCAAAAAAAAAAAAGAAGCTACATTTGCTTTAAAAGCCGCCGCTTCAAATCTCCGGAAACGAGCAGCGGAAAGCAAAACGCAGCTTATCGTCTGTTGTAAAGGGAAGTTTTACAACACATTTCTGTGCTCTCGCATTTTTTGCTGTGAATAGTCCAGTCTCATAACTCATATCTTTCCTTAACCTTGGGCACAGTTCCAGTTCCTGACTCCCTCTCTACTGATGGTCGAGTCGTCGGCGATTCATTCATTTTGAACGACTCTCTGGAGTGAATCAAATGAACCGACTCTCCCGAACAGGCCTATCGAAAGTTATTTATTTTCTCCAAAATAGCTCAATAAATAGAACTTTTTTAAAAATTATATTGTTGTTAATTATATATATTTATATATGTCATAATAATAGAAACAATTTTAGTTTTATCAATCTAAACATGTAATCTGACATCTTTTCGCGTTAATTTGTTAGAAAATATTTTGCATGCATTTTAAATAAAACTGCATCAAAAACGCTCGTGCATGATTAAAAATTAATCGTAACATTATCGCAGGACATATTTTTATTTTTTAAAAATGCTAATCAGAAATATTCATAATTGTCATCCAGTGCTTTAATCCATCGTCTAAACATAATCCGCTAATAAAAGGTTTTATTATTATTACTTTTTTTAGGGGGATTTTTTCATGTCAGGGACATGCCACGTTTCCTTGAAACGCACGCGATCAAAACGACGCGCTTCACACCGCCGCGCACAAGACGCGCGCGTCTCACCGTCCGAGGTCCGAATTTCCTTCTTAAAAGACACGCAGGGACACTAATAAGCGTGTCGAACGACACTAACACCACACCTCACCCCTTACCGTGTCCTCTTAACACGTGGGTCCTTGCGATTTCTGTAAAATCATAAGAATACGAGCACGCGAAAAAAAACCTAATGTGTACACAAAGATAAGATTGCGCGCGCTCACAAGCACGCACACACACACACACACGCACACATACTGATGCAGCATCGACGCTAGTTTTAAACAATGTGCAAGCTTTAAATGTAATAACAAAGGTACTCTTAATTAATTACCCCCCCTCCCATTGATATCTAAACCATTTTGGGGGATTGCTGGCTAAATATTACTAATAGTGCTTTAGTTCTTGATCTCCTTACTAAGCTCCTAAGAGTATAGTGCAGAAAGTGGACAGGTTAAAGAGATGCTGCTCAATAAAATGTAAGTAATGTGTTAAAAAAATGCCATTTAAATCAAAGTAGATACAGTTTTTTTTGTGTAAATATGTGCAAATATTTTAATGCACTGACTCAAATTCATGGCTGCTATTGCTTTACTCTATTTGCATGATATAGTCTGCTCAGAATATACATATATTGTATGTATTGGTCCTGGAGTGTTTTATGTATTGTTAAATTGCGCTGTATGTTTTGCACAGGTTGTGCTAGCAATTTGGGGCCCTATGCAATCCTTCCTGCTAGTACTGTTACTACCAATAAAACAGATCTCTAAGGGCCACCAAAATGCATGGGCCCTTAAAACCAAACAACCCTCCCACACTCCCCTTTACTGGTGCACATTATGCACTTTATCTATCTTCTTGTTTCTATTCTATTTCTGTTTTGTGTAGCGATTTGTTGTTTTGTGTAGTTCTGTCTGTTGCAACCGTGTCAACGTGAATCTGGTTTGAAATCACAATTTGTCGATTCATTGTTTGATTATTCTTGATATTTCTGGTAAGGATAAAAAACAACAACTCCCTACTATTAGGTGACTTCAGTGTTATTTGTATGTGATGGATTAAACCAAACAATAGGGTTGTAGGGTTATAGAAAGGTATAGTAAACAATGCTAGTTAGCTAGTAAGTAGTAGCTCCCGATACTTATAAAAGCTACAAATAAGAAGTAGTTTGTAAGAAGGGCATTTCCAATTCATTTGGCGTCCCATATGGGGTCTGACAATGACATGCCATGTATTCTGTACTGATCATGTACAGTAATATGATTACAGGCACCATGTATATCTGACCATGTGCACGTATGTTTGCTTTAATTGTTCCAGATAGGTGGTGCTGTTGTGCAACATGACAAAAAAAACATTTTTGCATATTTTATATAGGTCTAAGAAGCTGTTTTCACAAGACAATATAGAAGACAAATGCAGAAACATCTCATGATTACATAACGCTCTGTAAACTCGGTAAATTGACAAATTAAACCAAAAATATTTATAAATACAATATTACAGTAGTAGACTTAAAAACCAACCTTCTAAAAAAAAAGGTCTGAGAATATAGCACAGACCCCTGGAAATAATATATCACTTCTTTGTGGTGTCTCAGGTTGAGATATATTGGCTTTGCACACAAGAACACCAAATCTATTTATAACCCTGATGTTAAAAAGCAATACCTTTCAGTGCTCTAACAACGACACGCTGAGGACTATAAGGCTGAGCTTTTAAACCCAAGGGGGAGTCATGCCACATCCAGACATAGGGGGCTCGACTACAGGGCATATTTTTGGATTTTTTTATTCTTTATTATCTGTTCCTGAGCAATATAAAGCCTGGGTTCAGTGGAAATAAAGACAGGAAAAGAAAAATGAAAGCAAAGGATGTAGTTGTGGTTGCCTTATTTTGCTTTTCAGGAAGAATTATTCATCACAATGCTCGAATAATTCAGTAACACAAAAGTGATTATATACAACCATGACATTGTACTATAGGAAAAATCTTTGTATAGACTTTTAATTTTGTTTGTACGGTATGGGATATTAATAAAAATCCAGGCTCTCAAGTTTATGAATTTTTGCACAAATGTTTATTCTTAAGCACAAATGTTTATTCTTGTGCTAACAGTGTGGTTCAGTATTTATCAAGACTTTTCAACATCAATAACATAAAAATGAAGAAAAAAAGATATGAGTGATGAATGTGCATCAAAAATGATAAAATGGAGGATGCCGTGATGTAGTGGGTGAAGAAGCCGACACTCACATGCGCCGTTGTGCTCCGTGGACTTGAATTTGATTCCAAATCGAGTCCTTTCTGGTACTGCCCCCTCCCCTGTTTCATCTCAGTCCTGTCTGTTTATTAAAGGCAAAAGCTGAAAATATAACTGTTTTTGAAGATATATTTTATTGATGGTATGGGGGAGATGGGGTCGGGGTGACCCGAGCCAGGGTTGAGCCCGGGTCGGCGGGGTGCAGCATATAATATTACTTACTATTACTATAATAATATAAACTTGGGTTAGGGTATATATATATATATATATATATATATATATATATATATATATATATATATATATATATATATATATATATATATCTATATATATGGCTATGAATCATGTTAGTGTTATAAATAAAAAATACCTTTGTCTGTAATCCCATTTCCTTTCAGTGAAAATGGCCTTGCAGTGTTTTGGTCTCTAGCATTCCGGCTTTAAGTATAATAAACTAAAAACTATGGAGCAAAGAACAGGATGAACGGGACACCCTGACATATTTCCAGACTAACAAACTTACGGTTACAATACACACACACACACACACCAAATGTATGAAAAAAAAAAATAGTGAAGGGGCAACCTGAGTAAGGGACAGAGAGAAAAAAAAGCGACAAAAAAAAAATAGAGATAAATAAATAATAATAAAAATAATAGATATTAAAAGAGATCCTACGTAATCAGCTCATGATGCATGAAACCCACCCAATAATAAATAAGAATGGAAAGAACATTTTTCTTATCCCTAAACTTCTTTATATTCCCTTCTTCTAAAACCTAACCTGGATCAGGAGCGAGTGAATGTAAAGAACGCCGGACCAGCCACTTCACTCATATAAACACCTGCAGCTGCTGCAGCTGTGAGTAGCACTCAGGGAAAAAATGGAGGAATAAACCTCAGTTAATTTGCTTTGATATGGTTGGAGATTGGGTTACGTTGCATTCCTCCGGACTGAAATTGCACCCCTTTGTTTTAGTCTACCCAAATGGTCCTTTTGCCCACCTCTCTGTTTTCAGCACTAGTGCCCCCTGGTGGGTCCCATTTATTAACCCCTTTTTTTGGGGGGTGGGGGGGTGATTTTTTATAATAAAGCAAATTGTTTTCCATACAGACCTATGCAAATGCCTTAAAGTATGTAATAAACTGTAATTAAAGGTTGTGCATAGCTAGGCTTAGTCTTTTTAATTAAAGAAAAACAATGAGATGCTTTTATAGCTCAATTTTCAGCAAAGATGATTTATGTTATTTAAAAAAGCCTTCTGCAAATGTTCAAATTCCCTTAAAGTTGTGGGCAAAGAAATGTGCGTGTGAGTCTGTGAGAAAGAACGGGAGAGGGGAAGAGAGAAAGAGACAGAGAGAGAGAGAGAGAGAGAGAGAGAGAGAGAGAGAGAGAGAGAGAAAAAAAAGATAGATAGAAAGCGAGCGAAAGAGATTGAGAGCGAAAGAGATTGAGAGCGAGATAAAAAGCGAAAGAGATTGAGAGGAAGAGAGAGAAAGGGAGAGATAAAGAGAAAGAGAGTGAGAGTGAGAAAGAGTAAGAAAAGAAAGAAAGAGAGGAGAGAAAAAGAGAGGGAGAGAGAGAGAGAGAGTAGAAGAAAGAAAGAAAGAAAGAAAGAAAGAAAGAGGGGGAGAGAAAGATAGAAAGTGAGACAGAGAGTGAGAGTGAGAGAGAGAGAGAAAGAGAGAGAAAGAGAGAGAGAGAGAGAGAGAAAGGAAAAGAGTTAGAGAGAGAGAAAAAGAGAGTAGGTAAAAAAAAGGGGAGAGAGAGAGAGAGAGAGTGAGAGAGAACAGGAGAGTGAGAGAGAGAGAGAGAGAGGGAGAGAGAGAGATAAAGGAAAAGAGCTAGAGAGAGAGAGTAAGAGAAAGAAAGAGAGGAACACTGAGCAGATGGTACAGTGGTTAGTACAGGTGCTTCTTGGAAAGTAACACACACAAATATGTAGCCAGAGTTCAAGCACAGGTCAAACATCTCATTGGAATATTTTGTACAAAAACAACAACAGCAAAAAGAAAAGCAGAAAAACGAAGATTGTTTATGAAGAGGTGAAACTAATGTGCCGGTATGTGGGATCTCAGCTGAGAACGGACAGACGCATATTTCAGATGTTTATACATAATCTGGTGAAGCAACACATTCCATTGCCGTGCCAGAATATTCTACTGACTTCCTGAGCTAAGTTGTCATGTGAACGCATGGCTAAAGGGGGATTATGTGTACTAATGTAACATGTGAGAAAAGACTCGCATCCCAAGTCAAAAAGTAAAGTGTGTGAGTCATCATTAAAGACATAGTCACCGACCGAAGCACACACACACACACACACACACACACACATAAGAGAAGATAAGGTAAGCCTGTACAGTGGCTTCACAATTTTCTTTAATGTTTTATTGTGAACTTTCTATTCTCTTTATTGCATTTTTTTACTGCACAAATTTGAGAACAAGTATCATTAGATTCAATTAAACAAATTGTTAAAAATAAACATACAATAAATATCCTCAACCGATTAAAACATCATCATTTGTATACAGATTATCCAGATGTTTATCCATTTGTGCAGCCCTGCACTTATTTTTAAAACCATGCGAACTGAAATGCGATCTCAAACAGCTTTGCTAATGCAGCTTCTGACACGATCGCACAAGCATGATAGAAGATTGAAGATGTCCATATCAGACTTACAAAGACGGTGAGACACAAAGACTGAGGGTAAAAAAACGAACGTGACACCGAACAGAAACGAGCACCTGCGTTTAAAGTATAACGGCAATCGTGTAGATTGCATTATAGTTTACGTGCATGTAAATTGCAAGGTAAGTGAGGGTATTTAAATTAAAGGTGGTTCTGACACCATATAATTTCAGCATCTAAAGCCTTTTTTTCCTCATTTGCTGCTTTTACAGAGAGAAAATAACAGAGAACTTTGGAATGTGCTGCTCTTCGGATTGGGACTGAAGAACGGCACGTCTGCACTTGTTCACCTGCTTCGCCTGATCTGCTCGAGGAAGTGGATTAGTTATCTTCGTACATGCAGCTTCATTTCCTCCAAACTATAAGAAGATAAAGTCAACGATCTCCTTCGCTATGTAGCGAACTATGATAGTTCTTTCGATAACGCGTACACCGAAGTATTATAGTTATTTTTAATTTCCCTTCCTCACAGTGTGGATAAATTACATCGGAAGAGCAGCTAGTTTACATTTACGGCATTTGGCAGAAGCCCTTATCCAGAACGACTTACATTTGTCTCCTCTTTGTACAGCTAAGCAATTGGAGGTTAAGGGTCTTGCTTAGGGGCATGCTTTGCTGGGAAATTACAATAGCTTGTGTTTATTTAATTTACATTCTTGATCAATTTCAGATGATGTTTTTCGTTTCGTTGTGACTTTTGAAGTCTAAATAGATGAAAAGTTAATGAAAGATGCGAGGAATACAAAGCTGTGACATTCGGATGTAAAAATGGTTTTGGTTTCTACAGAAATGTAGCACTCAATTTATGATTTACAGAACTGTGCTTTTGCATTTGGGCATTTGGCATAAGTCCCTATCCAAAGCCACTTACAAACAGCCAAGCAATTGGATGTTAAGGGTTTTGCTTAGGGGTCCTGCAGTGGTAACTTGGTGGAACCCACATTTTTCCAATTAGTAGTCCGACACCTTAACCACGGCCCTATCACTTCCCCCCAATCCTGTCAGTTTAGACAATGGTAAATTAGCGTACTACTTACCTTGATAGTATGTGGTTTGGGGTCTTCAAAGTATCACATGCTTGTTTTCTAATTTAACCACTTGTTAAAAAGATTAAAAACGTAACATCGGAAGAGTAGCTAGTTTACTTTCATGGCATCAGACACTCTTGAGCATTTAGAGGTTAAGGACCTTGCTTAGGGGCCCAACAATGGTAACTTGGTGGAACCCACAATCTTCCAATTAGCTGTCCAACCACTTTCCCTAATCCCCCTGGTTTACGCAATGGTAAATTAGCATACTACCTATTTTAAAAGTATGTGATTTGGGATGAAGTCTGTCACTATTATAAAGCCTTTAATGTATGTAGTAAAGATTAAGAGCTTTTTATATTAACAACAGCTTGTGTTTTGGGTAATAGCTATAACTATAAGTCTTTTAGATCACTAATATTGTGCTTTATTTCTATCCGTTAACAGTGCTTGAGTATCGTTGATAGAACTGATCGGTTCAACATTGTAAATCATTCATTCATTCATCTTCTATACCCGCTTACCTAATTCTGGGTCACGAGGATCTGCTGAAGCTTATCCTGTCCAGGACTCAAACCTTTTTGCTGTGAGGCAATATAGCTAACCACCAAGCCACGTGCTGCCCCATTGTGAAATCAATACAAATAAAATAAGAAGTCAGTCAGCTAGCTAAAGCACATAGTGTATGATATCTTCCTGTTACGATCTATCAAGTCTGTCGGAGCTTTAACTACACCGAATGCTTGATTTTCTTAAAAAAAATCCAACAAGTTAAAGTAATGTGGCTAACTTTAGCTAAGGTTAAGTCAGATTTTTATTTAGGAAAAAATAACTTTGTAAAAACCAGACACTTAAACTTATGTATTAGAAAACATCCCTTTTTCACCTGCACTTTTCATATCAAGTGATAACAAATAAATCAAAAAAAGAAAATGATTAAATACTCATTAAATTTAAAATTGACACACACTACACTACTCTAAACTAGGTTTAGTGTTCATAAATAGCATGAGTATCAATTTCACAACCATATTTCTTGACAGGCTTTGTTGAGTAATCTTTTAGCAGACTTAAGCAATATTTTTTTTTCTTATACATTAAAGACAGATTTTAATTTTCAAAAAAGAGAGATGGGAAAAAAAGACATGCTACGCTGGGAATTCACAATAGTTTGTGTTTATTTAATTCACATTCTTGATCGATTTCACATGATGTTTTCTATTTTCTTGTGACTTTTGAAGTCTAAATGAATGAAAAGTTAATAAAAGATGTAAGAAGGAAAACGTTTGAAACGGGTTCTGACATTCGTGTATAAAAATGGTTTTGGTTTCTAAAGAAATGTAGCATGTAATTTATATCATTTACGAAAATGTAAGTATGTACATTCGACAATAAAATATTGAATTACAGATGACCTAAAACTGTCTCATCTGTGTACTTATATGTATTTATATAACTCATTATATATGGTTGATTAATCGAGGAAAAATCTATTACATAACAAGCTAAACAAATCAGAAGCTAAAATTCAATGCTATCAGATCCTGGCTCAAATCTTACATTACATTACAACACTGTTATATAATATGCTATAAGTTTAAACTTATATAACACCCTAAAGAATTTTAATTATATAATAGAACCATTTTATTGATTGACTTTTTCTATTGATTCTGATCTTTCTATTGATTCTGTAGTTGGTACACATGGTTCAACCTGATACAATATGTTTTCAATAATAAACACAAAAATCTGCTCTACTACATAATGTTATTCCAATTTTTAACTCTGTGTTTGGTGAAAGACCGAATTAGCTATAAAAACATGATTTGAATTTCGTTTTGTGTTTAGTTTTAGGTTAACCAGTAACTGAAGGACTACAGTATTGTACATTTCAGTGTAGTTTTTAACTTCGACTTACATTTTAAGAATTGATTTTAACATACAGTTTGTTAGTCTTAACTTCAGTTAATATTTAATGATATTCAGCCATTAGTCACTTTATTTATAGTGCTACATTCGAGACTTTCGAGTCATAATAACTGTCTAGACAATCTGAACTAGTGAATTGGAAAACTTACCCCTTAACTTTCTTTTATTTAACCAAACTGTTCTATTCACTTGAACAAGTACATTCCAGAGTAGTTTTTAACTTCGACTTACATTTTAAGAATAATCTTTAACATACAATTTGTTAGTCTTAACTTCAGTTAATAGTTAACTATATTCAGCTATTAGTTACTTTATTTATTGATCTCTATGATTGAATTAAATTAGGAAAAATAAAAAAATGTGTAGATGAATAGCTATTTGTCAAGAGAAGCTTATCTTTGTATGCATAGTTGAAGATAGATATGGTAGCTAATATGATAGCTAATAGACACAAATCAGTAAAGCCGGAATGCCATACAAAAATCAGAATGCCACACAAAAATTCCACTGTAACTGCACCAATAGCGTGTAAAATAATAGATCCACTTTCTGGATACAAATAAGATGGAAGCCACTGTAAAACACTTCAAAGTTTTGGCAGACGCCCTTATCCGGAGCGACTTACGTTTATCTCTTTTATAAAACAAAGCAATTGGGGGTTAAGGGCCTTGCTCAAGGGCCCAGCAGTGGTAACTTGGTGGAGCTGGGAATCAAACACAGATCTTTTAATTAGCATGTAATTTTTAATGGCATGTATTCACAACCACATATTGTACATATACAAGAATTTGAACACTTTAAAGACAAACAACTACATGTTTCTAATGACAGTCCAGGTGTACACCTCCTACACACACACACACACACACACACACACAAACTCAGTAAAACAAACTATAAGAAAGGCAATTCAATCAATCACTAACTGACAGACTTCAACAAGTGTGTATACTTGCTCCATTTTACCAGAGTGAAAAATAACAGAACGATGAATTTTGATGTCCAGCTGAGAGAAAATGACACACACACACACACACATAGCAAAGCGTTCCCACATCAGTCGTTCGGTGCCTGGTACGCCTGCCAAAAATATCTTCAAATCGCTCGTAATCAAAACAAACTGTTCCGCTTAATGTGCACCGCAAACAAACATACTGACTTAATTAAAAAAGACAGAGCTTCGACGTTTACATCAAAGAGAGACCTCCTTGTGAGAAAGTGTGTGTGTGCGTGAGTGTGTGTGTGTCCTGTATGCTTTTAATTCCTATACTGCAGTGAGGAATTCTTTGGTTCATTTGCTTCAGGCTGTATCTCCCAGATGTTGTGATCCTGACAAATAGGCAGTCCATTAGCAACACATCAAGATGACAACAGGAGAAAAACACTTCCGTGCAGCTCCCATGCAAAAAAATTAAGTGTATCTATGTGTTTAAGAAAGTGAGAATGAAGAAAAAACTTACTCAAAACTCTAAAGTTTACGTTTTAACAAAACCACGGTGTCTTGGAGTAATAAAAAACTTTGCAAGGAAAAACCCCATAGTGTTATTTAGGGCTCTGATGATGACCTACTGAAATACTTTTCCACCACAGGTAACTTCCGCTATCTCTTTTAAACACTGAAACAAAAAACATATACCTTAAAAAAATATATCTGAAGATCCTATCCAGTTCCATTTGCATTGTAATGCCACAGATTTATTTCAAATACTTAATCTATGATAATCATATCTTGACAAATATTTCCCAGCTGTGTAGAAATTTGGTTTCCATCATCACAACTAAATCTATTTCATAAACTATCGAATTGAATTTTTTTTTTAACATTTGAAGGACCGACAAAAGTTTTATGGTTGGTTTTAGCTGATCTTCCAATACCTTCCAAGCAGATTTAAATTGTAAGACCTTTGAAAACCATTTTTTTTACCTTCCTTTATGACACGTTCTCAAGTTAAAATTGAAGAAAAATGTTTACTTCAAAAAAGGATTTTGAAACACTTAAACCAGCTGTAATGAGAAGCAAAAATATATTAAAAAAAGGTTATAAAAAATTTGGAAATAGTTAAAAAAGGATACCACAACTAAGAAACTACCAGGCCAAAGAGCTTGGGCAAGTAGAGTAATGTCCGATTCAATTTTTATACCCCTATACCCTATGCCTAGCTTTTCACCTTCGACCACTGAAAGGGATAGGGATGAAAAAATTCCCCTAAGAAATAGAACACCACTATTACACCAGTACACGTCATCGTACATGAGGTAAAAAGCTGATTCTCTGCTACCTAGACTTTTATTTCTGACAGGGTTATTTTCTGTCAAGTCATCAGGTAACGATATCAAGCTTAAAAATATGTTGTCGGACTGTCGTGCAGCAGTGTAACATTAGGTTTCCCTGAAGAAAAAACAAAAATAAACTATGAACACAGCATTGAAAGTAATAAAACAGATGATTGCTGATGGTTGAATGCCTTAGTAATGCTAAAAAATACTTATTTGTGATTCTCATTGGTCACTTGGGCAGCCATGTTGCCGCTGTACCTAATCTATCTCGGGAATTTTTTTTATAGCCGTACGTTTGAAGTGTATTTCTGAATTTTTTTGTTTAAAGGGGTATCTGGCCCTTCCCCCTACACCCACACCTTCAACCAAAAGAGAATTGAGACACCCCTAAATAAGTTTCTGGTTGAAATTGAACAATCTGTTTAACACCATCGTTAGCTTCTTAGCCCAGATATAAATTAAATATCAAAATCTGGGATGACCTGTCTGTTAACATAACATCTTGGAAACATTTCACATTGAGAACCAGACAGAGACGGTCCATTACATGCGGCAATAGGAGAAAACAAAACTTTAAATACTTCGAAAAACAGTGTTTTCCATGGCAAATTTATACTCATTTATCATAATATAAGTAAAATTATACAACTTAAAATTCTGTCTGTTGTGGCGAAATATGTTACGTGATGTCCGAATTTCAATCCTACTATGCATATCTATGCTGTAAAGAACATCGTTTTATAATAATCTAAAAGTACGAACTAGGTCGAATGTAGTCTATACTCATATACTAGACTTGGATGTCTAGGTATAGGATATATATATATATATATATATATATATATATATATATATATATCTGGCACTATACCACCAGAACGGATAAAACTTTTACTTAGATGCCAGCAACAGCACTATTAATGGAATGAAGATTGGTGGTTTGAGACGCACTTTGGTGGCCCCCATACATAGTTATACTAACACTAACAGTAATGTAATAAAAATTATTTCATAGGGCCCAAAATTGCTAACAAGGACATTGGACATTGTTATAAAATGCTTTGTATGACTGTCTCTGCTGATGCAGGAGGAAACATCTAACATACTTGATAGAAGATGCAACTGAAAAAAACCCAAAGGTCTTAAAATTAATCCCTGATGCACCCCTTGTGTTATTAGGGCAAGTGCAGAGCAAAAAAGAAACCCACACTGTCGGTAATATATATCTTTGAGGGCAGTAGGGGTTGTTTTAAAAAGTTGAATCGCCCTTTAGGAGACTAAGCTGTGAAAACAGGGAGAGTCAATCAAACAGCATGTCCAAACATCACTAGGGCATGCTTGCTGAGTGAAAACGGGAAATACTCTATGATCATTCTAACTGCATGATTTAGAGGATCAGTTTTATTCTAGATAGGACTTATGCTTTGATACAGTAGATATGATATTTATTCAAATTATTTTTTAATATCTATAATTATACTAAGAAAAATACAAAATGGTTAGATTTTCAAAAATAAACTGAAAGTCAGATATTCCTACATTTCTGTCCCTATTACCAAAACTGGTAAACAAAAAAATATCCACTAATATCCTCTAGCTGAATCTGAAGAAAGTTTTTGTTTTCCCACCACATTTGGTGTAAAAGCCCAGTCCACACTGTTCTGACAAAATAAGCACAGATTACTGTAGTCATTTTCTTTAATTGCAGCTTAGTCGATCCTTGTTTTTATTGGGATCACCTTGTGCTATTTGACAAAAGATAATCATAAAAAAAATACAAGCGCACAAAACAGCTTTTGAGGCTTAGTTGACTTAGTTTTCGGGTATTTAAAGCGACGATGGCGAGCCTATGTGGACTTTAAGGATGTCAACAGGACGTATTTTCATCATGCAGCTCCCACTGAAAGGACTCATAATCACACTACCCTGTGTTTAAAATAAAAATCATTTATTAAACAGTAAAGAGTCACCCAAAGAGGATGGGTTCCCTTTTGAGTCTGGTTCCCTTTCAAGGTTTCTTTCTCGTACCATCTAAGTTTTTCTTTGCCGTAGTTGCCCCAGGCTTGATTTTAAAACCTTTTTCGATTTTCTTTTATTAATTGTGGCTCTTTGTATCATTACATATGTTCTGTAAAGCTGCTTTGAGAAAATGTCTATTTTTATAAACTGAATTGAACTAAATTTCTATCAATAATGTTCATTATACAGTAAATATTTTGACAATTTGGGTTAATCAGTGGGGGAAAAAAAAAACAGTGACTAGGAGAGTTTTTCATCTTTCTGGTAAATAACTTCCGGTAGCATGTGTATGATTACCTTTCTAAACAGCAATTTAGGGGGCAAAAATTCTAAGCAATTACTCAAGCTGGCGTTAAAGCCCTCAGGCCGCGGTTAATTATACTCACGCTCTGGTATTTGGTGTTGTGTGTTTTATGTTATATGTGTTTGGGCAGGTCTTTGCATAGGGTCTGGTGTGGGTTTGATTCTTGGCCAGGTTGTGTGTGTGTATGTAAGTAGGTAAAGGGGGCTCTTTTTTTTTTTTTTTTTTGCTTCCCTCGTGATGATTTATCTCTTTCTTCACTGTGCATTTATACCCCAGTGTATGAACAAAATGTCAACATGTAATTTACACACACTTCTCCAGCATGAGATCATTTCATTTTAATATAATTGTCATCTGTAAGTGATCAGCATGAGAAACACACATATTTGAAAGACTTGGTAGCAATTCAGCCTCTGTTTCTCTTCTTCACTCTTATTTGGTAATGCACACTGCATACACACACACACACACACACACACACACACATCCCTCTGTTAAACTCTCTCAATTCTAAAGAGCAGTGGAACTTTTGCTGAGATCCAAACCAGCTGTCAGCGAAATACCTTCATCCTTGTAAACATTATTAAAGCCATTAGTGTGTTCAGAAAAAACGCACACACACACACACACACACACACAGTACTGAGCAACAAAGCCTTTGTAGTATTCTTTGTTCCAAAGAGACTGGTTTTGAGCTAACATTTCAAAAGTTCAATGACAAACTGACTAAAAAAAACCTGATCCAGTTTCACCTACAGTGCAGAAATTTCTTCGACGTACGTTGCATTTAGCCTTATTTTAGATTTAGTGATGGTTTTAGCATAAGATCCTATTATATAGTGGTTGGCAGATTTATTTTATTTTCATTATTACTGGCACATACGGTGGCTATTTAACAGTCTGAAAGCCGACAATAAGTTTATTCCTAAAGTAAATCTAGACACAGCTAAAAGTAATCATTTTTAAATATTAAGTAAACACTTAAATCCTACAGTTTGTTATGAAAATGTATTAACACATTTTTGAATTTACAAATTTTGGATCCCCTATTGGCCACAATAAACAATGTTTTCAATAAACAATATTTTTTTCAAGAGAATAATGTCCTAGACTGATTATGGTAAGTGGTGGCTCATGCTTAAGGTGTTGGACTACCAACCCGAAGGCTGTGGGTTTCATTCCCAGCCTCACCAAGCTACCACTGTTGGTCCCTTAGCAGGGCCATTAACCCCTAGTTGCTCAGTTGTATAAAAGAGATGAATGTAAGTCGCTCTGGATAAGGGCGTCCACCAAATGCTATAATGTACAATTGCATATGTAAATGTAAAATATGCAAATTAGATTAGATTAGAATAGTATTGGTATAAGTGATTAGTGACTGGGGAGAATGATTAGTGATTGGCCATTAGCAACCTGGCGATTAGAGAGTGGTTGTTTGAATAATGCTAATAAGTTAATTAGAAATAAAGGTGATTAGTGCTTTGCCATCGGGAAGAACTATTAGTTTAGTGATTAGTCACTAGCAGCACAAAGGTTTAGTGGTTAGCACTGTTGCCTCAGAGCAAGAAGGTCTTAGGTTCGTATCCCCTGCAGGGGTCTTTCTGTGTGGAGTGTTCTCCCCGTGTTTGCGTTGGTTTACTGCGGGTACTCCGGTTTTCTCCAACAGTCCAGAAACATGTTAGATTGTTTGGTGATTCCAAATTCCCTATAGTAGTGTGTGTGTGTGTGTGTGTGTGTGTGGTTGTTTGTCTGTATGTGGCCCTGTAATAGACTGTCTGTGATCTGTCCAGGTTGTACCTGACTTTTACCCACCAACAGCTGGGAGAGACTACAGCAGATCCCTGTGACGCTAATGAAGAATAAGCGGGTATAGACAATGGCTTTTGGGTAATGGCAATTAGAGACTTGTTGTCAGGAACAGTAATTAGGAGTTATTGACAATTATAAAGAAAGGATATCAGTAATTGGTCATCGAATATTGAAAGAATGTTAATTAGCGACTGATCACTGAGATTAAATTCTATTCTATCTACTGTCTATAGCCTGCTGGAGTCTCTCCCAGCTGTCATTAGGTAAAATGACAGGGGTCACCCTGCATAGGCCATTAGTCCATCGCAGGGCCACATACAGACAAACAACCCCACACACATACTCACAGTCACTCCTATAGGCAATTTAGAATCAATCAACCTGATATACCTGTTTTTGGACTCTTGGAGGAAACCGGAGTACCCGGAGTAAACCCACGCAAGCACTAGGAGAACATGCAAACTCCACACAGAAAAACCCCTGCAGGGGATTCGAACCTGGGACCTTCTTGCATGCTAACCACTAAGCCACCAGTATATTCAGTGCTAGAAAAAGTCAATGAAAAGTTTCTTGCAAGGCTCCTTTGGAGTAAAGTTACGAAGTTTGCAGTACTGTAAACATGGCCCTTAACTGTCACCTCCTAAGGTACATTCTTTGATTCCCAAATAGCACATGATTGAAGGCCCACACCTTTACCTGTCCCACACAACATCATGGAATGACAGTAATTAACTCATCTAAATTTGGCTGGAAGCACACAGCCACAACTCACTGATCAACCATAAAACCAACATGGCAGACATCCTATAATCCACTGTCAACCCAGAATTCAAACTCAAACTGAATTTAAGAGAGAAAAATGTTTTGATAATTAAGTGTTTAGTTCAAATGACTCTAAACGGATCTTTATTGATATATTTTTGCTCTTCCCGTGCGTTAATCCTTGGAGATTATTTTTGCGGGTGTTTTACAAATGACTGTTTAACATTAATTCAGCCTATACGCAGTTGCAAACACTATTAAGGACTTAAAAGCTACTTTAATTTATTCTGTGTTTATCTGTAGGGCTCAGTGTGTAGTGTATAAACGTTTATGTTAATCTCTGTCTGACGCTTTCCTTCTCGGTTTAATACTCTATTAGCATGAGCAAAACACATTTTTGACAGCGCAATAAAAATAACATTAATGGGAAACAAGTAGAAATTAATTAGAAACGACAAATAAATAGGATAAAATTCTGGTGGTGGGTAATTATTTATGGGTATATTGTAATATTTGAAAAGCTTTTTCTTATACCTTCTTATACGTTCCCTATAAGTGATATATTTAAATACACATAAAAGTTGAATAAGGTTTAGGGTTAAGAAATGTTAAATAAAATCTGACTGCATTTCAGCTGAACATAAATTCAATAACAAATTTAGATTTATTTCGATTTTTTTTATTCTATTGTTGTGTTGCTATCCATCCATCCATCCATCCATCCATCCATCCATCCATCTATCTATCTATCTATCTATCTATCTATCTATCTATCTATCTATCTATCTATCTATCTATCTATCTGTCTGTCTGTCTGTCTGTCTGTCTGTCTGTCTATTCATCCATTCATTCATTCATCCATCCATGCATTCATTTATGCCTTTTTTTACTTTATAAGTGTATCGGATGCTTGGTAAATTGGGCCAAAGTTCAAAAGGGTTGCTAGGCAACAGACTTGTCACTGCCTGGAGCTGCCTGTCATTGGCCTGAAGTTGTGCCAAGAGCGGTCGATGTACCAACAGGCTGCCAATCGTGATGCCAAGAGGCCGCCATCTTAAAACACTCAGTTCACTCAGAACACGGCACACACTTTCATCCCCATTGTTATATCCAAGAAATATAGCACTTTTACAAGTATTTTTAATTATATCTAAACTGTAATTCTAATATAATAAAGGAAACATCTATAACTCCATAAGCACATTCTAAATTTTGTATTTTTAAGGTAAATATATACTTTATACTAAAAGCAGTAAAAGTATATTTACGGTCTAAACAGAAGACTATTTTGACTATTGTTTTAATAGTGGTTGATTAAATAAACATAACCATTATTATTGATTAAATTAAAAAAACGAAATAATGAGCTGAACACACATTATCACACATAGTCACGGAAATAATGAATGAGGGCTGTGTAAAATATCGATATAGCTAGCTATTGCAATTCTTTTCACCCTAGTGTATCGATATTCTAACTTTTATTATCGATATATTGTAATTTCCATTTTAAACTGAATAATGTTTACATTAATATGTAATTAAACCCCTCCTCCGCTCCTGTAGTTGTCGCTGTCACATACGACCGTGGCAGAAAAAAATAAAAGCCCCTCTCGACTTCGTATTTGTTGTAGTTTTTTTCACATTTTTTTAGTATTTTATTATGAATTTTATTAAAATATATCATGGTGTATTGACCCCTGTGTTGTGATATGTACAGTATCATATCGTACGACCCTTGCCAATACACAGTCCTAGTAATGACAAGGTGTGTGTGTGTGTGAGGGAAAGAATGCTTAGTATGCAAATGCTTAGATTTAATGTGTCTGATAGACATACAGATAAAAACAGAGAGCTAGAAAGAGAGAAAAAGAGACAGAAACATGATACTGCACTTCCTTTCCCATACCGCGAGTGAGGGAGTGATGATGAGAGTAGGAAAAGAGGAACAGGAGGAGGAAAGGAAAAAGCTGGAAAAAGGTTTGACAATCAACAAAGGATGTGAGGGAGCAAGAGATTCTCTACACATCCATCACATGGTGAAGATGAAGAAGAGAAAGACTCATCAGATCTTTAGGTGTCTCTCTCTCGCACTTTCTCTCTCTCTCTCTCTCTCTCTCTCTGCTGCCGCACCTTTCTCTCGCTATGAATAGCCACTGTTATGTTACTCTATTTTATTTCGTTCTTTGTCCAAATGTCACTTAAATTTTTGTTGAAAAAAAAAAACCTAGACAAAACATGCGTGTGTTTCTTTATCCTTTCTAATATTACACATTCTTATTTTCTCTCTCTCTCTCCATCATCTCGCTCACTCACCCACTTACTCTTTTTCTCCCTCTCCTTTTACAAAGTCACCACTACTGTGTTTCAAATCAGAACCTCAAAAATATAAATGCAGGAATGAACGATCGCCATGTGAGCCCTCTTTCCCCAAATCACCACAAGCTGCTTTGTTAATTTGCTCGTTATGTAAGGCAAATAAATTGTTGCTACATCAAAGGAACTAAAGTGTTCAGAAACCCATAAACAGGAACTAAAAGAAAAAAATTTCACACTTTGTTCAAGACTCATAAAATGTACTAATGATTGTACAGCTTTGATGGGGGGGGGGTTCCATCTAATCAACTTTCCTTTTGAATTTAAAGACACTTTTATAATATTTTTTTTTTTGCTTCTTTACCCGCAACTATAAAAAAGTAAATGAATATAGCTATTAGAATTATTAAAATAAAAGCAGCTGTGCAGCTGAACGACTGCCGAATATGGGAGATTTTATGTGGGAGAAGAAAAGCAGAGAAAACACCTGGGGTTAAGCGAAAGAAAAAGGAGGGAAACGATTTAGCTTGATCTAATTAGGATTGTGATGATTTATCACATAGGGTGGGGTATCTGATAATAATCTGAATTAATTTTAAGGTGGACATGATATTGCTAAAAAGGCTGTAATTCTGGATTAACATTCTTTGTTGATCCTGTGTCACCATTTCAATCAACCAATCATAACCATCTGCTGTCATCAGCGTGTGCCGTCCAAACCCGTCTCTTTCCCTTTTTTATTCACAAACAAACTAAAACAAAAACCTTAACTGAGTAAATACTACAAAATATCTTATTTACTAAGACTGGAGATTCATAGATTCTGGAACAATTTACTGATACTGACGATTCCTGGATTAACATTAAATCTCAACATGAAATTAGACTATAAACTCTAATAAAATAATTGATGATAATCAGGAAACAACATTAGTGAATTTAGACTGTACTGATTCTAATGATCCAAAATAAACATGAATGAATTTAGACACCGAATCATAAACAATCACTAATGAACAATTGAGTGTAAAATGTTGTGTAACGGAGAACCTGTAGAACCGCAATAGAGCAACATTCTTACTATAAAACAATCACAATCACAACAGAAATAAATTTACTTTTTATTCATACACACACACCTAAATACATTTTACTGCACACACACATGGATTTTTGGTCACAAAGGCGAGGAAAATGTTTACACATTAACAAAAATGCACATACACGATGTATGCATTTGTTCTGTATAGGATGCAATGTATAACGTATATCATTTAAAAATTTCATGTTTTTTTATTTAATAAATACATTTATAATATTACATTTTGGTTAAAAAAAAGGGAAAGTAGATATAAAATAGATTTGGTCAACACACATTGATGACATCAGATGGTTATGATTGGTTGATTGAAATGTTGATCCAGGATTAACAAAGAATGTAAATCCAGGATCACATCCTACTTGGCAAAATCACGTCCATCTATTATTAATTAATAATAAGATTAAAGGACATGACAACACGTTCTCTTAAACAGATGCCTCTGATTGGACAATAAGCGTTCGAATAAATATTGAATAATTAATTAAAAAACACATTTTTAATTTAAATACCAAAAAAAAAAAAAATCCTCTTTCCTGTAAATATGAACTTGTAGGCAGATGTAATTAACATGATTAAGGTCAAACGAATCAGTGATGCTACGCAGGATTTATCATACTGTTACACACCTAACCAGAAGGAATCCAAATGACTGTCGTTTATATTTTCCTCTCAATTGAACATTGTTGATTAATTATAACAATATACACACACTGATCAGTTTTCATTGCAGGGACTTGATATTAATTGTCCCATTAGGAGAAACCTGACGGGTCATTAACTCTCTTTCTGAAAGTCATGTGATAAACCCTGACGATTCTAATTCGAAACTGACCGTAGCGTCATGATGGGGTGACATATAAAAGATGACTTTAGATGAGTAATCTTTAGATTCGAAGGCGAAGTATAATTTAGGCAACACACACACACACACACACACACACACAGTTTTGTATGAAATTTTAAGGTTCTGTCATGATGTAAAAGTTTACCTTATGTAAGCATGCTAGACTTTCTTGAAACTAAATAATATGCACACACACACAGAGACACACACACACACACACACACACACACACATGCACAAACACACAGACACACACACACACACACACACACACACACACACACACACACACACACATGGCCACGCTCCAGTGCTTGCATTACTGTTACTGATGTCTCTCTGTGTCTCTAGGCTGGTGCACAGGTGTGTGACCGGCCTTTCTGCTACGGCTTATTATAAAGCTTCTCTCTCTCTCTCTCTCTCTCTCTCTTTCTCTCTCTCTCACACACACACACACACACAGTCCCATGCCATCATGAAGCTACCAGCACCTGTGGCCAGCATTAAGGAGTTTCAAGAGTTCACAAGAACACATGACCTAAACCCTACAATCCACAGACTCAGACCTGCACTACTTTAAAAAGTGTGTGTGTTTGTGTGTGTGTACAGATATTACACATATTTAAAATTGCATAAAGACCTGGTCCGAATGAAGAATTCTATTTTAACTAAAAGAGTCCAAACGTTCAAATATTAAAGATTTAATGTAATACAATAATGAGGTTTGTGCAAAACACTGTTGTTGCAAACGGTGGCTTTTTGTGCTGCAGTAATAACAATAATAAAAAAAAACAGTTAATGTCTCGCACCATCATACCAGCACAGCTGTACTTCTACCTCTGTGTGTGTATAAGAGAGAGAGAGAGAGAGAGAGAGAGGAATAGGGCCACATGGTGGAGGCTGTTGAAGTGGAGGACTTACAGTGCCCCCTGGGGATGAATAACTTACCATATCTCTCTCTCTCTCTCTCTCTCTCTCTCTCTCTCTCTCTACTCAATTTCACACCTGCATGGTAGAACAGAGGAAATGGAAACTGGTGTACTGTATGTATTAGGGCACATACATATTTTTTTCTTTTCTTTATCTAAAATCTTGTAAATACATGACAAAGACGTTAATTGATACAAAGGAAGAAAGAGAGACAGATAATACATAGCCACAAAAGTATTATATCAATTAAAATAAAGGAGGGAATGATTATTCTTTCATTCATGTTCTTATAAATAACATTCCAGATTTATTTAACGTGCGAAACACCGGTACGTCAGTCATGTGACTATGGTGGCTAACCTGTGCCAATAACCAAACAAACAATAAAATCAGTTTAACACAATTATAAACAAACATTCCCAGGTATTTATTGGACCGGCTTCAGATCCATCACAATCCTGTACAGGATAAAGGGCTTCAGATAAATAAATGAATAATAAACACTACACAGGATTTAATTTACACCCCGGACCTTAAATTTGTAAAACATTTATTCATCTACCAAACACCTGCAAAATGTTTTCTTCGAACAGACCCTAAAAAGACGAATACAACAATAGACATACTATATAGTGGCGACTGTGAGTAAGAAGGAGAGAAAGAGAAACAGAGAAAATGTGGAAACACTTCTTCTAAAAAAATTAACTCACATGAAGGACATGACTATAAGACAGAAGGAATAAAAGACTGACAGCAGAGTGACATAAGGTGACTGAAAAAAAAAAAGAAATAACAGCAAAATAACACAATAGTATGAGAAAGGCCATCCCCCTTTTTAAATAAATTCCACAGGAATCTTGTAAATGTGGATTTGGTGTGTTTTTGGCTTCAGGCCCCATCTGTGGAACAGCTGTGTGAAAGTAGGAGAGAGACAGAAAGAGAGGGAGAGAGGAGTGACGGCCGGCGCGTAATTGCGGTTGGAGGAGATTAAATGTAGTCGATGAAAATGTTTACTGGCAATGAATATGCATAACGATGAGAAGGAAATGGCAGTGCAAGATTTAAAAAAAAAGAGTGAGGCTATTTACATGAGAGAGGGAGAGAGATAGAAAGGGTAAGAGAGGGGGGGTGGGAAAAAGAGAAGAGAAAGAAAGAAAGAGATTGGAGTGCGCGTATCTGTGTAAGCGAGAGAGAGAGAGAGACAGAGAGAAAGAATAAGATAAAGAGAGAGAGAAAGGGAGAAAGAGAATGAGAGGGATAAAAAAGAAAGAGAGAGAGCGAAAGAGAAAGAAAAAAGAGAGAGGAAAAGAAAGAATGAGAAGGAAAGAAAGAAAAAGGAAGAGAGTGAGAGAGAGAGAGAGAGAATGAAGGAGAGAGAAAAAGAGAAAGTGAAAGAGAGAGAAAAAGAGAGAGATAAAGATAGAGAGGGAGAGAGAAAGAGTGAAAATGAGTGCGAGAGAGAGAGAGAGAGAGAGAGAGGAATGTTTGTTGGCTCAGTGCCTGTGAGAGGGGGAAGAAACCTTTGGGCAAGGCATTAGGGACTAAAACAGATGGTTTGTGAACCTTTTATTAGGCAGGAAAAAAACATTAATCAAAGCGAGGCAGAAAATGGCAGGATTTTTTTTATTGCGGTGCTTTTTTTGTTCACCGTATTTTTTTCCCTTCTTTTTCTCAATTATCTGTGTGTAGACTTAAACGTAGGCATGGCCAGCAATCAGTACAGTGATACACTCGATGATATATATTCAACACATCGAATATTATTGCGAATGCTGGTAATTACACCAAAGTCTGTCCTTTTCAAAGGGCACCATAAGGACAGCTGTCTTTTAAAATGTTCCGTATTTTTGGACAAATTTGAAAACAACATGATGTGTTTTTTTCCCGTAGAGATGTGATCATTTTATGTATTAATTATCTGAGCATGCTACCATCTAGAATCTGTGTTGGGGCTTTTGTGATTAATCATGTCAAAGTGTCATGTTAGATTTTTTTATTATGCAAACTTAAAGGTAGACTAGTCAACGGATCGATGTCTGACGTCCTCTGATTGGTTGATCTGTACATGATTTCTGGAAGACGTTTGTGTTTAACAGTTCACCTGGAAACAACCCAACGTGGCCTGACCAAAGATGTAAGCTGCTGCGTTGTGATTGGTTTTGTACATTTTTGGGTGTTATTGTGGAGACATCTCCACGTCCCTAAATAAAACGTCATTGGTTGCTTAAACTGTCAGTTATACTTCCTTGTGGGCGGGCCTTAGTTAATCAAAGTGGCCAAGGTTCCTAGACATTTACATTTACGACACTTTATCCAGAGCGGCTTACATTTATCTCTTTTATATAACTAAGTAATTGGACGTTAAGGGGCCCAACGGTGATAACTTGGTGGTGCCACGAATCAAACCTCTGTATTCCAATTAGCAGTCCAACACGTTAACCACTGTACTTCCACTTTCCCAGGAAAGGGCTGCCTGGTTAAGATGCTTGCACATACAGGCTGCTGTTGCGTTCTGGGTGACTTGAAATCAATTCTGGTTTGGGGATTGTTCTTTCCCACCCCAAACCCCCTAAATAAAGGCTATAAAATGGCCAAAGTATAACTTAAAATTACTTAACATTCAACTAGCTTATTCTCCTAGCTAGAGAATATGTCACGTTAGCAACCGGTTGTAGGTTGAAGCATTGGTAGATATTTTATTAGCCTTGTTACTGGTTATCTAAAAAATAAAAAAATATGTGTAAGAAAAATTTGTAAAACAAAGACACCTGCAAATAATAAGAAATAGAAAATGTGTAAATGCTTTATAACAAACACATATTAATGCAAAGAATATATCAATATTAAAAGCCACACATAGACCAACTGTTGCTTTTTAATGCTAAACTGATTGGCTTAGGCAATGAACAGAAGCTGGTAGCATCGTTGAAGCAACTTTAATACTAATTAATTTAATTACTCGATAGCCGTTTAAAATATTAAAAGTGTCCTTTAATTAATATTCTTTACTTGAACCCACATCTTTCATTCTTTCTTTCTTTTTTACTTACTTACATACTTTCTTACTTACTTACTTTCTTTCTCACTCACTCACTCACTCTCCTTTTTTACTTACTTACTCTCTTACTTTCTTTCTTACACACTCTCTTACTTTCTTTCTTACGTACTTACTTACTCACGCACTCTTTTACTTTATTTCCTAATCACTCACTCACTCACTCACTCACTCACTCACTCACTCACTCGGTCTATTACTTTATTACAAGATAATACAACAGATTTTACCTTCCAGAGGATTTTCTCTTAACTGTTTTGATAATAAAGGTGTCACTATGCGGCTCTAAAATCTGCTACAGAAGTTAAAATTTACTTATTTTCTTATTAATCCATTCAGTGTATCCTGGCACCCAAAACAAGTTAACCCGATATAAATAAGTATTAGTATAAAGTATAAAGTATTTTAAGTTAAATATGAGTTTATTTTATTTTTGACAAAGAAACAAATGTAAATTAAATATTATAATTATATTTACTAACCACATCTTAATCCCAAAACTGATAAAACTACGATTCTGTAAAATCAGTTCCAACTAATTAGCAACCTCTGCTACAAATTAACCTATTATTACACTCACATTTATTGAAATTTCATGTCACTTCTGATTGGCCAACAAAGTGACCTGTGAAAGGATGGAGAGATTTGAAACAAAGAAACAAACAGACAGAAAAATGGATGAAACAATTATTGGTAATTAAGCATCACAAAACATGTTGGCTCGTATGCAAGGCAATTTAAACCCTGGCAACGTTGTACAGACTCTGTTCAATTAGAAGTCACATATAAAATTAAATGGTTGGACCAGAACACACTTGCTTTTTTTGTTGTTTTTTGTTTTAGATGCAAGATGCTACTGGGCATAAAAAATTGACAGCATGATAAGAGTAGTGGTAAATAAATCACTGTGATTGTAAATGACAGGTGATGTGATGTTAATGTCCATCACAGGACTGAGATTGACTTTACTTTCCTTTTTTAAATAATCAGAACAGAGAGACTTTGGAGGAGACGGGATGTGAAAACGCAGAGTAGTTTGAAGTTTTGGTCATTAGATCAGAAGTAAACTAGTAACTAATTACCCCAGTTGTTTTTTCATCAGATACTTTTTTACTCTAACTTAAGTAAATATTTAGATTGTTACTTTTACTCTTACTTGAGTACTTTTACAGATTTTGGATATTTGACCCACCTCTGATTATTAGTTACTTTATTTCTGATTAAATAAAGGAAAAATCCTGAATCCAGTAAAAATACTAACAATCGACTACATAAAATATGTGTAAATAAGTAATTGTTTAAGATTTTACAGTGAGGTTAAAATGCCCAGAGTTATAAAATCCCCCTCAAATAGCCATTTTCATGAAAATCATTGCAGCCTTTTCTCAGTTAGGAGCTGGATTTCCTGCACACTAATGCATTGATTATCTACTCTTATGTTTGCTTCGGTCCTTATTTTCCTAACTGAGCACACTTTTTAAAAAATGTCCAGGTTTCATGGACGTACTGAAGACGACTGCAGCCTATCATGAGACTCACACTTACATTATACGTACGTACGATGTAAACTGATTACTAAAAGTAAATGTAACAAATTAAATATAACACCATACTTCCCATCTTTGCAAAAAAAAACAACCCATCCACCCCAGGATACAGTCAAATATTAGACTAAGCTTATTGACATAAACTGATCAATATTGTTACCTTCTGATTTCAGTATTCCAGATTTCAATTATATAAATAAACTTTAAACAATTTTCACTAGACAAAATTTCATGAAAATGTTTTTTTTAAAATATTTTTTTACTTGCATTGTATATCGTATGTAATGTTTAATAAAGTCATGTGCTATACCACAACAGGAATGCACACACACACAGGCTCAGCTTGGTTTTATGGGCGATTTATGGTCCCTGGCCTGCTGTTGAATCCATAAAGAGTCGCCTCTGATTCACAATTAAAGAAAAAAAGAGATAGAAATGGAGATTGAATCTTTCCTGTGATACATTATCGCAACTTGTCATCTTGTCTCACACACATACACAGATTGGGATGCAGGTTTAAAAATGCATAAGTCATCAAAAGTCATACTGCTCATAAATCATCCTTTTTATTTAAAAATAAAAAGCAAAATAGATATTTTTTTCAGCATCTATCCGTGTCTAAACACAGGCCTCTTAACCCGCTTTTTTAACTCTGTGAAACTAGAGAGATTCTTTTTACAGTTTCTTTGTATAACAAGTATAGAGATGCTATCATACATACAAGTATAAAATAAAGAGACATTTTATGTATTGAGGATGAAAACTATTTCTATTAAAGAAAGAAACCCTGTCAAAACTCTGAACCTCTACACTACAACCGCAACTGTACCACGTACATCATCTGGAACAGTTCGGTTAGCTGAACTCTCCCTGCGATATCTAACTTTTTTTGAGAATATTTAACATATTTTAAGTTTGTCTGAGACAAAGTTAATTTCTCCTCCTCTGTCAGCCATTGTCTGTGCTAGGCTGTAGGAATTTACTCTAATTAACCAATCAATCAGAGGGTGGAAAAATGCTGATGTCATTGTACGCCAGCTAACAGGCCTCAGGAGGCGGGTTTAAAAATCTGATTGGCTAAAAAAAAGAAATATGTATATGATGCTAACAGACTCACACAGCTAGCTAAACCTTTCTTAATTAATTATTCATTATTTAAAAAAAAAAAATTTATATATATATAATTTATTATGTGTCAAAAATTTATCAAATTTTTATCTTGATATTGAAAACAAAGCCAAATTCTACTGCATTTAGAATTTATTCTCATAATGTGCTCTATGATTAGCCAAATAATCTGTTTTTACCCGAATAGCTAATAAGATGTGGTTGTTTACTGGAAATCATGCATTTAATTATTTATTGATCGTTTTTTTTTTTCATTTTTTTTATTTAATAACTAAAAAAAACAACCTCGGGTAAAGGGAACTTGTACCTTAGGTTAACAACTTCAAGTGTGAGCCCAGACTGTTTGGTCTAGGCATCTTTCTGCAAAACCAAAACACTTCGGCTTATTAGCTGAGTTAAAATCCCTCCCTGCATATGCTGTTGATTTTGGAAGCCATCCAAATCACCTTGCCGACGTTGCCAATAATTTTTGGCTCAGCACCCGTTTGTGAAGCAATTAAAAGTTTAGAATCAGGGTTTTTTTTTTTTTTTTTTTGTCAGGGCCATCCACTTTCGGTTTGAGGTTATGAGATTCATGTTAACGACGTGTTAGAAGTATTTGCAATTGAAAATACAGAAATGATGAGATAAGTTATTGCTAATTAGCACTTCATTATTATGCTGTAAATTTAACAATGTCACACAAATCCTTATCCTGTGTATCTGGACCCCCCCAATACACACACACACACACACACACACACACAAAGCCTTGTATACTGAGTCACGGATTAATTAGCAACTGTAGATTTGTCACAACACCAGATCTTTTGCTAAACACCAACACAACGTACAGATACACCCACACAAAATTGCTGGTTTATTCTAATTTATTATAAAATTTATTCCATGGAACTGAAGCCTTTGGATATGGATCTAATTTTTATCTAACATCAGATGGAGCTGGATTACATATTAGGTTAGCTTGTAAAAGTATTGAAGGTAATGACCCATGACCACTTTAAATTATAACATTTTGTAATGTACTGCCCATCCAAAAAAAGTGTCTTATATTCCGTTGAACCGCCTTTGGCTTTGATTACAGAACACATTCGCCGTGGCATTATTTCAATACACTTCTGCAATGTCACAACATTCATTCCTGTCCAGAGTTGTGTCCATTTTTCGCCAAGATCTTGTCGGACTGCTGCGCAAAGTCTTCTCCAGCACATCCCAAAGATTCTTAATGGGGTTAAAGTCTGGACAATCCATGTGTGGAAATTATTTCCCATGTTCTTAAAACACTCTTACACTATTTAAGCCCAATGTTGGAATATGTCCCATGCCATCAGGAAAGGAAAAATCTATTGATGGGAAAACCTGGTCATTCAATATATTTAGGTAGTCAAGTGACCTCATTCTTTGGGCACATAACGTTGCTGAACCTGACCAACTGCAGAAACTCCAGATCATAGCACTGCCCCAACAGGCTTGTATGATAGACACCAGACATGAAAGGTGCATAACTTCATCCAGCTCTTATCTTACTCTGATGAGCCCATCACTCTGAAACAGGTTAAATCTGGACTTTTACATGACCTTCTTTCATTGAGTCCAATCTTCGACCTCCCTAGCAAATTGAAGCCTTTTACACAGGTGTTAAGTTCCAATCCCTTGAGTTCCCTTTGCATTGTGTGTGTGAAAAATGTTCTTACTTTCACTATTTAACATAGTTGTGAGTTCTACTGTTGTTTTTCTACGAGTGGATTTCACCAAACATTTAATTGCTCACCGATCACAATCATTCAATCTTTTTTTCCCGACCACATTACTTCCTCACTATACTTCCAGTTTTTAACAATGTGTTGGACAGTTCTTTAGCCAGTTTTAGTAGTTTCAGCAATCTCTTAGACGTTTTCTTTGCTTGATCAACATCTTTTCCACCACCACAGGATGCGTCTTCCAACATGATTGTTTAAGAAATGAGAAGCTACTCATTGCATCAGTTTAGGTTGAATCATTTGTTACCAGTTGAAACATAATCGTCCATGCAGTAATTATGCAATGAGAGGCCCTTACCTATTTTAATTTTAACTTTTATTTAACTCGCTCAGATAAATCCTGGTGGTGACCTTTATTCGGACGGGCATTGTATATACTATTCGTTACTTGTTTTTAAGTAGACAATATTCAGAAGTCCAGTTTGGTGCTTCTGTGTTTGTGTGTAATAATAGCTGGGGAATAAATGTTTACATCAATCCATGATGTTCCATTAGCAGGCACACCTGCACATCTCACTGTTCCCATGAGGCTTTCTCTCCTTTTTAACGCACACACACACACACACACACACACACACACACACACCAAATGAATTACCCTGAGATATGAGTCATTTTATCTCAATTATTTCACAGATTTTGTCAGAACAGGAATGTATCAGAGGACTGATAAGAGAATGAAAGAAAACGAAAAGTGTGGGTGTACCCAAAAAGCTCCGTCTTTCTCCGGAAAGACTTTCCAACAGGTGCACAAATACAGTCTATACATTTTTACTATACATTTATTAAAATTCAACAGCTGTCATGACCTGGAATATGTTCCCGACTCACATTCATATACTGTATTCTAAAATACTTATAAGTGAGACTGAAAGTACAGATGTGTGATTTTGTTTCTCTTGTGCATATTATTATTATTGGGAGAAATTAGAGGAATTTTAAGAAAGGGGGTTAAGATTTCGGACTGCTAATTGGAAGATCAGGGTTCGATTCCCAGGGTTCGATGCTCAGTTGTATTGAAAAGATAAATGTAAGTCGCTCTGGATAAGGACGTCTGCCAAATGCTGTAAATGTAAATGTAAGTGGTTATTAAAGATAAATAAAGAAAGTAAACAATCGCGTACAATTTTGGATCAATGTAACATTTACATTTATAGCATTTGGCAGACGCCCTTATCCAGAGTGACTCACATTTATCTTTTCAATACAACTGAGCAATTGGAAGTTAAGGGCCTTGCTCAGGGGCCCAACAGTGGGACTTGGGGCTGCTGGGAATCGAACCCTGATCTTTCAGGTATCAGTCCAACACCGCAACCATTACACTACCAATTCCCCCTAATAATGTAACTATTAATGTAAGTTTACAGTTAAAACATATTTACTAATCTGACACAAGGAATTGTAGGGCCACTGTCTCTGATAAGCTGTACAATCCAACACATCCACATCATGCATACAACAAATATCTGTATATTTTGCAAACTAATAGTTTTACTAATTTAAAGAGTGATATAAAGAGTGTGTTTTAGCGGTAGAAGCTATACGGATTACTCTACAGTGCTGCACCCTAGGTTTGACTAATTGCTTGATACATTATAAAAGTAAGCTAGTGTATTTCTAAAAGCCTCCTCTTTACCAAATGTACATTTTTAATATACGTGCAATTATTTGAACCAACTAAGCAAAGATTTAACTAAAATATCACTATTTACCATTCCAAAAAACAAAATTACCATTCCAAAAGTCAAAGAATATGTAATGTAAAATAAATAAAATGCAACTTGGGTTTTATAATCAGAAATATCGTATTGTGTACAAAGGATACAAGAACATACACGACTCTATTTTAAACAGCACCCATTATATTTCCTGCTCTTACATATGTCTTTAGCTGTTGCTTTATTAGCCCTTATTAGGTTTCAAATTTTAGTTTTTTACCATGTGTTCTTTTTGAATGTTCGTTAAAATTAAGTTTAATTAATTTATTCATTTATTTATCATGTGTTTCCCCAAAAAACAATCAAGTTGAGATTAAAAATGCTGTGCTATAGGTTATGATGTCTTTAAACATTGCCTATTTATCTTAATTATGACTTTCTAAGTTCACAATTTTAAGGGATAGAAATTTGCCCAAATTACTGATAATTGCTGGAAGGAAGGGTTAGAAATCGGTGAGAAGTCAATGGGATCTGCTGAAAGCTCAAATGCAGCATCCAAGAACTCAATGTTCAGCATCAGACAAGCATTGAATTTAGTCCCTATAGAAACAGAGAGGATTCTCTACCTTAAACACATGAGTTGAGTATTTCAGTTCAGGTAATCTATATTGTAGGCTTCACACAATTACTCCTAGTGGACTATCAGTGTGGTGTTGGCAAAAACGTATCAGAATCCTGGGAACAGTGGTCGCAACGTAATTACTCAGTTCTCCAATTTGTCTGGAAAAGTTTGGCACAGTTTGCATTAATTCAAAAGGTATGATGTAGCTTTGATTAGTCACTAACATTTTATGCGCAATAATAACATCTCACTAGTTAAATGCTTTGGTATTTCGTATACAATCTTCTTATATACATTGTTACATCTTAATTTACAACTAATACAAAGTGGAATGTGGTGCATTTCTACCCAAAATCAAAGCAAGGTCCATACCAATAGTTTTAAAGTGTTTTTTTGGGGGGGTTGGCTGTGGGAATTACTAATTGGAATTTGTGTATGATGTACAACATCAGCATATGTTACAAGAAATTTCTGGAAAATTGGACCTTGGCCCTAGACCCAGACATTGATCTACAGGATTTTTGGCACCAAAACCTCAAGAAATTGGTCCCCAAGGATGTGCGAAACAGTTGGGTCTGGACTATCTACCCCTTTAAAATAGTACACTTCATAGTGTTTGGTGCTAAGGACCTGGAACAGCACATTATGGAGCAGTGCTTCTAGAAAACCATAGGCTTCCAACTGCACCAGCACAGCTTTTAGAGACTTGGCCTCTTATATACACAGAGATAGATGACAGGGATGTGTTAAAGACAAGTACAGACATGGGAATTAAGTGGCAGTTTTGGGTTTAATGCCAGAAAGAGAGAGCAAGAAAGTGTAAATGTAAGTCAGCTGTTATATCAAGGGGCTGAGTGATAAAACGTTCCAGCAATGCCATGCTGATGACTCTCTGCTCCCATAACTTCATGCTTCTCTGCAAGCAGCCGTGTCTAACACTCATACCTCAGATGTATCTGTGCTGCTAGGTCATGAGCTGGGTTTCCCCCTAACAGCAGACTGGCCTCGTGTTTTGTCAGCTGTATTAAGCCCAGGGTTTCTGCACCAATGTAACACGTTTTGCTTTGGCTCGGTTTTTCGTCTTGTAGGTTACACCAGTTCTCACAAGTCATATTTATTTCACATTTCTTACATTTTCAGCAGACTGAGCAGTTTGGGATGTTAGTTGGCCTTGGAATTGCTTTTACACTGCAGATCTTAATGCAGATTTTGCTTTTGCATCATAGTTAAAGGTCAGCAAAACAACGCTCTCTTTAGGCGGGGAACAAAAATAAGAGAGCCCTTGTTGCAGCCTGAGCGAATGTAGCATTGATTGCTTAGTTATATAGAGTATATCTTTTTTTAATTTGATAGTGTGTGAATTTTTAAAAACAAAAATGTTTACAGACAAAACAGATTTTAAGTGAACAAAAATATTAAATATCAAAATCCACAGTTGCACCAACATCTCCGTTCGGTGTCCACGTGAGTTGACGTCATGCGCCACCGTAAACTCACAATGACAGGTGAAATGCACGTATCCGATTTATATCCAATTTATTTCCACATATTAATGAGGCCTAAGACCAATATTTTCTGCCTACACGGCCGTCTGTCACATTAGAGGAAAAAAATCGGAATTCGGTCACTTGATACATGCAATGTAAATGCGGCCTTAGTGCTTTCAGTGTCTCTCACACAACTACAAAAAATACACATGCACAAGCTGATGTTGTGTCTGGTTTACAGCCTTATTTTTGCATACTTAATAAACCTATCAGGCTGTTGTTTTGTCTGGTTACTCAGCTGCTTTGGTCTTGCTTTGGCTTATCATCATTGCAAAAGTGTCAACTATTTTCTGTTACCTGCTTATTGGCAGGACACTTATGACCCACCGTGCACTGTATTCGACTGAGTGCCAAACACAACTTCTGGAGACAGTCCAGAAACCGCACACCAAACAACTTTCACAGTTTCGGTGGACAAGTGGCATACACTTTACAAAATTTGCAATAGTCAAGCTAGAAATAAATACACATATTATTACACTTCATCAAACACACTTGATAGAATTACTTGATTAATATACACATAGCATTAAATCTATCTCAATGTATTGGGTCCAGAGCTGGCACCTGGGGGGGGGTGTCTTTCATCAAGGGGGCACACAATCAATAACAACTTGCAAAAACAAGACAGGAAAACAACGAATACAGTACAAGTGCACACTTATACAACCGGTACAGACTGTCATTTCTTAATCAATATCCTAATCAACATCACCAAACAAACACAAAACAAACTGACAATTATATGCTATAATAACCTTCTTATAGGAAATGAAACAAACACATAACTCACTTTTAAAAAAAAACTAAAGGCTTACACATCGACATACGCAATAACATAATGATGCAACACAATCAATCAGAGCAACAGGGTTTTTTTATTAAAAAAAAAAAACACGAATCAACTGTAAGTTCTTATTTTTTTCCCTTGTTATTTATCTTAAATATTCTTGATAAATTAAAACTGTCTAGTGGGAACAACAACCGCCCCAATCCAAAATTAATCTTTATATAATATAAAAACTTACACACTCACCTGCAGACTTATAATATGAAAGATCGTGAACTGATGTTTTACTGTGAATGGATTATTAATGAATGCATCACATAGCAACTTAAGGTGATACAAACATCAAACTTTTTGCAGTGATGTGCTTAATAATTTCACATATGCTTACAATAAGAACAATCAGCTAACCCTGACACATGTGATCCTTCCTCAATAGTGCAGTTAAAGTGAAATAAAAGCGATACAAAGCCCATAAACAACAACAACCGAACTTTTTAAGTAAACACTTTTAGTTTTCTCAGCACTTTTTTGATTATGGTTTGTCAATTCAGCTTTAAAGCTTGTTGCTTCCAGGACACCTTTGTGCTGAGGGGATTCTGGATTCCTTCCAGTCCAATCATAGAGATGCCTTTTTACGTCTAACGGCTGCTGGCTAATGTGTGTTTGCATTCGTAATTCATTTTTACAGAGTTGACTAAAAATGCAAATGGAGACGATTGCATTCGGTTGTTTATCACTGTTATTGCCTGTAGTTTTGGCGACGCCTGTTTTATGAGTGGCCTATATTTCAGAGCGCTCGCCACTGGGTTTTTTGTGCCTAGATAACAAGTTTTCCTGCACAAATGTAATTACCAAACTGCACACACACACACACACATACACACACTGTCCAACATGTTTAATTACTTTGACACTGTATTTTTCAGTTACTTTGTCTTGTTATACTGTGAAAGCTTGCCAGTGTGGTAACAAGCTATATATGATTAAGCCTATTATGGAATGTGTACAACACTGTCACAAGCACAAGTGCTTTCCACTTACTTTAATTATTTTCGAATCGTAGCCGTATTTATCCATAAATATCTCTAAATCTATCTACAGAACACATTTACTTTGTTACTAAACTTACTTGTTGCTAGATTTTCAGATCTCTGTTCTATTTTGACGCAAGACGATCGATTACCCCGAAATGCTACAAACCGCCAATTGGGTTCCACATTTCTAGATATATAATAATAAATAATATAATAATGTATATAATAATAAATAATATATATGTCTATTGTCTGTCTAATTCTGTCCAAATCAGCTCTTCCTATTGTTCCTCTGACCATGTGTGAGTAATCCTTTGGGTAACCTATAGTATCTGACAAAGCACCAGATGGCACAAACCTATGGCTGAACTTCCGATGCATATAGCACATACTACTGGTTTCATTTAACCAGATTTTCAGTAAACGTGTGTGTGTTTTTTTTTAACACTTTTGAGAATCAGCTAAACATGAAAGTTTACACGATTTGTTCATAGTTCATAGTATTGACTGATTAATTTGCAAGCCTTTCGTAAACAAATTATCCTGTTTGAACACCGGTCTGTTTTTGTAGAGACATCGGCTTTCCATTTTCACACTCATAATGATTGGTTGCTTTACATTTTAGTCAAATGCTCTTCTGGTTAGCATTCTGATCTGAAGTCCAAAGTTCAGGCTTGAAATTAGTAGGAAGTAGCAGAGTTATTCGAATGTATTTTTTTTAATAAAATCTAAAGAAAGCACAAAACCTGATGCTGTAATGTTCTGATCGGGTAAAGAAGTAAGCATTTTTCCCATTCCATTAAACACAGTAAATACATCATCATCTTTAAGTGGAGCAAACAGTACACCGCAATGAGGCTTCCAGGGAAAAATGAGAACGTTTCTAGAACCCTTGTGTGCAGAATATTTTTGAACCCTGTCTATTTTTATTTATAAAGTTATAAATTCCACTGGAGAATGAGAAACTGAGCGTGAGGATTATGCCGTGGTTGCAGTCACCACATTAACATGTTCCACTGACATTCAATTAACACGGCTATCAGGGTGTGACTGCATGTCACCTCCACCACATGACAGGTGTTTCGCTTTCAGCAGTGTGCTTTAAAGGAATTAAATAAATAAAATGCATGCAGTGTATGTATACTGTATATATAAATCTTGACATTACAGTTCTGCAGTGCAATGTGGGTAGTGTAGTTTGAGTATTAATATGTACATCGTATAACTTTTGAACAGCAGATTAAAAAAGAAGATGATGTAGATGTTACAATTGCTTCAGTTTCTAATCATAAATGCATCATAAATGCAGAGTTAAACTAACTTTATAAACAAACACATCACCATATATATTAAAGTTAAAGTTAAATAAATAATTTAAAGATTAACGTAGATAAAAATGCTTAAGTCAGCGATGTGTTCAGATGGTGGACGTGATTTTCCCAAGTAGGATGTGATCCTGGATGATTAACATCTTTTGTTAATCCTGGATCAACATTTAATCAACCAATCATAACCATCTGACGTCATCCGATAAACCCACCTTAATCCATTTTTAAATCTTTTCCTCCTTGTAAACCAAAGTATAATATTATACATTTATTTATTAAATACAAATTATTAAATACTTAAATGAAAAAAATACTAAAATTAGATGTGTGTGTGCAGTAAAATGTATTTAGGTGTGTGTGCATGAATAAAATGTACATTTATATTTTTTCCTAAATTTATGGTTATAAAAATCAGTCTTGTGATTGTTAAATGTTAAAAGGTTGTGACTAAATGAAACAATGTTAAATCCTGTTTTATAGTAAGAATGTTGTTCTATTGCGGTTCTACAGGTTCACCCTTTCACAACATTTTACAGTCAATTGTTCATTAGTGATTGTTTATGATTCGGTGTCTAAATTCATTCAGGTTTAATTTGGATCATTAGAATCAGTACAGTCTAAACTCACTAATGTTGTTTCTGGACTATCATTAATTAATTATTGTAATATAGTTGGTATCACAAATGGATTGAGGCGGATTTGGTCGACACACACTAAAGACACCAAATAAATGGTTATGATTGGTTTGATTAGTGAGTACTAATCGGGCTGATTTTGGGCCGATTTCTCCCCTTCCGACAATCCTGGGTGTCCTTAATGGTTATAAATATGATCTAATCAGATTTTTTTGTAGTATGAGGTGTGTTAAGAGCGACACCCTGAGCCCTCCGATGGCAAAATCCTAATGTGTGTTGGGAGAAACTCCAAGGACAAATGCCTCAAACCACACACTATAGGAGCAAACAGTTAAATCTAGTATTTTTTCTCCTTAAGTTTGTGGTCTTAAATATTGTCGTGTGATTCCAGTATAATAGCAATTTTTTCGTTCTAGTACTAATATTGCAGCCTTCTTTCTGGACAAACACGTTGTTAGGATTCGCAGCGCATTTCTATATTTGCGTTTGCGTTGTAGGTATGTTTTTTTAATTTGTTCCTATTTATTTATTTTTATTTTACATTTACAGCATTTGGCAGACGTCCTTATCCGGAGCGAATGACATTTATCTGTTTTATACAAATAAGCAATTGGGGGTTAAGGGCCGTGCTCAGGCCGCGCTACCACTTCCAGTTGCCTTCTATTTGCACCTGTTTTCTTAAAATGCAGCATAAATATCCAACAATGTAAATAAACAGCATTTAAACATAACTGCAAACCTGCAGTTTGTCTTCATATACAGATTTTATATGATTTATCCTGATTTTGTTGATGGTTGTTGTTTTAATCAGTTTCCATCTTTCTTCCTTCCTTAAATGTGAAAATTGGTTATTAAAAAGCACATCATCAGGAAACTTCAACAGTTTCGTTGCTCCACCTATATGTTTTTTACCATTGCCATCAGCTGTGGTGTAGTTTATCTTTAAAGGTGTGTTACCGACAGCAGCTATTTAATGGGGCAGGCAACACATTTTCACTAGTGCCTATATCGAATAAGATGCACGGCTGACGATGCTGTCGAGCTGCTACGCGAGGGGTTGAGACCTGTCACCTGGCAGGTGTTTAACTCTGAGCTTTCAAAGGAACAAATAACAACTTCTAGTATTCTGCAACGTGCGAAATCCCATCTCTGAACCTGGTATGAGTGCGTAGTGTATTATGAGGTTTTACACTTTGTCCCTTAGCCACTGAGAATAACACTGCGTGAATGACAGTTCAAAATCCAGATTTTTGAGTTCCCAATTGAATTTCCAAATAAATGCACTAATGAACGATGCTTGTTTAGGAAGCGCTGTCGTGCCAGAAGTATTATTTCTGGTCAGCAATCAGAGGGTTAGAGAGCGAGAGAACATCCGCATTTCCCACCATCACCAATCACTTACAGTAGTTCTTCCTGAGAATGCAGAAACAGCTCTTTTACATAATCTTCTTTCCTAACGTACACACAGACACACACAGAAATGCTGGCCGGTCCCCTACAGATGCATGATGAATACACAGGATGCAGTGATAGACTTGAGTGAGTGAGAGTGTGTGTATGTGTGTGTGTGTGTGAGTCTGCGTCTGTGCCTCATGACAGATGCGGAGTGTGACTCCAGGCGCAACTCCAGCAAAAAAGCACTCTTCATTTATCAATAATTGGGCTTTAATTTCATCTGGCAGCTTCCTCTCCGGCAAAGTGACGTTAATGAGCAAATCTTGGATGGGGATGGAGATTTTCTTCAGCTCAGAAACTTTTCCAGCTGAGTGGTCGCTCCTTGCGCCCTTGCCCCCTCCCTTTGCTCACTTCTCTGGAGCAGGTGAGAATCAGTGTTTTGTAGTTATTGGCACTGAAATTCCAAATGGGTAATTTCTGCCGTCAAAATTGACATTAAATTTCGTGTCTTTTCTTTATAAGTCCTAAGTGATGTCCTTTCTTTAAATATTTCTATGCAGTGTGTAATGCAAATCAAGTGTTAATACCCTTCCTATGTGCATCTTGCATTTTAAAAGCATTTGTTTTTAGCTTTTTGTGTTGGTTATTATATCTTACATTACATTACAAAGATTTTCTGTTAATGTCAACTGCATATTCCCGATAAGGACACTGTGTATCAGTGGTGGGCGGTGCATTTGGTACCTGGGCCTTCAGGGGGACTTACCTGACTGATCCACCTCTTAATACCACCACTGTCACATTGCAATTATAGAAATCATCAATACTAACACAGTATAACACAACGTGGAATTACAGACAGAGAGACATTTCACGTATTGAGGATGAAAACCTTTTTTAATAAAGCCAGAAACCATGTTAAGACTCCAAACCTCTACACTACAACCACAACTGTGCCACATACATCATCTGGAGCAGTTCAGAATCAATATTTATTCAATAATATTAGAAAACAAAAACATTAAAGATATGAAAAATCTAATATAAATTTAAAGACTGTAAGCCAGAAATACCGTTGGAAAGAAGTGGGTCTGGAAACTTTTTCCCAGACTGAGTTTAGCCAACTGTGTTTAGCCGACCTCTCCTCACAATGTCCTTTTTTTCCGGAAAAGTCCACCTTAAAAACGTATTTTTAAGTATGTCCGACATGAAATCAATTTCTCCTCTGCCGTCAGCCATTGTGGGTGTAAAAATTCTAATTCACCTGTACAGACGAATATTGCTAACTATACTTTTCGGTGCAATAACGCTCCATTTATTTTTCATATAAAATGTGCAATAACCCTTTACTCTCTTTTCTATTCTTAATTTTTTTATTTCAATTTTTGTAAAAATTTGAAACTGGAAGCTTCTGTCACCAAAACAAATTCTGAACTGAAAAAAACTGATTCTGAACTGGGTTGAAATGGTTTTACTCTGATTAACCAATAGGAGGACGGAAAAAATGCTGATGTCAGAAGGCAGATTTAAAAATCTGATTGGTTAAAGAAACAGTCTTTATTAATATTAACCAATTAGCAATCTGCCACTGCTAATATAGTTTGAGTTACATGGGCAGCACTGCTGATTCTGAAGGCTTTGGGCAGATTAGATTAACATGGCAGCAATCTGATTGGACAAAAAATCTAACATCCACAGACACATACTGAAACAGTGCAGAAAGAGAAACACTACGAAATAAAGAGAATAAACTGTTGAAAATAAATTAAAACAATTTAATAGAACACATTAGAATATTACATATTAGAATTAAGGCTGTAAATGTAGGTCAGAGCTTCTGATAGTGTTTAGGCACTGCTGTGTATATTGTGTGTGTGTTGGTGGATTTCTTGTATGTACACACACCTTATACATAATAAACCAGGCAGAATCAATTGCAATTATTAGCACTACAATCAAACTGATGAATCCTTAGCTATGGGCTCTGTGCGCAAGTGCAGCGACAAACTTGCGCTGCCGCCAGAAGTCAGGAGATCAGTTTCCGGTTTATTCTTGCATTGAACAGAATGTCAGTGTTTACTAGATGTCCTCAAGAACTGCCTCAAACAAACAATAGAAAAGTGGGAACTCAACATCCACAACTACAAGAATAAGTAGTTCTATCTAATGTGCTGCGCTGGAAGCTAGTGGCTAAGATAAATAGCTTCACCATACACATACACTGTGACGTTTCTCAGCTTTCCTTATGGTTCTAGACCTGACGATGACCTCACCTGTGTTCTGAGCTTAATTAGAAACTGAGAGGAGGAAAAAGTTAATACAATTGGTAATTCCATATTAACATTACACAAAAGCTAAATGCATCGCTAACTAGCTTAGCCGCTCGCTATCAGAACCCTACGTTATAGACTACTTACCCTTATTGTTGCGGATATAACGCGATACTGACAGACTGAGTAAACCGGCAACTGATATTCCGACTCGTCAGCGTTAGTTGTTCGATGTGCTATGGCACAGATCCCATTGTTTACCCACTAAGTTTGAACGTAAATACCGTAAAATAGTAAACATTAGACATTTTAAAGGACAACATTACCAACTTTAATTGCTAAAATAAAGCACAGAGACCCAAACTAGTGTGTGCTAGTGACTTTTTATATAAAAGTGTTTTCCCATCAAATGTTAATAATTGCGAAATACATGGAATATAATCCAGTCATCCGACATATAAATGATATAACCGATGAACAGCTTTCTAATAGCTTCCAAAATCATCTTTCTTGCACAGCTAATTCTATTTTCTAACCTATTCATTTTATTAACAGACGGCTAATCTGAACTGCGGAGCTCCTTCTATATGAGTGGAAGGTCATTGCAGATCACGGCAATGAAATAACGCCCCGAAAAAAAAAAAAAAATCCCTGTCATTGTCCTATTACTAAGAGTATTAGCTATGATTCATCCATCACTGTCATAGTGCTTTAGTTGAGCACTTTATATTCATCAGCTAATGCCAATTTCTCTCACTCTCTCTCTCTTTTTAATATCAAAAGCAGCTCGTTTTGTACAAAGGCTGTCTCCTAATCCTTTGCTCTGCTCTCAACCAGTTGGCAGGTTTATTTGATCCGTTTTATTTAATTACAGCGTGTCTAATTAACGTATTATTACATCATTAGATATCAAGAATTCGAGTTACAGAATCTGCAACCATCACCATCTCTATCGCTCACTTTCTCTCAGTCGTATTTGATCGAATATGATGACATGCTAAAAATTTAGCTTATCACTGTAAAAAATGAAAATTTATTCAGATGAATAAATTTGATTTTTGGTTATTCTTTTTTTTCGCTCTTTGATGTACAACCCCTGAGATTAATTTGAGTTAATACTTAGTAGTAAATAATTTTCATTATGGCATCCGAAGCGATCAGATCTTAAAAATGGTCGAAACAAAAATAATTCTGCTCACAGTAAGAATCCAGGTTATTTTCGGTAAAATAAGAATACAAAATCAATCCTCCGTCAGCCAATCAGCATTAACAGTTTGCTTTGTTGCACCTTGCCAAATATTCATGATAAAGAACGTTCCTCTATTTGGCAGGTGAGAAAGAGTGAGTGTGTGTGTGTTTGGGCCTGCAGGCAAAAGGGAACAAACTAATGATTAACAGACAGGTAGTAGTCGCTCCTTTATTCTTTTTCCCTGGAGAGGTACCTAATAATAACATATTTACAAGTCTTCGTTCCCAAATTACATTACTTTGCTAATTCCTCCCGCATTAAACTGTAATTAATGCTATTACAGTTCCTGTTAGCTGTATTCAATCACAGAGTTACGGCATGTGGATGACTATTTTATCAAAACCAGTGTATCTGTGAGTCAGACCATCATGCAAGGATTTATTCCAAAACTAATATTATGATTTCATGTACAAATACATGCATATTAAATAAAATGTAACAACTAACTAAAAAAAAATACTTTTAAACATTACTAATGGCATTACTTTGTACCTTGTGAGTATTATTTGGAATCCTTTTATCATTTTGTGGTAGTGACATCACTGGGTAAGTGAGTCAGGGTTTCATTGTGCCATAAGGTAAAGCTCATTAGTGACACATCGTTCCACCTCTTTCTTAATGAGCACAGAATAAACATTCGCTTAATTAATGTAGAAACTAATTCTAAATCCCATTGAAACTCAACACACACACACACACAAAAATAGAGAAAACGAAATGTGTCTGCGGTTATTTTAGCAGCGCAGGTGTGTTTAGGTGTCAGCAAGACTCCGTTCTTGATATTAGATATAGTATAACTAAGCTCCATAAAGACACGATGTGCTATGGATGAAGTGGAAGAACTCAAGTGTCCTGTACAGAGCCCCGAACTGACACACCGACAGCACCCCAGACCTCCTCATCTCAACATCAGTGTACTCACAGCTAAATGAACACATTCCCATAGTCACGCTCCACAATCTAGTGGAAGGGCTTTTTAAAAGTGTGGAGGTTATTGGTGGATGTGATTTGATGTGAACCGGGATTGACATCCTTTGTTGATCCTGTATCAACATTTATTTTGTCCAATCATAACCATCTGATGTCATCAGTGTGTGTCGACCAAACCCGCCTCAATCCATTTTTGAATCTTTTCATTTTTTTGTTTACTAACAAACTAAAAAAACTTTAAATGAGTTAATGCTGACTAATTCATTGATTCTGGAACAATTCACTGACACTTATGATTCCCGAATTCCTTTGAATTACAACATGAATTCAGACAAACTCTATTAAAATAATTGATGATAATCAGGAAACAACATTAGTGAATTTAGACTGTACTGATTCTAATGATCCAAAATAAACATGAATGAATTTAGACACTGAATCATAAACAATCACTAATGAACAATTGAACGTAAAGTGTTCTGAAACGGTGAACCTGTAGAACCGCAATAGAGCAACAGTCTTACTATTAAACAGGGTTTAACATTGTTTCATTAAATCACAACCTTTTAACATTTAACAATCACAGGACAGATTTTATAACCATTAATTAAAAAAAAATACACATTACTGCACACACACACATCTATTTTGTTTCTAAAGGCAAGAGAAATAACTGTTCACACATTAACTAAACTTGTTGTATGTAATTGTTCAGTACAGCATGTACTGTATGACATCAGATGGTTATGATTGGTTGATTGAAATGTTGATCCGAACAGAATCACATCCTACTTGGGAAAAAATCACGTCCACCATTTTTGCTTGTAGATTGTAGAAGTAGGATTAAGACTAAATCTGGAAAAGGTTCAAAAAACACATACAGATGTGATTGTCAGGTGTCCAAGCGCTTGTGCGCATATAGTTTAGCTTGTAAAATCAGTTATTGACAATTGATTTTTTTATTATGGCTGTTTGTGGTTTGTTTGCTAGCTTTCATTCTCTCTAAACTGATATAAGTAACTGATGATTTTAATACTTGATTTGTTTAATTATATGTAATGATGAACCGCAGATTACAGCATCAACAGTGTGATTTTTGAGCCTATACGTCACCTTCTCTACATTACTTTTTTTCTCTCTGCCTCTCCATGTCTGTCTGTCTGTCCTTTATTCTTCACCCCTTCACCCTTACACACAAATACTGTTATCACTTTCAGAGAGAAAACAAAAGATAGAGGGATTGCTGTTCCTCAGGGTGACTAACTCTTGCTGACAGGCATCAAAATTGCCCAGAGCGATGATCCCTACACTCTCAATAACGAAGTGTGTTATGATTCAGGGGCATGTGCGTCCCTGTGTTTAGATGGAAATGTCTGTGTGTGATATGGATTAGCAAGACAAGCGTGACACATAGTGTAACACAAAGAAATAGATGGAAGGTTTGACTTACATAACCTTAAAAAAAACTTGAATGAAAAAAAAAATTAAATAAAGAGATGCATCGTGGAATGAATTCTGGGTTAAAATAATTGGGGGGGGGGCTGGTAGAGAAAGAAAGTATTTATCGTGACAAATTGAAATGTCATAAGATATAAGAGCTGATGTGTGTGGGTGTGCCAGTGACAGGCTGAGTCCAAAATAACAAGAAAATGAAAAGAAAAACCATTAAATGTGAAAACCGTAAAATAAACATAGTGACAATCATGCAGGTGCTTTAAACTATTTTATCACACAGCACCTACAAACACTCCAAAGTTGGAAGCTCATGGTATTAAGATTTACCTTTACCGCTGCCACTGTATTTTAGAACATTTTTAAAATGTTTTGTTAGAACGTTCAGAACAGTAGCTTAGTGGCTAGCAGAGTTGCCTTACAGCAAGAAGGTTCCAGGTTCCTCCCACAGTCCAAAAATATGTATAATAGATTAATTGGTGACTCTAAATTGCCCATAGGGGTGTGTGTGTGTGTGTGTGTTTGTGTGTGGTTGTTTGACTGTATTTGGACTAATGACCTGTCCAGGGTGACCCCTGCCTTTCGCCTAATAACAGATAGGATAAGCTCCAGCAGATCCCTGTGAACCTGATTAGAAATAAGGAGGTATAGACAGCTATAGACTGGATGGACGGTAGAACATTATTTTATAGTGTTGTTCTAAGAACTTTTTATGAGAACCTTCATAGAGGGAATGGTGGCTTAGTGGTTAAGGTGTTGGACAGATACCAGAAAGACCTGGGTTCGATTCCTAGCATTAACAAGCCACCACTGTGGGTCCCTAAGCAAGGCCCTTAATCCCCAATTGCTCAGTTGTATAAAAGAGATAAATGTAAGTCACTCTGGATAAGAGTGTCTACCAAATGCTGTAAATGTAATTCATCAAGTATGAATATTGTCATCAGGACCGTTGCTCTAAAATTTCTCTCAACATTGCGGAAAACATAAATTAACTGTTAATAATGTTATGAGAACATTCCGTAAACATTATTATGTCCCAACAATTTAACAATATTTAAGGGGAAAAAAGCTTATCTTGTGGGAACGTTCATTGTTAGCTGGTTGAGGTGTTGGACTGCTAATTGGACAATCAGGGTTAGATTCCCAATACCACCAAGTTGCACCACTTAACCCCTAATTGCTTCCATGTATTGAGGCAATATCTGAATAAGGGCATCCTGTGTCTTCATGTGTTCATGTAAATGCTTGCATAAGTTGCTTGTAAACATTTTGTTCTGCAAATAAACTTTATTACTGCTAAAGCTGAAAGATACCATTTTAGATGAGGGTGGAGTGGGGGAAAAGCTGGTAATTTGGTATCTCCTACTTTCTGATTGACTGAACACACCTGAACCCGGTAATCAACTGTGAGTAGGTCAGGGGTAGCTAAAAAAAACAAGTGCAACAAAGTAAATTAAGGAACATGGTTAATCCAGTTAAGGGTATAAATATGTGCTTGTGTGTGACACTTAAAGTATTAACCCAACAAAGGTAAAATGAGATTGCCAAAAAAGGAGGCTTGACCAAAGCAGACTGGATTAATAAAACAGAATGACGGAGGAATGTAAAGTATGCAGAGAATGATTCCAGTGAATAGGCAACAGGTTGTGCGTTATAAGAATGTTGGAGAAGGACCCCTTTATTAGACTCCACGATCTTCACTCCACAATCTTATGTGGGAAAAACACTGGTACAGAATACAGATGGAGTGTCATCAAGGATTTTATAACAAAATGAAACAAACCTCTACCCATGAATCATTGCAAACAGTAACACTCTCTAGGTCGCTTTCACTCCTGCTAGTGTTTCTTTTCTACACACATACACGCATTCCTGCTAACACACACCAGTTATTCACACTGACACCTTAATGCACACCTTCACAGATGCTGGAGAAACTGGTGTCACTTGTCATCACCTTTCAATCGTTTAGCCTTCATCCCTCCATCTCAATTTTTGTCTGGGTTCAAAGGCATGTTTCCAAATACTTGTTATTGAGGCTTTCCATTTGTCACAAATCATAGGGTTGAGTTCGGGTGCAAATGCAGTTTAACATTTACATCAGCATTTGGCAGTAGTCCTTATCCAGAGCGTCTTACATTTATCTCCTTTATACAACTAAGCAATCGGGGGTTAAGGGCCCTGCTTAGTGGCCCAACAGTGGCAACTTGGTGGTGCTGGGAATCGAATCCAATTAGCAGTCCAACACCTTAACCACTGAGCTACCACTTCCCAAATAATAAGAAATAAACAAACAATTTGAAAAATTTGAAAAACATAAAACTTACCTGAACCTGAACCTGAACTTGCCATCAACCGTAACACACCAAAGCAAGACAAAGACAGACTGAAAGACAGGGGTATAAATACTTAACCTAATAGGGGAAACAATAAAATAAATAAGACACAGCTGAACACAATAAGGAAAACATGACTAAAATAAAACAGGGAAATCACATGACAAAACATAAACAAACATCGAGCACATGGACTAGAACAATGACACATAAAGTCTCGCTGTTGCCCTCTGGTCCTGACACCATTATTGTGATTTCCACTACAGCAAATATCAGAATCCCCAAATCTTTTAAGTTTAATGAACTTCAGACTTTTAAAATAAAACGTTTTTATAAGGGTGGAAAATTCCGAACTGCAATAAATTCAACAAACTTAATTCAGTTTTTTTTCTGCCGAAATCCCTGTCACGTTAATTTGTATTAATCACAATTAGCGTTGCTTCATCAGTGAAGCTTTTACAGATATAAGGTTTAACATACAAAAAAAAAAAGATCTCAGAATTTAATTTGAGGACATGCTTCGTATGCCGTTGTTTCATTGCGATGAAGTAGGATTACGTTCCCTTTCCCACGTCTGGGATTTTAATTTAATTACATGGTTAAACAGTCTGATTACTGCCCTCATTATATTAATGTAAAATGTAAAATAATCCCCATCAGTCTTTCTCTCTCTTTCTCTCTCTCAAATCTGCTTATGTCGCTAATGTACTTACTCAATTTAACTTGTGGTTATATAACGAATAGCATTTATAGTTGATATTCAGTCTTGTACCCACTTAATTAACTGGTATTAACAAATTTGTTTGTTAAGGGTTTAATAGTATTTTGTGCATCAATATAAACGCTTCTTCTTTGTCCCTTAATATTACTTTCATTAAATCTTCACCCACTTCATTTTTTTTCTCTTAAGGTGAGTTAGCTATAAATAGTGAGTATTTCTACCAGTAAAGGTGCATTGGGACATTTTGGAAGCTGGTAACTGTAGCCTGTTAGCACTTTACTAGCACAACATTACTACAATACATTAGAAAACTTTGTAGTACAGTTAGTAACAGTACTAAAATACCAAACATAAAAATAGACCCGATTAGATGCTTCTACTTGAACTACACAAAAACAATGCGTTACTATCACACCAAAATCCAATCCCAACAAATTTCTACCTGTCCAAAAGAAATACTGCAACCATGACGTCATCTTTCAGAACCTTTGACTCCTGTAGTCGACTACAGGGTGAAAATGCAACAGATTTTTGTTCTGTTTTAATCCAGACATTTTTCCCTACAGTATGTGAACGCACTGATGACAGGGTTGCCAGATGAAACGGTTAAAATGGTCTATTCCATAAACTTAGGTACGCAAATAAATATGTTGACAGGCAGGTAGGAAAGCCTGTCATAATGTTTGGGCCGAAAATTTTGATTGGATTTTTTTTTATAGAATATATATACAAATATATAAAAAATATATAAATACATTTAGACCAATTAAGTTAATGAGTGATACATGAGTGCGTCGTAAATAGACTTTTATCCAAAATGTTTTTGAACCAAATCACCTACCCTGCCATTAAGTAACCAAATATATGACTCAGTGCAGTGTATAACCTTTAGCTTGTTGACTTTACTTTCTTCTCTCTCTCTCTCTCTCTCTCTCCCTCTCTTTCTCTCTGTCACGCACACATACACACTCTACACTTCCTTCAAGCTAAATAAAATTAGCAGGGCGCTATGAAATGTTTGTCAGAAGTGGTTTACTGCCTGATTACTCCTGCCTTCTTCCTCTGAGGCTGAAGGGAAAAGAGATCTAAACAGACACACAGTCACACACACACACACATACACACACACACCTTCTGTATCTCTCAGTCTCTATCTCTTTGGGAAGTGGAGAAGAAATGGAGTGAGATATATATACGAGCCTAGAGTTTGGAATAAACGAAATGAGAAGGCCACATGTGTTGAGGTTTTAGGCAGCGTTGCGTTAAGAACGCTGCAAGGACTTGAACCACAGTTATGACTTCATATCTAAGTGCTTTTCTGATATAATGCGAGAGTTATACTTGTGGGGTGAAGTTTGAGTCTCGGTTCAAAAATGCAATTCACGATTAAACACAAATATGACACCTTTATTTACTTTTAAGTGAAACAATCTATGAAAGGTCTTTATGATTTGATGGTCCTCGGTCACCGACCCCACAACCTTAAGGACGTTGTCTGTACAGGAGAACACAATCAATTCCAAGAACCAATGGCGTTATTTAATAAACAAATTACAAAGTTAGATATAATACAATAGCTTATCTTAGCTTGATTAAATGCTGTATAAAGTGATATCATGCTTGTATTCACTAAAAAAAATAATCTGGCAACCCGTCTCAAGTCATGAATTAAACACACAGGGGTTCCTTCAATATGTTGAACTTTCCCCAGTGTAAATATTGACTTAACTTTTATGACCAAAGTTGCCCAGTCTAAGAACAACCTGTTATTTCTAATTAACATGAAATACATGGATGACACCTGCATGCATGCAAAACACACACACACAAACACACACACCCAACCAGAGAATTATGGTGCCGCTACCATGTTACCATGTGCGCTATTTTCAGTGCTGCTCCATGAATCATCTGCCAAAAGCAAGAAACAGCATCACAACCTCACCACCTGAGCGACAGACAACGCTAACGGGAGAAAGAGAGAGACATATGTGTGTGTGTGTGTGTGTGTGTGTGTGTGTGTGTGTGTAGAAGGCCCACTCTACAGCTGTTAGGCCAGCAGATGCCAGCCGTCACACTCACTGTCTGCAGCTGCAAAATCTCACCCTCTGGGACCTGTTCACACACACACACACACACACACACACATATAATCATAAAGAATAGACAGAGACTAGTGTGTCTGATAGAACAAAATAACAAGGTATTAGACAATGAGAACTTGTTGAAAATGTGCTATCAGGACACTACTGATTTTTGTGCAGTAATAATGATGATAAATACTGTTTTATAAATAATATAGTATTAATTGAAGGAAATAATTAGGGTAATCATTTCTCTCGCACTCTTTCGCTCTCTAGTGGTTTTTAATAATTAATTCAGTCAGAATGTAATCGCATAAAAACATTATGATCAGAGGCAAACCAAACTGAAATGCGGGTTCCAGGGTTTTTAATACAACATATACAAAAATTAGTCAAAATGCATTAAATTAAAACTGATCTTTTTTAAACAAACTACTAATTTTTTAACAATATCTCAGTCTTTACCTTCATCCTGTACAGTACAATCTTGAAGTTACAATACAATCTTCATATTTACACTAAGAAATTGTCATCTGCTAAACACGACATAATACACACTGCTGCTATGTGCAACCTGCGCTAACCTGTTTCCTCTATTAGTAAATAGAATATTTAATAATTAAACAATAATTAAACAAAAATAAGCTGTTTTTTATATAATTATCTCTTACATTCATCACTTATCGCCGTCATGTTTCCTCTTTTCTACCTCTTCTTGCCTTTTTTTTTTTTTCCCGCTTCCGGCTGTCAGAGGGATAAATCCTATTCATGATTAAATTAGCAAATGTGTGTGGCCACTGCATCAGAAAAAAGCAAGCACATCCAGAGTAACTGGAAAGTCAGGGATGCAGATATATTGCGTCAAGTTATATTAATCATATAATATAATATAATATAATATAATATAATATAATATAATATAATAATTATATAATATAATATAATATAAAAAGTTTAAATGGTCAGCTGTCAGGGACCTCCTTGAAATGCAGGGCTCCTAGTAATTGCCTGCCTGATTGTTTCTTTATCATCGTTATCAACGTAATGATGATAAAGAAGAAGATGATTATTCTTTTATAAAAGTGTTCATAAAAGAAGTGGTAGTGCAGTGGTTAAGGTGTTGGACTAATACCAGGATGACCAGGGTTGGATTCCCAGCACTACCAAGCCACCACAAGGCCCTCAAACCCCAATTGCTCAGTTGTATAAAGAGATAAATGTAAGTCGCTCTGGATAAGGACACCTGCCAAATGCTGTAAAAGAACTTGACTTTTCTCGAATCGTGGATTTTGATAAAAATGTAAATCACAATGTTATAAAAAACTCTTTATAGCAAATACAGCTAAGGGAATCCAAACATTATAAAGCTATTAACCATCCTGGACTTTCCCCCAACCCTTTAGTACTTTCAAAAATCCATTTTAAATATGAGGATGAAGTGACTTCATCATCTGATCAATGTTTAAAAAATAAATTAAAAGTTCTGTCAGTTGAATAAATGCTTTTTCACCACACATATGTTCTGCCTGTGGTAATGTTATTAAAGAAAGAGAAGGGGGAAAAAGGATGTACACAGGAAGCTGTCTGTTTATTCTCTATATGCAGTCATTTATTGAGGGACCCGGGCTAAATTAAGGTACAGTACAACGAGATACACTTGAGATCTCGAGCGTTTGTGTCGATTTCATCAGCGTAGCGGATTGTAACGAATTTGAAAGCTCGAAAGAAAGAGCTGGAAAAAGCCACAGGAAGCAGGGTGCCATTTGGCGTTTATGTAAATGCGTAAAACAAAATGGCTGCCTGCCAATTTCTGTCAGATTGAACAAAGCTCGCCTCACACTTAAGGTAGCACCGAGCCATATGGCTGCTGGGGGGAAAGAACAGAACAGAACAGAGGCGTCCACCTTAAACGGATAAAGACGTCCGATTGGATGATTCGTTAAGCGATGATCTAAGATGGCTGCCGTGCTGCTGTAACAGACTTTGATGCTAAATTTGAGGTGAGTTAGCAAGAACTCTGTACTCACAGCAAGGCAACATCATGAAACAAGCCTCCATCATTCTTTACTAATAATACAAGTCCCAAAATAGGTTGGGAATGATGACACATGATGCGTAAAGAGCTGCTGAGTCACTATGAGCTGTTTACAGACGACAATAGTTAACAGTGTGTGTTGAGAGAGAAGGTCCTGATAGAAACAACACACACACTTCACATGGCAAACATAACACTTGTTGCTTTCAGACGTTTTTCACACATTTTCCCCATACAGACTTTTTCATGGTTGACTTTTCATGCAATTTATGTGAATATTTTTAGTCACACAATTCTTTTATTTTACACCTGATTTACTTGCTTATAATTTATATCATTTCAAAACAACTTTTTTACATCAGATTGTTTTTGCTCCCACATGTAATTCTTTACACAATATATTTATTTTTACACGTGATTTTTTTTTCACAAAATTAATTTGCTTTGGCATGTGATTTTTACACTCTTTTTTATTACCATGTGAATTTATCTGTTTCAGATTTTTTTTCAATGAAAAAAAAACGTAAAATTGATCAATTATTTTGGATAAATAATTGATTTGTATTAAAAATTTGATTATTTCAAGAAGTTCCTACATTTCTTTTTGGTTTTTCGAACATTTTACATGTTTGTGATTCTCAAGATTTTAAAATGATTCATTCTTTTTTTTCGTCACATTTTTTTTTACCCCCAAATAATGTGGTTTTTATTTCCCCATGTGATATTTTACACACTATATCACTGTGTTTTATAATTTCTTTCCACACATAATTTTCAGCATTAATTTAATCCTAATAGGTATATGTATTAAATATATACTTATTATTTTATATGAGCTTCCTTTCTTATATAAATATATTTCACACTTTATTTATATTCACACTCGATTCCTTACAAACAAAAATAATTTTTATGTTTTTTTTGACAATTGTTTTTTCATCATTTTTTGACTTAGATTGGACAGGATATTTGGATCGATTTGGAATTCACTCTTAAACGGCTCATTTTATTGCTAAAATGTTTCGTTATCAGTAGCCGAACTCGGACTTGTACTACTGCAGAGTGTTGCTTCTCTTGACAATGATTTTCTGACTCTATCAGGATCCGTTATAAATATCTGTCTCGGATCTCTTCTCAGTGTGTCTCTCTGTCTCTCTTTAGTGCAGTAGACAGCTGCAGCTCATTAGGTTGGCAGTTATAGATGGCACTGTCAGACTCTAGAGGAGGGGACAAACCCACCTCTGGGACACCTGCACTCTCTATCTCTCTCTCTCTATCTCTGCTCGGTTCTGTGTGTTTGTGTGTGTGTGTGTGTGACATGTAAACATCATGTATAAATATATATTCACTAATATGGCACTTGTTCCTCCTTCACGTCTGCTTTCCGGTGAATATATTAGAGAATAGATGGACGGAATATGGAGATTATTTTCTAGCTGTGGAATAGTAAATAGCGCATTTTTTTGTAAATATATTAATTAATTAATTTACATAATTCAATCTATTTTTAAATAAATAAACATTAATTAATTAAAAAGGCAAATATGGCATGATCTTGCAAGCTTGTCTCTGTATTTATCTGTCTGGAACTTGTCTTTAAATTTTTTTTAACCTGGAATTGAAACTTGTACGAGTGTGTGTGCTATTCTTTAATCTTTCTCTCTCTCTTTTGCTCTATCCCCAACCACTGCTTACATGTGCGCCTGCTCGTCTTTGCTGAATGCTACGTTTCCATTTTGTGAAATTATGCTAAATGTGCATATCTTAATTGCATTATTCAAAATAATTAGCAAATTTTTATTTATTTATTTATTTTTATGCATAATGACAAGGTAAGCAAATAGTGCCTCTCCGCACCTTGGTTGTGTACGTTCACGTAATTAATGCGCTCCCTGATTTCCTAATTATCTACTTTATACTTTCTAAAATGTGCAGCCGGTTTTTCTCTGGTGAGATGGAGAAAGACATTAGGAGAGGACGTGTGTATGTGCGTGTGAGAGAGAGAGAGCGAGAGAGAAAGAGAAACAGAAGCGCAAAAAGAATTATGCATCATGAACTTATTGTATATACTCAGTTGATATAAAAATTTTTTATTTGATCTAAATTCATCATTTCCAGATAACATGTGTTTTTAGTTTGTTATCGTTTCACGTCTAATTGAAAACACTTTTATTATAATTAGAAAAACAAGCGTCAAAAACATTATAACGTTTGATACGTGATATAGAGTTAAATCTGTTGTTGATCGTTGAACGTTGCTTCTCTGCAGCTCTGGAATATTGATCCCAGTAGAATAGTAGATTATTGGTGTTTTCTCTTTTTCTGTGAATCAACTTGACCAGACAAAAAAAAAAAAAAGCTCTTTTGTGCCAATGAGACTAAACCATCAGTCTTTTGGCCTTCCTGCGCACCGTACCGATTCATTCAGCAGACAATTAATCTCACTGAGATAAGTGTTACAGAAAAAAATATTCATTATCTCGCTCCTGAAGACGAAGCGCTCTCTCCTGCGTAATGCATTATTTATTATTTATACACTCCCTCCATACACTCCTCGGCTTTTAAAGGAGAAGAGGGGAAAAAAAAGGAAATAAAGGTATTCGTGGCAAAGTGTAATCATGGTAATTAATAGACTGGATCAGCTGGATCGGCTATCAGCAGCTGGCCATTTATCAAGGAAACACTAATGAATGTTTTTTTTACCTCTGTACTAAAGAAATTTGCACTCCTGAAAAAACTTTTACTAATACTTATTATTAAGTGATATATTACTTACGAGTGTGATATATTTCCACTGTTAGCTGTTTCAAAGATAAGCTAATGTATGTCGATTTTCTTTTTATATCTTTGAATTTTTGCAACACTTAATACAGATTGTTTTTAGTCCAAGTGTTATTATAATGTAATGCAGAGGCACCGCCTTCAATTTTGGGCCCTATAAAAAGAATACGAGGTTGGGCCCCCTACCACACCCATTCCACACTGTTACTACTATTAAACCAGATATCTGAGGGCCCCTGTAATGAATGGGCCCTTAGAATTGTCCTAAATTCCCCTCCCTCTTAGTAGAAACTGTGACATCATGTATTATTAAGGCCAAAACATTCATAATTTGAATAAAAGAGTGATAGAAAAAAGAACCCAGCAGAGCTCACATGTTAAACAGAATATAGTTAAAAAGTTTTGTTAAAATCTGTTAGCACGGGAGGCGGAACAACAACAAAAATACAGTGAAAATTTGTACAGATTGAAATAAGTAGTTTCATTCCTGGGAAAAATGAACAAACAAATCATGAAGAAGACCAAAGAAGGAAAAAAAAACGTTAGCGGAAAGAGATGCAAACTCTTAAGTTATGGAGTAGGAAAAGCGAGGAAGACCTGGATAAGAGGGAGAGCGTGTAGCCATGAGAGAGTAGCGGGTCTCAGCTGGCAGAACGTAACGTAGCTTCTTCAATAACGGCTTGGATTCACAACAGCCAGAAAAGACCATTAAATATTCCTACACACACCAACACACACACACACCCTCATAAAACCTACCGTAAGATATTAGGAAATGATTTATTGAGAATATGTTATACAAAATCGTAAGAAAAATGAATTTACAACTGCACATAATTTTACAAATTTTATTTATTTCTTGTGGTTATAAATATTATGATATACTGTTGCACATTGTTTTAAGAAAACAGAAAATATTTAAAGGACAGAATAGCATCTTGTTGATAAAAAGGTTGATTATGCAATAACTTTTGTATTATTAATTTATTAATATGTTATAACATTTCTAAATTAACATTATGTATATACGTTCACACAAAAATATATACACACACACACACACACACACCAGCTATATAAAAAGCATGGATATGACTACGTCTATGATGAACAGTTTATGTGAGGATGTGTGTACCACTTGCACATTTTTAAGGATATTAAAACCGTTTACCTACAAAATAAAATGAAATTAAAAGCTCTGGTTATTTCTAATTGAGAAATTTTTCATAATTAGTGTTTCAAAATATTATAAGCTTTATTTTTACATTTTTTGACATTTTGTTGTAGAATAATATGCTTATTTTCACATTTTCTTTTTTATATACTTGGCATGAGGCAACATCTTAATACTTATTATTGCATTAAAAATTACCTGATTACAAAGGGAAGAAAATAAAATATATATTTTTTAATTATATTGATGTGATTCACAAGCATAAACAATGTAACACAGTAAAATGTGTATTTTTTCCACCTGTTTCTGACATAGAAATAGGATTATGCTAGATAAGAATTAATTTTTATTACAGTAGAAATAAAGAATTACGAAATAAAAGCTAAAAGAACTGATATGGAAACGTTATAACTGTATTTTGACTTAAGTCATGTGCGGTATATGCCGTGCAGCATCAAGTTGAGTTTGTGTTGATGTGCGGATGCTGCGCTCAGCTGATTGCACTGCCCTCTAGAGTGCAAGAATATCCTTCTCCTAAACCGGGCTGTGATGCTTGATGCTCATTGGTGCATGTGTAAAAGTTCCTTAGCACCTAAGGGGGCAAGTAAACGTCCGTTAAACATCAAAGGTGGCAAAGGCAAAGATGCTAATGGGAACTTTGCAAAAGGTAAGGGAACGTATCTAAAATAGTATGCACTTATAGCAGGGTACCTCCGAACATTGGTACATTTTCGTACCTTGTTGTTTGTACCAACAAAAGAACATATATTTACACTTGGTAATAGAATTGTATCTTTGTGTCCTAGTATGATTTATATCCTGATATGAGATTTGTTTTAAAAATAATACTTTAGAGTAAACAAACTACAATTTCAATTAAAGATAGGAACAAATACTTTGTTACTGTACTTAGGTCTGATATCAGTACTTTACTACTTATTTGTATGACAACTTTTTACTTTACACATTAAAATTTTACACAAATATCTGTACTTTCTACTTATTACATTTTTAAATTAGGCTTGTTACTTTAGTTTTAAACTGTTTGGTGCCGTGATCAATATTATTTCTTTGTTTGCTCAATTTGCCTTTTTAAACCTATCAATCTACTTTGTTATTGTGCGGCGTTTTTAGCCTTTTATTGGTATTTTCCTGGCTATCACACACACCAAAAACAGGCTAGTTTATGAAGCTAACAACAAGCAAGACAGTCAGGCAAAAGGCAACAAGAATGGGGAGATGTTCGGATCCCTGGAAAACTCTAGGTGGTGGCTTCAAGAATTTAACAAGGCACATACAGGTAAATTAACGTTACAAATTTTATTGTTATCTCTTTTTTGTCATGAGCAAATTTAATGCTTTCAGTATTAATAGTCTATTTTTTATGTTTGTCAGTAGATGTTACCTTAAGTGCACATTTTGTGTTTGCTAATGTTACTCAGTTAGTTAGTAAACATTTGTTAACTAGATTTATTTGTAAGGTTAGGCAGTTCTCATTTCCATTAGAAGACCAGAATCTATATCACCTTTGGGTGCACAATGTTATTATGTTGGTTGATTCACCTTTCTTTACCTTTTTGGTAGTTAATTAACTTTTTACTTAAGTACATGTCAGAGCCCAAACTTCTTTACATCAACTTGAGTAGAAAAGTGTAGTCAGTACTTCAGGTTCAATTCCCAGGCAGGGGTCTTTCTGTGCATGTTCTCCCTGTGCTTGCGTGGGTTTATTCCAGGTACTTCGGTTTCCTTTCACAGTTCAGAAACATGTATGTTAGGTTGATTGGTGATTCTAAATTGACTATAGCAGTGAGTGTGAGTGTGCGTGGCACACTTTGTGGCCCTGTGATGGACTGGCGACCTTTCCAGGGTGTATCCCTGCCCGTCTCCATCAGAGATGGCTGGGATAGACTCCAGCAGATCTTTGTGTGACCCTGTGATGGACTGGCGGCCTGTCTGTGACTCCGAATTAGGGAATAAGATGTTATAGAAGATGAATGAATTGTCATAGTGGAATGTAATCTCCCAAAAATTGGTGAGAGATTTGCATTTTATATAAGATTATAGTGAGCTTTAAAGTGAAAGAGCGGTGGACGTGGCCACCAGTGGAACATTTTCCTTATGATGCTTCCTTAGAGATTACAGTGCCTTGTTCCCCAGTAACATAGAGAAGCAGATTATATTATTAGGGGACAAGGCACTGTAATCTCTATCCCCAAAGCTAGAGGTATGGCATTGTAGGAGTAAGTAACCCTATTTATTTGGCCTATGAAGCTTTGTAGCTAATAGTTAAAATGACAATGACGCTTCTTACATATACATTTAAAGCATTTGGCAGACACTCTTATCCAGAGTGACTTACATTCATCTTGTTTACACAACTAAGCAATTGGAGGTTAAGGGCCTTGCTCAGGGGCCCAACAGCAGCAACATAGTGGTGCTGGGAATCGAACCCAATCTTCCAGGTACCAGTCCAACATCTTAACAACTGAGCTACCACTCCTCTCCCACTTCTTCTTCCTTCTTGGCTTGACTAGTCAGATAGTAATAAAATATTAAGAAAGGGAAACATTCTAGTTGTGGCTGGTATCAAGTGAGGTTCAACTGCTTAACCTTTAAGTGTGGGTTAGTTAAAATAGTAAAATAATAGTTAAAATAGTAAAATAGAGTTAAAAAAGGCAGACAGTATTAGCTTACTATTAGAGTACTTGGTTTATATCTGCAACACTGACCATACTAAGTGCTGTAAAAACATGTTGTGCATGTTGTTGTGCAATAGCTAGAATGTTTTCACTCTTTGCAGAGTGCAAAGCTAGCTAACAAAACACATACTTTTTTCCATAAGGTAAGGCATAAAGAGATGGACTGTCCTCATGAGGGAGACCAAGTGTTGTTGTCGGTAATCTCTGGGAGAGGGAGTGTGTCGCGATTCTTAAAAGTGAGAGCAAAATAAATGACAACAGCAATCCCACAGAACACAGACGGGGCGGGGCGGGGGGGCAATGTTGCAATTCCTATTATGGGATTTCTAATGATACTAACTAGTAAGGTTTCATAAATGTACTTATGATTTTGACCAACATGACATAGAAAGCACTAGAAAGTGAATAGGTTGTGATTTGGAACAAAATAATTTAAATGTTCTGTTTTGTTTAAATGTTGTTTATTTATTTTTATATGCAGTTAAAGATAGCTATCGTGATATTTTTTTTAAATAATCGTGCGCTGATATTCAAACCTCTAGTATCAATACATATGTAAATTATGTTTTAAACTGATTTACTTTTACGTTAATATTTAATTAAAACCCTTAGTACGTGTCAAACAACTTTAAGTGTTGCTACAGTCGTTTATTGTCTCAGCATGGTTAAAAAAGTAAGGACGCCTCTGGCTTTGTATTTTTTCATTTTCTATTCGTTTGAATATTTTTTGATATATTGTATCACGATTAATCACAATACTATACAATACGATACAAATCACGATATATCGTATTGTGACCCTGACCCATGTATCGTAATATGTATGTATCGTATCATAAGTGACGGTACACAGCACTAATAAAGGCTATGACTGGTTAGAGTGTTGAACTACAGCTCAGAAGGTTGTGAGTATAAATCCCAGGACCACCAAGCTGCCACTGTTGGTCCCCTGAGCAAGGCCCTTAACCCTTTACTGCTCTGTTGTATAAAATGAGACAAATGTACATTACTCTTAATATGGGTGTCAGTCAAACGCCAGAAATGTAAACGTGGGACGATATTCCGACTTTTTTTAAAATTTTATTTGTCATCTGCAGAGTTAAGAATCTCTCAAAATCTCCTTTATAAAGCTTACATAGAATTGCAACAGAACTGGATATTCATTTTAATTTAATGGCCAATCAGCGCTTCTTCTGGCCCACTGCCTTTTTGGCAGGAATTAAATAGTTTTGTGTGTGTGTGTGTCGTCAGTACTCCTCAATGGCCTGATTGGCAGCGGTGCACTACATGATGAGCTATTCTGTTTGCATAAATGTTCACAAAATCCTAATCAAATATTCATCTTTTACAATAAATAAATATATATAGAAAAAGCGGATCACGGCATCTGCCCTAAACACTGTTCCTCTCCGGGATTTAAGGAGATGCGGATACCAGAGCACAGCCAATTAGTCTAGCTGAAGCTGAGATAATGCTTTCTGAAGTGATATTTTGCTCCAAACAATCTAAAACTTAAAGTTTCAGTGGTGAATCTATTTCAGTCTGTTTTGATCATTCAAGTAAAAGTTTGAGAAAAATAAAATATGTATGTCTTTCTAACCCCAGCACAGGACCATGCATATAACCTTGACGCTAATTGTTGTTTTTCCTACACTCAAAAAAATTGATTTTCACTCTTTGTTCAATTTCATCAAATTAAATTAGTACATGCAACATTACCTTTTGTTAAAAATTGGCCCAACTTAATTTTATTTAACATAATTTATGGAATTAAAAAAAAAATAGGTTTACAAAATTTTTTAATCCAGATCACGTAATTTCTTTTTATAGTGTTCGGCTTAACCGGATGTACGTCATCAACGGACATTTTGAATGCTTTAAAATAAATAATTTAGATACAAAACATCTTGATTAAAATTAATCTTTTTTTCCACAGTAGATTAAAGGTCTTATTGTTTTTTTGAAAAAAGTAGTTTTAATTGAATTAAACAGAAGTATTTTACTTTTATTTGGAAGTAACTGTAAATTTAAGTTAGCTGAACATGTCATTTTGTAAATTTAATTCAGTAGTCAGGAGAAAAATGTATGTAGTTTACAGTGCATTGTTCTATATAGCAGATATTATATAAAGTTAACGTTATATAGTAAGCACGGAAAAGTTCAATGTAGTTAACCTGACAATGTTTCCTCGATTTTGCACAGCAACACTTTATCTAGCAGAAATGACCATCATTTTTTTAATATCATTTTTATATAGCAAAACGTATTTTAAACAAATAACATTTTGTGGTAAATATTTCATTCAATTTTGTGGAAAAGTTTTACTTAATTTAATTAAGTTTATTCAACAACTTTTTTCCAAGTGTATGATAGATGATGCAATCTATATTTTGCCTAATTATAAATGAGAAGCAAATAACATGGCTGCTAATAAAGATTCACGAAACCCCTGGTATGTTTGGCCTGAAAAACACCTTGTCCTATTTGGACCATTGTTGACCCACTTTCCTTATCCTTCTTTTCTGGGAAGTAAGTCGGACTAGACAAAACATCCCAGACACTTCTAAAGTTGGAGCTTATTTCTTGGCATTTGTCGACAGAGTTGGCTAACGTTTCAGAAAAGGAGCCCAAAGACTCACATCTGCATAGCGTTTCGTCTTTGACTGATGTGTGTACGGTTGTTTTGTCTTCAAGGTCTCAGGAAACTAACACAACAAATAACAACTTGCAAATCTTGATTTTACCTTAGTTATTAGGAGTTTTGTTAGTTTTTTTTCCCTCAAAGTGTTTATGATCTTTCGAGATGTTTAATTGGGGAATGGGTGCTAACATCTGTGACGCATGAGAAAATTGCAAAGCTAACATATCGTCATGTCATCTGACATATGTGCCATATGTTCTGTGGGATGTTTAGGAATCAGTTATCAGAGGAATATTTTTTTGCAAATGGTGCTTATCAAAGAATTCAACTTATTTTATGTTTTACATTTATGCTAGAACTGTATTAGACATTTAATGATTTAGAGTAATAATCTGAGTAAGATCTAATAATAATATTGTGTATCTAATAATAGAAGATATTAGGGACGAGTGTAAACAGTTGCAGCATGTATATGTTTGAGGCTTTATTTAAACAAAAATCTAAAATCCACAGAAATCATTATTATTGAACTATTCTTTAAAACTACTTTTGAAGTTAGGGGTCTGTGCAGAACACTTGTGCTTCCACACCAATCATAACACGTCATGTCTTCGTGGAGCCCTAATGCTTATATAATGTTGCAACATTCTAGACAACGTCTGATTTGTGTCAAGAGTTTATAGAAAACGCACAAATGTGGGTGTTCTGGTTTGGGTGTTATCGCCAAAATCAGTATGTACAGTCGACATTTGATTTCCTGCTTTATATATATAAGCGACAAAACAACACAATAATCAGCTAACAGGAAGTTATAATTTGAAGCCAATGTACCAAACTGCTGATGTGAAAGACAACATATTTATTTATTTATTTTTTTTTTATTAAGAGCCAAATTTTTTGTAATAGATTCCCTAAAATAAAACCCGAGAAATATCTATATATAAAAAGCTGTGACTGCTTTATGATTCATACAGTACATGAAAATATAAATGCAAATTTCAGCAAAATTGCAGTACAACTTTACACAATTAAAATAAAAAAATGACAATCTTTTTACTTTAAATAAACATAGCCTCTCTAGAGAAAGAGAGAAAGCAGTTGCATAGCAAATGATTATGAATTCACGCCACTGTACTATGACAACGAGCATTTTTATCTGTCCGTAAACGCTAGTTGGATTACTGCCATTCAGAAGCCACGGTGCTGTTCTGTTTTTCCACCATGAATGGAGGAAGTGAAAGCACAATTGATGTTATTATAGTGACATCAATGACTGTGATTAGTGTAGAAAATGGAATGTGTGGTGCGTTGGTTTAAATTGTTCTAAAATGCCAAGAACGTGTCAAAAAAAAGCGCTTCTGATTGATATCACAGAGGAGCTGTGTAGCAGCAGATGGCTGGATCCAGTCTTGAATGGGGTAGAGTGATTGGGGGTTTTTCTTTGAGCCAGATAGTGGGAATATTTTCAGTAACATTAACTTTTACATTGTGACTTAAAAAACTGACCGGTTAAAAAAAATCTATAATATAAATATAAACATTTATTTTTAATGATTTCAACAATACAGCCTTAAATATCCTAGTCAGAAGCTGAAGATGTTATCTCAGATGATGGTGGAATGAGGAAAGCCCAAGTATTTTAGCTTCAGATTGACTGAACACACTTGAACCAGGTGATAGACAGGGTAGGAGAGGGGTAGTTGGAAAACAACCAGGACAAAAGAAACTCATGGAACATGGGTTGCCCATCCCTGATAGAGCCATGGTGCATGAGGTTTGGCATAATAAAAATACAATCATATCCTTCATGCTGTACATCATCATTGTAAGCAGAAGATGATGGAGGTGTGGCAATGATGCCCTTGGATAGGCAGTGGATCTTTACAAACTATGGCAGTAGTGCGTTGTCCTACTAGGTTTTTTCAAAATTATAAACTGCTCACTACTTTGTGTGACCAGCAGCTTAAAAAAAGATCCTTGGGCCTAAAACTGGTTTTCCCTGAAACACCCTGTCATGCCTTTATATTTACATTTACGGCAGTCGGTAGACGTCCTTATCCAGAGCAATTTACATTCATCTCAGGGGTGGCAGCTTGGTGGTGCTAGGAATTGACCCTGCAATATTCTAATCAGCAGTCCAACACTTCCATTCAGCAATCCAACACTACCACTTTCCAGTCAATTGATAGTTTACCCTTATCTTCCACTGCCCGACAGGTCATCAATAGGTGCAACAGGATATGCTAACCGACAAGGAAACAAGCCTGGGCTATGCTTCTACCGAATCCCATCCAAGAAAGACAATCAGAAAGAAGGAATTGGTGGATTTGTGCTGTTTAAACTGCCTCTGTCCCCGGAAAGGGCAAACAATGGTAGCCGTCACAGTACGCTCATATTTGCAATAAACACTTCATCAAAGATCAGCTCACGTAAATGATGGATATATTAATTATTGTTTTTTTAGCCATAAATCAGATCTTTACATAATCTTCTAACATGGTTTGCCAAGGTAATTAACTAAAATGCTGTTGATTAGTTAACAGTTCTGAGGTCTGGCAGGGACCTAACAGTTTTTAATGACTAAATTGCGGTGCGGTTACGTATTATTTATTGCATCTACCCAAAACTTGCAGTTTGTGTCCATATTTAGGTGATCTAAATGTTTGTTGTTGAAACTAAAGACAATTTGACCGGCTTGTGCTGCATTTGTACGGAGATCCCAGTTAAAACTGCCATTTTGGCCAGTTCTTCTGCTTGCCATGTCGTGCACCGGCCACATGACTAAAAATGATCAACAGTCATTTAAATATTTACAATCTTAGTCTACAACATCTAACAGTGCAATGTAAATGATGCAATACAAGCATGGCAGGAAGATAGCACCGCTGCCATAGCTTCTTAAAATTCCCAGCCTGCCCACAATTCCCAGTCTTTACAGTCTATTCTGCCCAAACCTTTGATTACCACATATCGATGTAATCCTCAGAGTAAGTGATAAAGAAATGTCCACAGACGGACGTTGACAGTGTTGGGAAAGAACTTATCAGACCTTTATGTTTAGGTACACGGTCTGTGGTGGTCAGGTAGCCTTGAAATGTCAAGCGATGTTATTTCCTTGATTCATTGTTACGGAAAAAAGTTATGTTGTCACTGTTGTCCTTTCATTGCTTATCATAAATGCAGAAGGTAGAAAACTTTATTTAAATTTAATGTAAAGAGTTTGGAATATTGACGAACCTGGACTAGTGCGCTCTATAAATTAATAAATCGCATGACTTCACATCTTTCCAACACCACAGGCTGAGATTAATTACTGAATGCACTTGTCCTTCCCTCTATCTTTCTTTCATACTTTGCATGGTGTGTTGACCTACATACAGGTCTTGACCAATCACTAGTGGCTTTTAAAACGTTTGGTGGCCCGTATCTATCCGCAACAAACACTGTCCCTACAGTCTCGTTTAACCCTCTCTGCATGTCTATGAAGTTGCTCTGTAACAGTTTGTACTGGGTTATTTATTTCTTGTCCTTGACCTCTTTATCCATTGGTTTGGTTTTTACAAAATCCCTTTTAGTGTATTTTCATTAATAATAGTTAATGAAATATTTTGTTGAAATGCACTAGGATGAACTAACTGACCTGTAAACAAGCCTGCGCTATGCTTCTACAGAATCCTGTCTGAGAAAGAAATGCTAAAAGGAGGAATTTCTGCCATTTAAACTGCCTCTGTTCCCAGGGAGGGCAAACAATTGCAGGCATTACAGTACACACATATTTGCAGCAAACACATAAATAAACTGTAAATCTAAATCATACAATATATATTGGGGTATTTAATTCTTGTCCTTGAACTCTTCATCCATTGGTTTAGTTTTCACAAAATACCTTTCACTGTAATTATATTAAAAAAGCCTCATCAGACGTTAATAAAATATTTAGTTCTCTGAAAAGAACGGATTTTTTTGCCTGGAGTACAGCATGATTTTGTTTTATGGAACTGAATGAGCTAAAGTGTTTATCTATTTTATTGTACTGCAAGAAATGTGTGCTTTTTTGGCGGTATCTGCAGAAATACTGGCTTGTTATTATATCTGAGAGGACAAAGTAAAGAGCAAGTAATCAATTAATCGATCGATTAATATTTGTAGTCATTTAATTAATCAATAATTATTTATTGCAAAAAAACAATGACAGCAGAAAATCTTTTTTAAAATTGTGCCTTAAAAGTTATTATATTTAACTGTACATTTACATAAATAATTTTACCCACTTGTTTGTCCTATGCAATTAGTTTTTATATGTATATCATTTTTAGGCTGTAGGTGTTTAATAACTAACTAATAACTGTGTGGGGCAATTACATAAAAATTCTAGTCTATAGGCCCAATTTTTTTTTAACCATTTTGTGTGGTTTTTAATAATCATGTGGATATTTGGCACTTGAAAATATCCACATGATGCAATTTCAAATTATCAAAGCATGTTTACCATCATATTTATCTAAACTTCATCTTTTGTATGACGACTGATTATAATCTTTCTTAAATACTGTGTTTTGTGTAAATTGAAGGTATCATGCTAAGATTCGTTCGTTTATTTATTCAATCATTCATTTATCTTCTATACCCGTTTATTCCCTAATTCGGGGTCACGGGGATCTGCTGGAGTCTATCCCAGCCGTCTCTGCAAGGGCGAAAGGCAGGAGGGGGACACCCTGGACAGGTCACCGGTCCATCACAGGGCTACACACACACTCACACTCACTTCTATGGGCAATTTAGAATCACCAATCAATCTAACGTACATGTTTTTGGGCTGTGGGAGGAAACCGGAGAACCTGGAGTAAAACCCAGACAAGCACAGGGAGTGTGGTAACAACTAAGCCACCGTGCTGCCCTGAAATAACCATAAGAAGTGAAATGAATAGTAACAATGTAAAGATGCTGTAATCCAAGGTTTAAATCTGATACGATTGCCAGATTGCTCCTTGACAGAAAGTGGGATAATATAAAAAAAATAAAATAAAATAATGAAAGAAATATATGGTAATTAACTATTTACTTTATTAGAATTGGTTTTTTTTATTATATATCAAACGGTGTGATATAATATTTATCTAAGTGTGGGCTATTAATATAATAATATATGTAATCCAAAACATGTAGTGTTATCGACTGTATAATAATTTTCCCAGTACTGCTTGCACATGGTAGGAATGTCACGTTAGTTAATTGCAGTTTACAATATAAAAACCGCAGTTATTTATTTAAAACTAGTAAATGATATTAAAATTAAATTTCAGCTACATCACATATCATTCTAATGGGATGTGTTTTGGCTAAGATTTCTATTTGCTTGAATCGTAATTTAATTTGATTTTAACCTTCATTTAATCACTTGTATTAAAAAAAAATGAAGCAAGTAGCTCGAGTCAGTAGTTGATTAATTCGATTATATGATACCAGATAATGTTATAAATCAATATATGAGGATGATGTGTTCCAAATATTTTTGTAGATATTTACACATTAGTTGTTAATGATATACCTTCCCATCGGCTCTCTGCACTAAAATCTAAATACGCTTCCTGTCTACTTCCTGTTTCTCAGTAACTTTATTACTTAAACATAAAAAATGTAGGTATGCAAAGTCTTTAGTTAATAAAGATATTTATGTATTTCAATCACTGAATTTTGACTAATTATTTTTACTGTAACTTTTATTTTGAAATCTCATGCCTATCTTTGCTAACATAGAAGACTTTTCCTATATATATATATATATATATATATATATAATGGTGTCAAATTGTTCAAAATTATTAGGACACCTGCTCGTTACATCTATGTGCATCAAATGTAGTGTCATTCATATGTTAATACACTTGATTATGTTGGGATACTGTTGAGTCTGGAGTGCAGTCGGGGTATCAATTCATTTCAAATGTGTTTAATGGGTTTTAGGTCTGGGTTTTAACCATAACACACCAGCTTTGTGCACAGGGGCATTGTCATGCATTTGGGCTTAGTTCTAGTAACCCCACTCCTGGTATTCTGTAGGGTTGGGGCAGTGGTTGCTCAAATGATTAAGTTGTTGATTGGAAGACCAGTCTACCACTGTTGGGTCCTTGAGCAAGACCTTTAACCCTTTCTGCTCCAGGGGCGCTGTATCATAGCTGACCCTGCGCTCTGAGCCCAACCTTCTAAGATGGGATATGCAAAGAAAGTAATTTCACCGTAGATGTGTGACAAATAAAAAGAACAAGTAAAAGGACAACAGCAAATAGAGGCATTCTAGACAATGGTGTACCTCTAACTTGGGGAAGGGAAGACACACGATATTGGTAAGATGTCCACAAAACACATAGCGTATGTACACCCATATAAGAGAGTTCTAAAAAGTTTACTATGCTATACGCATAACATATCATTGTCTTTGCCTCTCTTTACACTCGACAAAGCCGATTCACACTACCGGCATTCCTTCCCCCCACATCACCCATGTCTATTCCTGCCTCTTGCACACTTTCCCATATTTTATACAATGAACTTGATTTAATCAGAATGTATGACATTGTAATCATGAAGCCTGTAGCTGCAAAATGTTTGTACAGTAATTACGCTGTAATGGGGTTTTTATACTTTAATGATACAGCAACATGAGGAAACCTGAACAAACATAAATGTGCTGTTTAAACCTCTGTTTAATGTCAAGGAGGTTTTTTTTTATGTTGCGATTACAGCTCGGTCAAATTTAACCACCCAAATTTTGTGTTCCATTGACTTTGTTTACATATGGACATCAAGTTCTTCGCTAATGATGGTGTCTAACGTGTGTTGTGAATTCTGGGTGATAATATGCTAAAGTAGATTCATTAAAATAAAACAAACAGCAAAAATATTATGTAAAAATGTGATTCTGCAAGACACTTTTTTTGTCATTGCATCCTATTTACAGACAACGTATCCAGAAGTCATTATCTTCTTCATATTTTTTTTTTTTTGTAGTTTTAGTGACATAATTCAGCAAAACTATATTTTAAGATATAGTATATACATAAATAGAAATACAGAGAGAAGATTTAAGATTTCTATAATAAAAAATGTACGATAGAAAATATGAATAACTACAATTAAGGCTTCACAATATATCGAAATTATTGATATATCGCAAATATGCATATCTTGATATTTATATCGCAACGGTTTGGGATCAATAGGCAATTTAATACTTACAAATAATATTTTATGATAACAGTTGACAAGCTGTAAAGCTTCTATGGCAAGCTAATCTTGATAAGACAATGCTGCTGGTGATTTAGTGCCAAAATGAACCAGCATCCCAAAGATACGACAGTATTTGGGTTTTAAAAGAGATGGATGGACGGATGGATAGATAGATAGAGATAAGATAAATTGCATGAACATCACCAAATCATTAAGTAAATCGCAAGTGATTTGCTGCCATCATGTGGCCAATACTGAAACTGCAACATTTTCAATCAATAGAGGAACAACCAAGTTAAAAAAACAAACAATAGGATTGAAAAATATACAGAGAGGATCTATCAGAGAATCGGGACTTTGTGCGTCCAAATATTATCCGCTTCTTTATCAATTATTGGGGTTTTTTGTTGTTTTTTAACAGGGTTTTTAGATATATATCAGCAAGATATTTAAAATTTCACCCAGATCTTTAAGTGCATATGTTTTACCCTAGGATATACACACTTAAAAGCCACTTAGGTACTGACTTACTACTAGGGTGGATCCCAAACTGCTTGGCTTTTTGGAACACCTTCAGTTATTTTACCCAGTGGTAAAAAATCCGACAAGTAGTTTAAGTAGCCTGGCCACTGCATCACATTACACTCCCTCAGATCAACAAGCACCAATCGACTAGTCCCACCATCCCCTAAGACGCATCTAGACTTTTCTCTGTTCTGGCAACAAGTTGGTGGAATGAACTTCCCATCAATGACAGGAGAGGATTGGAAACCCGCCTCCTTCTTAAATACTGAGCACTTGTCATTATAAAAAAAAGTGTCTATGCTGCTCTTTTGCTCTTTGTTTGTGATCTATTGTTCACCGATGTGTCCCAGAGCACTTTTGTACGTCCCTCTGGATAAGGGCATCTTCAAAATGCTGTATTTCAGCTGCAGATTTAGAAAATTACACAATCTTCTTTCAAGTGTACAAAAAAAAATAGCACAAAACATTCAATTCTTGGGACATATTTAATAAAGCAAAACATACAACCCTGCCAGTTAAATTCGCACCTGGTTTGTGCTGCTGGACCCCTAATAATTCCAATTATTCAGGCATTCATGAGTGCTTTAACAACATGGCACGAGTAGGGAGAAAAGGTGACCCCTATTGTTTCATTTCAAACAAATTTTTTATAGAGAATTTTTAATTTAAGTTGTTAATATATCTGAAGAGTGAGATGTTTTCGCACATGTATAACAGAAGTAATAATAGTCATAATGCCCTTGAAAAAGGATTTCCTTTATTTACAGGTTTGGGGTGTTAACGTAGATAAAAATGTACAGACTGAGACTTTCGTTCTTCTTTTCTCTCCCCGACTCTCAGTGAGAGCTGTGACACAGTTTCAGTGCACTTATTTGTTTATTTTCCGGTCTCTCTCCTCAATGGCTCTCTCCTTTCTTCCCTACAACCTACATTACACACAAGCAAACAAAGCAGTGTTAGATGCGGTCACACACATCCACTGATCATTTCTACATCACTGAGGAATATAAGGCTGTGTTACCCGTTTGAAGTCGCTCATGTTGGTGGCCTGCACTGGGGTTCCGATAAACGTTAGGTAGTTGATTTTTGTCGTTTCCTCACTTCCTTGGTTTGATTTAACAAACAGCTACAAAAATAGCAAACAAAAACTTAAGCAATAAATCTAAACATGCCTGTATTTCATTTTGTGTAGCACCTTCAGTTTCAAGCTCTCTACATGCAGCGAAAATAGTGTTTTTAGCTTTAACTGTGTTAGAAACATGAGAAAGGATCGTACGGTGACGCTGTTCACGTTCTGAAACTTGACGTATCGGAGAGGGATGAGGCCTTCGTCTTTGTAGTCTTCCTCTGAAAGTTCTAGAGTCTGTGTCGACTCACTTCTCTCAGCGTCATCAAAGTCCATGGAGCGAGGGAGATTAATGAAGATCTTTACACACTTTGGAGCCTGAGCTGAAGACGGTATATAGAAAAAAAAAAAAAAAGAGAGACGGAGAGCGAGACAGAGAGTGTGAGGGAAATAAAGAGAGAGACAGAAAAACAAAGATCGAGGCACAAATAATGTGGTCTTGATCAAAGCCTTAGTTTTAATTACTGAGAACACATCCGATATGGCTGCTTCTGGTAAACTGATGATTAAAATGATTCATTTCCTGTTAATTCTTTGTAACTTTGTTGCTGACTTTCCAAATCACTTCTTTGTTTCATCAATAAAAGATCTTGGAAGTAGTCATTATAGGTCATTACAGATACTTTAATAGTCAAACAGTAAGAAAAAAGAAAATCTTTATTAAAATAATAATCAATAATCATTTTAGAATCGAATCGCAGGCCTTAGAATCAGAATTAAATCGTGAAGTGCCTCTAAAGATTCCCACCTCTAATTAGCATATCAGTGTATCATTTATTCTCTGTTTATTACTGTCCTCCACATGTGCATTACTTTCAAACATTGTGTTCTTGGCTTCTGTAACGGAGCTGTAACAAATACTTTGTGATGCAGGTGAGACTAAATTACGTGCTGAAACGAAGCAACTACGCCTTAATTACAGCCCTGATTACCAGTTAGTAACCTCCAGGAGAAGTGGAGCGGAAAAACAATTAACATGACGCCCTGGTGTAGGTCATTTGATGAGGGTGTGCAAAGTGTAGATACAGTAAATAAGCTATAGTGCACAGCCAGATGTTCACCAACAAAAGAGTGCGGGCATTAGAGTAGGGCTAAACATAAGGTTGAGGGCACAGATGTTTTTTGCTGATGTGATTTAAGACACTTCACTGGTGATGATACATACAGTATGTACTGATGGGTATGTGAAGAAACCCTGACAAAAATAAGATAACCTGAGTGTCTTACCCAAATCTGATGCCTGCAGCTTCATGGAGAAAAGCTTCACAGGCTGATTGAAGGCGATCGTGATGAGGAGCTGCAACAGGAGGAAATGCTGTCAGATTCACAGTAGGTATGTTTCTCTTATAAACGTTCTAAGAACCATCCACTGATCTCTAGCCAAACACACACTGATAAACACACTGGACTCGGCCTTGGATGCACATAATATCTTAGGTACACTTTTCTACTTGTAACTTTCAGGATGTCGTAAGCTGGACTCTGACTGGCTGTTCACATTCCTATATGCACTTATATACACAAACAGTTCAAAGGAATATTAGTCATATGCTGACTAACACGCATAATTAACTGAGAAAAACTTTTGCAGCATTTAGCAGACATACAGAGCGACTAACATTTATCTCTCTTATACAGTTAAGCAATTGGGGGTTAGGGGCCTTGCTCAGGGGCCCAACAGTGGCAAATTGGTGGTGCTGGGAATCAGAATCTTTCAATAAGCAGTCCGAGACCTTAACCACTGTGCTTCCACATCCCCTCTTTTCGTCATTCACACAGATTTCTGGCTTAGTGCCCAGCACAAACAAGTTGCCACGGTTGGGCCCCTGAGAAAGGCCCTTAACTGCCAATTGCTCAGTTGTAAAAAAAAAAAAAAAAAGATAAATATAGGTTGCTCTGGATAAGGACGTCTGCCAAATGCTGTAAATGTAACTAGTAGCAATGTAGCAAGTTTGTCAGGATATGACGACAAAAATGGCCTTCACACATTAAAATGTTATGACTCTGTGGCAAACTTTTCAACCACTAACTCACATGGTTTAACAAGAATTTATTTACCTTTTTTTTTTAAATATAAAGACTAAACCAGTGGCATAACGTAAAAGAAAATCTTGTAAAAGTTAACGATATTAGTTACTCAAACAGCTAATAATTATGAGTAAGAGTCTTTCATACTGTATAGTATGCGGGACGAGTTGTATGTCCAAAGACTTTGCATAGGAATTACAGTACGTGAAAAGTTCCCAGATGATCAATTACCTTTGCCCTAATTTTGAAGTACGCCGACGATGGACACTTTACTATCCCATGAGGCAGCGAGAGAGACGACAAAAAGTGCTTAAATATTTTTAAAAAATAAGGCAATTGTTCCTTGTGGTTAAATTGCTCATCGTTAATATAGTTTAAGTCAAACGTTATCACACTTTAAATTTGTCGTAAGGTCGTAAATCACGTGTCAATATCAATTCTTATTTAACGGTCAGGACCTACTTAATTGTAGGAGCTTCTGTGGTTTTTTGGGGGGTTTTTTTATATCCATCACCTGGTATTGAATTACATATTAGTTATGCTGAGGTGTACATCTCAGCTCATCTTACATTGACATGGCTCCAGTAACATTAACTAGGGTTAAATCCGACACTTAATAAAAGTGGGGAGAAACATTACACCTTAAATTACAGTTTTACTTGCGCTTTTAGGTCATTCACACAGATTTCTGGCTGAATAAAACCCACATCAATTAGAAACGTAATAACTAATAGCTAATTTGACAGAACAGGATAGGACGGCAAAAATGTCATTTTAACATTAGCCGTTATGCTAACCTGCTCCGTGGCACATACTTAGAACACTAACTCACATACCTTTTATAAATATAAAGACTAAACCAGTGGCACATAGTAAAAGGAAAAGCTTGTAAATGTTAAAGCTATAATTACTTAAACAGGAAAGGTTACAACTGAGACTTTCTGTTTCGTTTTGCGTTGTGTCCAACATCACATACTGCTCGAGATGCTAGTTCTTTTTGTCACGTAGTATATTTATGGGTTGTATGAATAAAAGCTGGTTGTACTTCAACTGGCATGTTCACACGGTCAAACCATCACAAAAGCTTGTAAATTTAAAGATGGATGGACAATTTTACCACAAGAAAGGTTTAATAATTTTCTTAAAGCTACTTCAAGTCAAAGATCATAAACACAGTCTAACCCCTAAACTACTGAACTGCAACTTGCAATAAAATCTGTAGAAACTCATCTTAACCCTTAACTAAGCAGATATGTATGTAAGTCATTCCGGATAAACGTAATTGCTTAATTTTGTCAATGTAATGTAACAGTCTTATGCTGCATTTTTTAAATCATCCTTTTTTTTCACTTCTCAGTTCCTTCTCAGACTCTAAACAGCATAAAACTAAATGTAAATGTGAATAAGCGCTCTGGTGGTGGATGTTACCTGCTCATCGCAGTCTGATTCTAAGTAGGAGGAGTCTTTAATTAAGCAGTTGTCAAAGCCGCAGTCATCGCTCTCGTTAAGACACTCACATCCGGCTTTGTTCACAAACGGCATAAGATCCATCTTTACACAAAACACACAAGACAAATCCTTTGTATCAAGTCTGCTGTCAGAGCAAATGCAACTGGCTCAAACTAAATTTAATTAAACTTATGATTATTTAAATTAATCATAAATAGCAACCTGTCTGATGCTGCTTCTGATCTCAGTTTATTTTAAAAGCACTGTGTGTTGGTGATGATATTATTAATTATCATTCTCTCAACTACACTCACATATCCTTTGGGAATGTCTGAGTCCTCGTTACTCCCCGGGTCGTTCTCCACGTGTTGTTTGATTTTGTCCTCGAGGCCTGAGGCGTCCGCTCCCTGATACTGATCCACGCGCACTTTGTTTCGGAAAAACAGGAATGTCGGCGTGGCAGAGATGTTGTTGGCTGCTGCTGTTCCCTTTAAGACACACCGCATAATGTATATGTATATGTATGTATATATATATATATATATATATATATCATATATATATATATATATATATATATATATATATATATATATATATACCACATATACATATATATAATATATATACAACACACACACACACACACACACACACACACACACACACACACACACACACACATATACACACACACACACACATACATACAAAGCACAGCAAACATGACGTTCAATACAAAGGACTCTGAATGCCGTGACAAATCTCTCTATGAAACGACAGGTCACGAACCAAGCATGAAGTGTGTCATGGGACGCCAAATTTACAGTTGTTATTAGATGAGAGCCAATAAAGTAATCCAATTGAGCACAATCCATCTCAATGAACAAACGTCATGGTGATGCAGAAACGATGTAAAAGCACCTCCAGGGAACCTGGGGGTCTAATTTGTTTTGCTTTTCTTGGGAGTACAATTATAATGACAAATTGCATAACAAGTCATTCACAATGTCACATAATGGGGTTTGCGGCTTGTGGGGGAGAAAAAAAGCCAGCTTTACGTTATGCTTTATAAAATACTCGCAGCTCGCAGATAAACAAGACGGAGCTGCAACAAATTTTTCCGTTCTTGTTCTGTGCAGACTTTTATTTTTTCATCATTAACTGTTGCATGGTGCACAGCTGTGCCCTAAGGTCAGGAGTCATACTGGAATCAGGGTGGTAAAAAGTAAAGGGTCCGGAAAAGAAAGACGAGTGAACAATAAAAGCACTGAAATCATTTGCAGGCAATTATATATTATTATACATTATATATAAAACTAAACTAGACATATTTTTTGCTCCTTTTTAAAAAAAGGGAAAACTTTTATAGAGACATCATAGGGCTGCAGAATAAACTGGCATTGCGATATACATCATGCAATATGAAAACAAATCAACAGCTTTATATAGAACAAATTCATTATTTTAGAATGATTGGGCTGATTTTGTAAATTTGGAATTTGGATTCTGAGGTTGAGTAATTAAATCTAAAATCACACTGTTTAGTCTTCACAGTATAAAATAACCACAGTTCATCTTTGTTAAAGCTACAAGAGTGATTGTTTTTCACACTTGTTTGAAATGTTTACACAATAAGAAACCCTAAAACAACGAACAAACGATAAACTTGCACTCGTCCATTAAACTTTAAACAATTAATCCACAAATCACCTGTTCTGCACTGTGATGGAGTCGACTATAATCCTTGCTTGACATCACACACCTTTAATGTGACTATTGCAGATTCACACATTACCATGTCGATGCTAATGCTAAAATGATATATTGTGCAGCACTAAGGATTGTGCACATCTTAACAACCCAAACTGTCCCAAAGTTAAACGCGCACAATAATACGCTGTAGTACACAGATTTGCCTTTACTGGAACTATATGTTGTGTTATAATTTGGGTGGAAGACTGAGAGTGACTCTGACTCAATCCTTTGGGATGAACTGGAACACTGACGGCACCGCCAGATCTTCTCATCCGTCATCAGTGTTTAATCTCAGTAATTATTTTGTGGCTGAATGAATAAACCTGCACGGCCATCCTACACAATCTATAGTCTAATGGCTAAAATGATGGATGATTAACAGGTAAACCAACCAATGGCGTTTTTGTTTTGTGTCCCATCATGAATGGGGCGTCAATAAGAGCCTCAAACAAAACTCTTGAATGTTTTTTTTTAAACAGTCTGTACCGTGACCCTCACATACTTTTAATTGATCTTGATTACCGTTTGTTGCCACCGACAGAAGCTAAGTGAGCGGACCGTTAAATAAAAAAATAAATAAATAAAACTAAAAATAATAAAAAAAAACAAAGACACACCCGGATACACACTTCAATCAATTAGAAAAAGACCTTGGAAACTCTAAAGTTTTACAATTAAGTGTGTCGTGTGCATCAGACGTTTAGAGCGAGACATCCAAGACTACACAATCTGGTAAATATATGTGTGTGTGTGTGTGTGTGTGTGTGTCCCAATACTTTTGGCTATATGTAGCTTAATATCAGGCAACACAGTACACTGTACACAAATACTTCATAAAGAAAATAGGAGCTTTTGACAATAATCATTAATGCTTAATAAAAATAATTTTAATAAAATGTCATACAGATAAAAAAAAAAATAAGAGTAAAGGCTTTTTAAAGCACTTCCATGAGGAATTCTCTCACCTGACAAACATGGACATCGACTTCAAGAAAAACAACATGTGGGTACTTGTTGCTCAGCATGGAAAAAGCTGGGGCTATTCGGACACATGGGCGACACCTGCAATTAAAAGCATAAAAATAATCATTAACAATAATTAAACAATAAGAAAAGTTGCTAATTGGGGCTACATGCTATAGCTTTCGACTGGAATGTGGATTCAAACTCGTTGGCCGTGACTAGCCAAATAAAACTGCTTTATTTGTTTCCACTCATAGTTACTTATTAAATATAAAATACATTCGCAAATAAACCGCCTTTAACATACTAATCAATTTACCTGACTAGCTATTAAGCTAATTTGGCTAAGCTAATCACTGCTGTTTTGCTAAGTCATACCATAAGCGGTACTGTGTGGCTAAGCTGGCTAGCTAAAACATTTCACACATGTGCTAATGCTAACAGAATATATATAAACGCCGGTGCTAATGCTAAAGCCATTGACACCCTGTGTACCAGAGCAAACAGCGCTAATGCTAAGCTAAGGCCCGCGACTTCAGTTCCTCACCCGGCCATGGTAAACTTCACAACGGTCAATCTGGACCCGGCACCGGTGAGCTCAGGCTGGAATTCCGAATCGCTTCCGATTACTTTCACCCCGACCATGTTAAAATAATATATATATATTTATTTTCCAAATGAACCCGGACAGGATACACAGTTATGTTACAGTTAATAGTACAACAAAAAATGCTGATCGACCGCTTTCTCGAATCATACGCTTTTCTGCGACTTCGTGACGAAATCCAACCCGTTGACCAATCAAAAACAGGCCATGACACATACGGCTGAAAGTGTGACAAGCGGTCGTGAATGATTCAAACTGAAAAAAAAACCCAGATGTCGTAAAGACAATTACCTCGGCTGCATATTTACATATATGATATTAATTGTAGTATAAGTTTATATGTGTTTATAATAACAATAAGGAACATTTATATTCTATATTTTTAATTAATTAATTAAACCAATCTAATCTAATATTGTGGTTAGCACTGTTGCCTCACAGCAAGAAGGTCCTGGGTTCGATTCCCAGTTTTGTGCCTTTCTGTGTGGAGTTTGCATGTTTTCCCTGTGCTAGTGTGGGTTTACTCCGGTTACTCCGGTTTCCTTCCACAGTCCAAAAACATGTATGTTAGATTGATTGGTGATTCTAAATAATACTGTCCATATGAGTGACTGTGAGTGTGTGTGTGGCCCTGTGATGGACTGGTGACCTGTCCAGGGTTTCCCCCTCCTGCCTTTCGCCCTTTCAGAGAAGGCTGGGATAGACTCCAGCAGATCCCCGTGACCCCGAATTAGGAAATAAGCAGGTATAGAAGATGAATTAATGAATAATATAATATAATGGTAGCTCAGTGGTTAAGAATTTACAGCACCACTAACTTACCACTACTGGGCCCTTGACCGCCAATTGCTCAAATACATAAATGTAAGTCGCTCTGGATAAGGGCCCCTGCCAAATGCTGTATTGTAAATATAATATAAAAGAATAATATATGTAATATAAATAATTTATTTTTAATAATAGTTCTAAATTCATTTAGGTTCTACATCTATTATTAGCTCTGCTAAAAAAAACTTTCCTGCCATGAATTGGTCAGACCTTTTTCAGTTGTACATTACAATAAAAACAAAAACTGTAAAATAATAGATTACATTTATTTTCAGGAATTCAAACTTTTGACTGTTGTCATAGATTGTCAGTAACATACTTGATCTGAATGCAAAGTTTCACATAAACAGGAGAGTAGCCATCATTCCAGATGTAGGGAGTTTTATCTCTTCTTGCTATTAATTGTCTTATTATGCAATTTATAACGTTTGTACTTGCATGTTATTATGCAAATATTGCAAATTGTGTTTAGCATACTTTGTATTGCATATCCATCCATCTATCCATTGTCTATACCAGCTTATTTTTAATCAGGGTCTGGACTATTGCATATACATTTCATGCAATAATATATACTTGTATAAACACACATTATTCTATTCTATTCTTAGTGTCAATTTATTATTTTTATTGCTTGCTTAGAAACAGCAACAAGTTTACACAAACTTCATGCTTACTCAATATTTTTAACTACTTCAAACAGTCAAAAGTGTTATTCTCCCTTCAATCTATGAATTGTTGAGCAATCATCTCAATGTCTATAATATCCAGTTTGTAGCGCAGTGGTTAAGGTGTTAGACTGCTAATTGAAAGATTGTGGTTTCTATTCCAAACACCACCAAATTGTCACTGCTGGGGCCCTCAGCAAGGCCTTTAACCCCCAATTTTTCAGTTGTATAAAGGAGATAAATGTAAGTCAGCTGGGATAGATTCCAGCAGATCCCCAAGACCCTGAAGTCCCTGAATTAGGAAATAAGCGGGTATAGAAGATGAATGAATGAATGAATCAATATCATAACATCATGGCATAAGCTGTATAATTAGAAGTCAGCCGATCACAATATGGTTTTGTTACGAAAGGCATCAGTCACTTTTAGTCATTCATTCATTTATTTGTTAAATTCAGAAGAACCTTTCAATCATTTAAACAATGAAACAATCATTTAATATGGGTCCTTGAGCAAGACCCCTAACCCTTCCTGCTCCAGGGGCGCTGTATCATAGCTGACCCTGCGCTCTGACCCCAACCTACTAAGATAGGATATGCGAAAAATGCATTTCACTGTGCTGTATTAAAGTATGTGTGACAAAATAAAGGCATTTACGTAAGAGTGAAATCCAGCCAATCCACACAGACTTTCGCATAAATACCGCCCCCAGGTTAAAGATTATCCAATCAATGGGTCTAAAATCCGGTCAACTCCAACTGATTTGTCGCTGAGCATTACCCCTGCGCATGCGCGTTGTCAGTAATTGAAAGAAAGTGTGTGTGAAAGGCTGAAGCCGTAGCTTGACGTTTGACCGGCGCTGAACCTTAATTTAGTTTATTTTTTTTTTACTTTTTGACAGTTTTTGTGTAATATTAATCCACAGACCAGACACATATGGCGGGCGACGCGACCCATAGGACCGAACAAATGTCTCTGCGTGAGTATGGCTTTTTAAATTAAAACAATATCAGTGCTTATTGCAGCAAATTGCGCAGCGTGTTGCATCAGCTTATAGCTTTAGCTTAGCATCAGTGCACTTCCGCAGTTATACTTTAAATACATCTGTTATTTTAAACGATAATATAATCTGTTTGTTTTAAACTATATAAATCCACGAATATGCCGACGTCACAATGCATCTGCAGCACCATTGATTCAAACTCTGGAATATTTTATTAGATCTACGATACCAGATGTGATACTTTAACATGGAAATATGAATGTATTGCGTAGGATGTTGACATCCACGAAAAAATAAATACTAACTCTGTATAGACAAAAGCATTAGCACAGCTGACATCCATTAGTTTTTTTTGTTTTTTAACATTCTATTGTAGATTACTCTTACTTCAATTGGGCCGTAATAATTGACGTAAATGTACATGCCGTAAATGTAAATTATTATGTCACAATATATTCATGAGCTCAGACCCTCAATGTTAGGTGAGATGACGTGGGGTGCAGTCAACATTGCCGTCTGTCGCAAAGATGTGTCGTGATGTCAGTATCAGGATTAAATGTGTCCACAAACTTTTGGCTGTAAAACATTTGCATTTCTGGTATTTAGCAAAAACCCCTGTCCAATGCAAGTAAGCAATTGGGGCTTAGGGCCCTTGCTCAGGAGGCCCGCAGTGGTAACTTGGTGGTGTTGGGAATCGAACCCATTTAGCAGTCCAATACCTTTACCACTGGGCTACCACTTCTCTATATTGTGTTTATAACTAATGCCAGGTATAATATCCGTCTCTGCGTCTCTATATGATGGGTAGACACAAGACTACAGTAAAGGCATGTAAAAAGAAATTTATTTCCTCATTCATGTCTCTGTTAAGTTGAGCCTGATTTTGCATGGCATCCTTATCCAGAGCGCCTAAGCAATTGGGCCCAACGGTGGCAACTTGGTGGTGCTGAGATTTGAACCCCAATTTTCTAATTAGCAGCCTTAACCACTGCACTACTACTTTCCCCAACTATAGTACTATAGTATCTTTTGTTCATCCCTTATTTGTTGCTAGACAATCTTAAGATTATAATTACATATAACATTTAAAGATGGCTAGGTTTTATTGTACAAATTCATTTGGTATATCAGGTTAAATAAGTATTGTAAACGATTGCAGAGATGTAGATAGTGTAAAGCAGTTGTGTCATGTTGTGTGTTTTGTTTTCCAGGTGAGCTGTATGTCTCTGATAAACAGGGCAGCGATCAGGATGGAGATGGGACAGAACAGAAACCTTTTAAAACGGCACTGAAGGTACATTTTGTGCGGCGGGGCATTGTGATGCAGGAACCGGGTTTAAATCTCTTGGTTCCAGTATATAGAGACATTCTAGAACAGTGTGTGATTCCATTTCAGTGCTATGACTTTGGATAATGCTTATAGGTGTGCTTTGGCCACTTGATACATGCGGTGTAAATGCATATTTAGCGATGCGCTGTACTGTAGGTGAATTAATTAATTAGTGTTCTAATGTTTGTTTATTTTTTTCAGGCGTTGCTGTTTGCTGGAAAAGAACCATTTCCAACAATCTATGTGGATTCACAGAAAGAAGGAGAGGTGAGATTGAAAGCCCGCAAACGATGCACTTGCCCCTCATCTTTATGGAACAGATCTGACCTGATCTATCTTTTTTTCTAATGTACTTAGCGCTGGGCTGTGATCTCTAAAACTCAGATGAAGAATGTGAAAAAACTTTACAATCGGGAACAAAGCAAGACGGATGCGAAGGAGAAGAAGGAGGTATTCTCTTGCCAAATGTTAATGCTTTCTCATCGTAGTCCTACAATAAACATTACACTCAGGGCGACTGTTGCAGAGGAGAAATCAAACCATTGTCCGAACATTGACAGGTGGAAGATGCCGAGAGGAGAGAGAAAAATCTTGAGGAAGCCAAGAAGATTGTTATCGAGGTTGACCCCAACCTTCCAGAACCCCAAACGGTAAATCTAACTCAGACGACACATACATTTGGTTAACTTTTTTAAACTTTTTCCAAGAACCTCAGCACCAGGGGTTAAGGGCCTTGCTCAGGGGCCCAACCGTGGTAACTTGGTGGTGCTGGGAATCGAACCCCGGTCTTCCAAGTAGTAGTCCAACACCTTGACCACTTCGGACCTATGGAATTTTAAAAATGATATAACTAACCAAAATTTAAGACAGTCGGGAAAGTGTTTCTTGCATTAGAAAATATACGAGACTGTTTGTAGGGCTGGCCGATATTAAAGCTAAATGCAATATGCGATAGCATGCTTAATAATGCGATAATAAATATGTGTATGTATATATCTGATATAATTTGTACTTGCTTTTGAGGTAACTGCATTTATTAGTTCATTTAACAGTACAGTGCTCTTTACTATCGTATGATGATGAAGCTAAACGCTCTGCAGGAAGAACCGGAAATTCTTCTTGTATGAATAGGTAGATGACGCATTTCAGCGTTCAACTCTCCAGGATTGACCTTTTGCAATAAAACTGCTGAACTATAAATAAGTATTGGCATAGGTTCATATTAAATTTGAATAAATTAAAAGTTATGAACAGTGTTTTTTGTAATCAATGGTGGTGGATCAGATAACCGGTTAAGTGCAGGTGTAACGTTTGGATTTTTCTGTGTATCAGGTTAAGATTTATCAGCTGGAACCCCTGAGGGAACAGAGAGTCAAAGTGTTCGGCTGGGTGCACAGGCTACGGCGTCAAGGTAACACGCGTAATGTAATATATAATCTATTAATTTAAGTTATAACCTTTCTCTTATCAGCCAATAAGATTAAAAGTCATCTTGTTGAATCTACATTTAATGGCTTGTAGCAGTTGGCTGGGCGCTATGAAGGGTTAAATTGTTACAACTATGTAACAGGTTTTTTTTTTTAAATTCTCTTTTAATAACGTGTCTAAAGTGACTTGTAAATAAGTGGGTGTTGCTAAGTCATGTGGTGTTTGTGAGCTAGATGCTGCACCTGAGACTCATATACTACCTCAGTTTCTTTCAGAACGCTCTGTTTAAAAAAGTGTGCCCGATTGTTGTCTTGGAAGTAAACGCCCACTGCTATGTCTTCGAAGCCGTCTTGTCGTTTACCTTTCACGTGCATGCGTGTATCGGTGGGCGGGGTTAAACTGATGGTGTCGAAGCAGGCATAGATCTATCTTTGCATAGGAGGAGCTTATTCACGCTATTACATCATAGAGTAGAACATTCCAAAACCTGCCTTCAATATAAGCTGATTTTGGAGTAACGAGAACGTTTTAACAGTTTATAGCACAATGACTGCTTATATATGATCAAGATGAAAAAAATCAAATAAAGGTAGATTTCTCAGTTTATGACCCTTTTAAAGCAAAAAAGCGAAAGGTAAATTAGCAAACGGTGTCATGCTAATATACTCACTAGCAGCAGCAAAAAAAAAAAAGTATACAATCACAAAATCAGAATTGAACATCAATTTCTATAAAACTGACTGTTCTGTGTGTTTTGATCTCAGGAAAGAATCTGCTGTTCGTTGTGCTGAGAGATGGAACAGGATTCTTGCAGTGTGTTCTTACTGATAAACTGGTAAACAACTCAAACAGATTGTGTGTGTGTGTCATATGTCAGTCAGTAGTATAAGACGCAGAATTCCTTGATGTCACAATATGCGGATTGTTTTGTAAAGTCAGAAGGGTGGGTGGAATCAATAACTGGGCATTATTAGTATACAATTAATTAGGAAAAAAAGTATTACATATTAAAGTATTATGTAGCTGGATTAAATAAATTACTTAACTGATGGTATATTAAAAAATTAGTCCTTATTGTTTTTCTCTTGTGTGTCTATTCTGTAATCAGGTCAATTTATAATTGTGGTGGTTGTTGTTTCTGTGTAGTGTCAGTGCTATAACGGGCTCATGCTGTCTACCGAAAGCACAGTGGCTCTTTATGGAACAGTGAAGCAGGTTCCTGATGGAAAACAGGTAAGCACACTTATATTTACATTTATATTTGCTGCATTTGGCTTATATACAGAGCGACTTACATTTATTTTGTTTACACAATTGAGCAATTAAGGTCTTGTTCAGAGACCCAGCGGTGGCAACTTGGTTGTACTGGGAACCGAACCCACAATCTTCCTGTTGGCAGACCCAGCACTTTAACCACTAGTCTTGTCACCACCCCTAAAAGAAAACACAACTCTGTTGCACTGTTCCTAAATGTTGCAAATGAAATCAAATATACTTATACAGACAAAAAAGTGTTAAGACACCCGCATTAACTGATACAGTTAGGGTTGAGTCCGAATCAGGGCTCTGCAGGACACTCGAGAACTTCCACTCCATCCAGAACACACAGGGTGTCTTTATGGAGCTCAGGGGCTTTGTGCACAGGGGCGTTGTCATGCTGAAACAGTGTTTGGGTGTCAAAGATCTTCAGAAAAGACAGATATAGGTGTCCACATTTTTCTGTATTCAGTACAGTATAATAATTTCAGTATAATCATCTGTTGTGTCTTGTCTAAGAACCCTTTATAATGGAATAATTTTGTCGAAGTTTTTAAAACAAATCTTTCTTAAATTTTAAATGTTCTAATCACTGCTGTTCTCTAGGCTCCGGGAGGCCATGAGCTGCACTGTGATTTCTGGGAGCTGATCGGTCTTGCTCCAGCTGGCGGTGCCGACAACCTTCTGAACGAGGAATCTGATGTGGACGTTCAGCTTAACAACAGGCACATGATGATCCGCGGGGAAAATGTGTCCAAGATCCTGCGGGTTCGCTCCACAGTTACACACTGCTTCAGAGAGCATTTCTTCAGCCGGGGTTACTATGAGGTAAGTCTGGATGGGGTAAAGGGGTGATTCTGTATTCAAGATTTTGAAAAGATTTAAATGGTTCTTCACTGGATATTTTTCCAGTGGGGTAAGTGGTTGACTGCTAATTGGAAGATTAATTGGAAATTAGCGTTCAATCCCCAGCACCACAAAGTTGCCACTTAACCCTCTAAGACCCAAATATATAGAACATTATAGAATATAGAAATGTATTCTGAACATTTCGACTGGCTTTCCTACCTGCCTGTCAACATATTTATTTGCGTACATCTTTTCACCCTGTTTATGCAGCAAAGATGCGTCATCAGCCAGGGTTGCCAAATTGGAAAATATCCTGCCTATTTTGGAGGTTTTAAATTTATTATTGTGTGTAAAATTCAGCTTGATGCAAATGTAAATTTGGGACAAATTTGGCTGTTAAAACATGTACATACAATAGACTAATTGTCTATTAAAGTGGGGTGATGTAATTTTACAACAGGGGTCTTAAAGTTAACCCCAAATTGCTCAGTTGTATAAAAGAGATAAATGAAGTCGCTCTGGATAGGGGGCGTCTGCCAAATGCTGTTAGTGAAAAAACAGATAAATAAACATTCCAAATCCTAAACGCATGGGACAATTTAAAAATAATCACTATAAAGAAGAAATAATAGAAAGCACTTGTCAGGGAGTTTAGTATCTTATGGTTATTCACTATATCACATTAATAACAATTTGGTGAAAGTAGCACTTGTTGTGTGTGTGTGTGTTTTTAGATCACTCCTCCTACTCTGGTACAGACCCAGGTGGAAGGCGGCTCCACCCTCTTCAATCTGAATTATTTCGGCGAGCAGGCTTACCTGACCCAGTCGTCACAGCTTTACCTGGAGACGTGCATTCCAGCGCTTGGGGACACTTTCTGCATCGCCCAATCATATCGTGCTGAGCAGTCTCGCACGCGCAGACACCTGTCTGAGTGAGTTAAAAACACATGCACACTGGCAGCCGGTTTAAATATATTTATTTATATTTGTAGCTATTATTATTTGTTTCTGTACTGCTTTCAGGCAGTAAGTGTGAACTACTCTAGTAATTTAGGAATAAATCTCTACCTCTTTAATCCGCAGGTACACCCACATCGAGGCGGAGTGTCCCTTCCTGACCTTTGAAGATCTGCTGAACAGATTAGAGGATCTAGTGTGTGATGTGGTGGATCGAGTCCTAAAGTCTTCTGTTGCTCCACTGCTCTACGAACTAAACCCTGTATGACCTCTGACCTCTTAAGCTTTCTCACCTCTATAGCACCAGATATAATATGTTATATAATAACCAAAAAAATAAAATATGTAATTAATTTTAAATCTAGAAAAGTAATTTTAAAGGAAATAATTCGTATTTCATATAATTTACATAAAATCATCATATTTAAATATAGTGTAAAAAAAAAAAAGAGAGTTTAAACATTAATAATAATAATAATAATGCATTTAACTAGTGTATTAAGTAGCAATGTAATTGTTTTTGGTGTGTGTGCAGAACTTCAAGCCCCCCAAGAGACCATTTAAGAGGATGAACTATGTCGATGCCATCACATGGCTTAAGGAGCATGACGTTAAAAAAGACGATGGGACCTACTACGAGTTTGGAGAGGTTTAAAGAAACTTCATTTCACAGCAGCTTATATAATAAACTCAAATGACAAAAATTATGTTAAAGCAACTGACAAGAATGACTCCCGAAAAAATTAACGGAGGAATTAAGAGGTCACTAAGAATAAACAGCGTTATGTATAGATTTTTTTTTTTATCCTTCAGGAATAAAGTAAAACACCACAAGTGAAATCAGGAACTAAAACCAGGACTGTTGTACCATCTTCATTTCCAATGCAGATATCGTTAAACCTCTTTTGTCTGTTTTTGTCTCTGTGATTACACTCTAGGATATCCCCGAAGCCCCTGAGCGACTGATGACGGACACCATTAACGAGACCATCCTGCTGTGTCGCTTCCCAGCCGAGATTAAATCATTTTACATGCAGCGCTGTGCCGAGGATCGCCGTCTCACTGAATCGGTCGGGAAAACATTTAAAAAAAACGAATACAACTTTTTGCTTAAGCACTAAAATATTTATTTTTAATGTGATCGCATCAGCATAGTAACTACTCAGTGTGTGTGTGTGTGTATGGTGTATATCTATCTATATATCTATATATATCTATATATATCTATATATAAGGTGTGTATGTAATACTCTAGATAATATATGGACCCCTGCATATCATTTTATATATGAATACACGAATAAAACACTATTAAGCGGCTAACATTTTTAAATGAGTGCCTAACTAATGTATTGCTTATCTAATTATTATATAACTTGGTAATAACTATATTTAATGATATTTTGTGTGTATGCAGGTTGACGTGTTGATGCCCAACGTTGGTGAAATTGTTGGAGGGTCAATGCGTATCTGGGATTCTGAAGAGCTTCTGGAGGGCTACAAGAGAGAAGGCATTGACCCCACTCCTTACTACTGGTACACTGACCAGGTGTGTGCACATTAGTATCACACACACACACGTATGTGTGTTTCTTGACCATTTTGTATTTTTAACATGTACAGTAACTAATGCTGACTTGTGATACTGTTGCGCTTTTATTGTGATTGCCTTTGGTTTTTCTAAAAATTTCGTTTCCTGGAAATCATAGCGATCAGCTGATTTTTAGATAACCATAACTTCCGTTACAGGCAAGGTATGAAAAAACTATAAAAACCGAATGGGCTTAAATTTAGCTTGCATATTGTAATTATGTAATAACTGATAGGTTTTCTCAGATTGCATTTAATAGTTAGTTCGATAGCACTTAATTGATGGGTGGATAAAGTATATAGATAAAATAAATGGATTGGATGGCTGGATAGATAGATAGATAAATATAATATGTAGATTGAATAGATAGATTTGATGGTGATTGGATAAAATATATAGATAGAATAGATAGATTAAATGGATGGATGGATAAAATATATAGATAGAATAGATTGCTTTGATGAATTGATGGATGAAAGTTTTGTTTAATACCAGTATGTTAGTATTTTATGGAGATTATTGGACATTGTTATTTCTCTATAACACGGAGACCTAGTTAATTTTTGTAAAAATAAGTGTTTACAAGGACTAACTTTTTGCCAACTGAGTATTCACATTCACATTTATAATACTTGGCCAAGAGATGCCCTTATCCACAGCTACTTCTTTCTTTTATTTATTTTAGGCACCTTTATGCTTAAAAAAATTGTAAAAAATATTTTTGTTGTGCATCACAAAATAAATGTCAAAAGTAACACTATATTTATAGCATTTGACTGAAAACCCTAAATTGATCTTATTGAGGGTTGAGGGCCTTCCCCAAGGGTGGAATATCCCTGTAATTTGATCTCACAACCTTTCGACCAGCACTGAACAACCACTTGCCCAAATTCCTATATTACACCGTTTATGTATGTTTGTGGGTGTGTTACTGAGGTGTCCACACACTTAACTGTACCTGAACATGTTTTTTTTTTCGTGTGTGTTTTAGAGAAAGTATGGCACGTGTCCTCACGGTGGATACGGGCTTGGCCTTGAGCGTTTCCTTACCTGGCTGCTCAACCGCCACCACATTCGAGACGTGTGCCTCTACCCACGTTTTATCCAGCGCTGCAGGCCGTAAATGTCTTTAGCAATTAAACACAAAATTCTTTGCATCGTCTGCTTTATCTGTCTGTCAACCACAAATTCTGAAACTTCTTGCTCAAAAATTATCTGGTAAACATAACCTTGAATCAAGAACTAATATTATAGTCTTGTTACCGGCTGATTTACACTGTTCTGAATATTTTCTGTGTGATAATAAACTTAGCTGCTTCATGTGACTGGTGCTTTTTTTTATTCCCTCTTGTGGGTCACATAAATAATAAAATATATTTGTGTAGCTAAAAATATAAAAGATGAGTCTAGGAATTGGTTTGAATGGAAACGATTAATTTATAGATCAATGATGGGGATAAAAGGATTTTAAAAATGTCATTACAGTTTACACAAAGAATTGGTATCTACTGATACAGTAAAATTGGAAATAAACTATTTCTTTGCAAATTCGAGCTAAAAAAGTCATATAATACAGTGCCCCCGGAGCAGGAAGGGTTAAAGGTCTTGCTCAAGGACCCAACAGTAGCTGACTGGTGGCGGTGGGGCTTGATCCTTGTTGTCCAAACAACAACTCAGTGCCTTAACCATTTGAGCCACCATTGCCCCGCTACCACTTGTGCACAGGGGCACTGTGACGCTGGAACAGTATTTGGGGCTCTTAGTTCCAAGAAGGAAGTAACATAATGCTACAACCTAGACAAATATACGCTTTCAAATTTTAGGCATATATTAACTTCAACCAGCACTTTTTTTTTAGCCTAAATTAGTTTTACGAATATTTATATGAGGCTATAAAATTTGTGGTTATTGGTAATTCAGAAATTTGAAAAAATGTCAATATTCTCCAAAACCTTTTAGTGTTACAGAAATTTAAATCTTGACCTTCATATGTTTCTTATAGCTGTTTATTTATAATTTACTGATATGTAAACGTTATTATAGGAGTAAGAATGAGACTAAACACATAAGATTTCGATGGTCAGGTTTCCCAATTGGTAAATTCTAATCATGGTCATTTGGTTTAACCTGCTGCTTTGCTTTCCCCAATCCTTTGGCAGTGTAGATTTTTTTTTTCACCACTGGGTGTCACTGTTGGTTTTGGTTTAAACTCTATTCAGTTCTTCCAGGAAAATAGAACAAAGAAATGTGAAGATAGCATTATTTTAAGTCTAAGCAATGTGAGAACAAGATATGGTTCTAATCATCTGCACTATACAATAAAACCTTAGCTTCATTAACACACAGTAAGATAGACCCACCCACATAATGTTCTGGAGAAGTTTGTTAGATCAACACTGTTCATAAAATTGACTGATTTTTTTTGTATAGCCTTGGTGAAGGAAGTAGTGTTATTATCTATTTGTCGATATTTGACATCCTTTTAATTAGTCATATTTCTGGAGCGTAATTGGTCCTTGGTGTTTTCTAGCGTTGCCATCTTTTATATGCAAAAATAAGCGGGGGGGGGGGCACACGCCTTGGGGCCACGATGACAACGGGCCTCGATGGATTACTGTTTGTGTGTGTTTCAAAATTCTGTTTGATTTTTAATATCGTGACTTAGATATTATTGCTTTAAAAGGAGGAGAGTGGTAGCCCAGTGGTTAAGATGTTGGACTGCTAATTGAAGGATGGGGGTTCGATCCCCAGTTACCATTGTTGGACTCCTGAACAAGGCGCTTAACCCTTAATTTCTCAGTTGTATAAAAACGATAAATATAAGTCACTCTGGATACATGTGTCTGCCAAATGTAAAGAAATACTTATTTGGATGAATCCCTGGTAGAAATTCTTAGCAAAAGCTTTTTAAACTCCTTAAATTTCAAGGATTTCTAGCATTAGTGCGAGCGAGCTGTGATTGACATCACGTGTGTTTGGCGCTGCTCATAGCTAAAAGGCCATGTCAGTGTGGAGTTCTGAAATGTCAGTCTTCTGTTTCCCTTTTGTGAAGTTCTGTCACATTTTACTTGGCTCTTGAATTAAAGAGGCTGGTTGGCAATTTTGGAAACAATACTATTGGGATTATTAGTTGGGGTAAATTAACGATTGAAACGGCCTTAAAATTACCACTCGGTCTTTTTCTAGGCACAAAAATGTGTTATTCTTACTTCATGTTTAATAGAGTTAAGAAAAAAAATACTCATTTGCATATCAGGGACAATAAAAATAATCAAACGAAGATTTTATCTCAATGATCTAACATAAAACTGTATGGAAAAAAAAATCACAAGATGAGCAACCAGTACCTGTACCAGGGTGAAGACCAGCTAACGGGTACCTCCATGTTCTGCTGTTGTTCTTCCTCTTAAGGGGAAATAGCTAGCACTGATATGCTAGCGAAAAAGATTAGCATCCCTTCAGGTTGCCATTCTTTTTTTTTGCTTAAAAATGGACTATTCTGTTTCTCTGAAAGCAAATCCTTTAAAAATGTGCTACTTAAAAAAAGGTGGTCAAATTCTTTTCTTTAAGATTGTATATAATTTGATTTGTATTGATTATAAATTGTGTAACTGGCATGGCAAAATTAAGAACACACAAAAGCTGCGGAACAAATAGACTTTTTCCAGGCTGCTATAAATTAAACTTTCTTTCTTGAGCAAATATTTATTTTCCCCATTTGGGTTAAAAATGCTGATATGAGATATTCAGTATAGCAAGAAATCAATAAGCAAGCAAATCTAACCACAGGGTGGGGTCACAGTTCAGCAAACTCTGGGCCGGTTCCAACCCCGGATGAATAGGGATGTTTGCATCAGGAAGGGCATTTGATGTAAAAACATTGGCAAATGTAAATCATCTGAATTTCATAACAGATTGGTCGAGGCCCGGGTTAGCAACAACAACCACTACCGGTGCACTTGACCTACAGGGTGCTAGTGGAAATTAGGCTAAAAGGATGCAGAGGATAGGGCAAAGTGGGGGCAGATGATTCTCTAAAAGGAGCTGAAATGAGAAGACTAATCAATAAGCAAGCAGCTAATTAAATTATTCGTCTTAGCTTTAGCAAAGTCGTATATTTGTAAATCTCTGAAAGACTCGGGGTCTCTGCAAACGTTGCTGCATCACAGGATAAAAGAAATCTGTCAGAATAACAATATATCCATGTCATTTATCAGAAATCCTTATCCAGCTGGCATTTATCTTATTATGGGTTAAGAGCCGTGAAAGTTAGTCATGTGATTTGATCTCAAAACCTCCTGAACACGAACCAGTTACCCAAATCCGTATTTATAGCTTTTTTTTTCATTTTGGATGCCTAAAAATACTGTTACAAATACTCAGATGTGGGGAGTAACTTGTTTTATTTACTTTTAATTTAGTCGGTTTAACTTTCCTTACTTTTATTCTCACTCAAGTTCATTTTTAATCACAAAAAATTTACTTTTACTTCCTTATATTTGATGGCATTCCTCTGTTACTATTAAATATTAATGATGAAAAGGTAGTTTTAATAATTAGTTTCCATCATGTTCCGTATAACGAGATCGCGAGTCTTGCGATAGGCTGCAGCCGTCTGAAGTACATACAGAATGTAAAACCTGCTCAATTTTTTCACTCCGGGAAAATGGCGTCTATGAAAAAATAATATCATTAAAACGAATGTTGGGGGTGAGCTTAGTTCTTACTACATATCCTCCACCGAGGGTGACACACTTCTCCAAACGATGGATGAGCTGAGGGAGACCTCCTTTAAAGAAGCCTTCTTTTTGGCTTTTAATCACATCCTCGTCGTCTGCCTTGAAGTTGTTACTACAGGTGATTGATGAGGAAGAAGTCAATGAATGTAGAAGTTAGGGGAGTGTGAGGGAAGAGGTAGAATTTTGTACCCTAAGTCGTCCGCAAGGTTTATCATTTCGCAGTGGTAGAATAAGGAATGAAAAGAGGTAGCATAGTGGTTCAGGTGTTGGACTACTAACTGGACGACCGGGTTTGATTTCCTGCAGCGGTTTAAGTGTTCTACTACTAACTGGATAATCAGGGTTTAATTTCTAGCCCCTGAGAAAGGCCAATTCTTCAATTGAATAAAAGAGATAAATGTAAGTTGCTCTGGATAAGAGCGTCTGCCAAATGCTGTAAATGTAAGAAATAATTTACTTGAGTACAAGTAGAAGTTTTGAAAACTCCTCAAGTTACTGCGTACGTCAGTGTGTAAAATGTGATTTTAAACCATTCAGGTGTAACAGGATTTGAAAGTGATCTCAATTCAGCACGTATGGGTTGTCTTCTGTGCTGCACACGCAAATGACTACCTATCATAGTTTGCCAATTCTGAATTAAATTCTCTTTCATGTCTTTAAACTGTTTAAAAAGAAAATGCACTCATTTCTCAAGTTCTTAGTACTCATATTTAATATTTAATAATATTTATTTTTGGTAAATCCATAGGCTAAAGTTCCTCATGTAAATGTTCTATTGGTGGCTAAATTTTGATTATGGTATTCAGTATGCAACAGTATAATTACCTTTAATTATATCTGTTTTTTTTTTATCTAATCTTGATTAGGAATCAATAAAAATTGTAATTAAAAAACAGAAACAGTATCGCTATAATTCAAAACGATACCCAACCCTACTTAAGGGTCGGACAGTAAAAAAAGAACTGAACTACTAAATGTTATAAATGACACATTTATTTATTACATTATACTGTATGAGCCACCAACAAATTCTTTACACCTTAAAAGTTGTATTTATAATCTATGTAGAATTTTTCCAGGAAGATAATAAATAAAAAGATGGAGAAGGTTGATTTTGCCCTTCTAAAACTGATCAGAGAATAAAGATGTGGCCAAGGAAGCTTATCATCATCATCATCATCATCATCATCATCATCATAACAGGATCGGTCTGTATTCTCTGCAGACATTGCAGCTTTTCAAATGTATTTTCTTAGAATGTAAACTAATGCAAAGTGGCGGCAGTTTTTTCTAATCTTACGGCTCTTTTTTTGTAATTCGTACTCGTTGTGAAAAACAAAATGTAGAGAAAAATTACTAAAGTACTGTAACTAACTGTTTTTGCAATTTGAGTTATTTTTCACCATTAATGTTTTGTAAGTTGAACAGGCTGGTTCGTTGTCAAGAAACCAACACAAAAACCCCTTTTTGAGTATTCCATGACGCTTCTTCCACTTTGGTTTTGACCGTCTAGCGCAGGGGTGGACAATCTGGGTCCTGGAGGGTCTTGCAGAGTTTAGCTGCAACCCTAATAAAACACACCTGAACCAACTAATCAAGATCTTGCTAGGTATACTTGAAACTTACAGGTAAGTGTGTTGAGCCAAGTTGGAGCTAAACTCTGCAGAACCGAGATTGGCCTGGTCTAGCGGCATAATGCGGAACTGTACCGTGGGTACATAGTCATTTCTAAAGGACAAATATTTTTGCTTTTTTTTTTGCATAACACAAATTTTTATCACCACCTCTAGTATGTGCACCAAAAGCTCCAACCTGAGAAATAACACTTGTGGTAAGTTCATGATAATAGCTATTTACGGGTAATTTTGCACATTGACTTCTTTTCCAACTTTTTTTCATGCGTCTTTTATTTAGTAAAATACATTTATGTACGTACATTTATTTCTTTTTTTTCTGGATTCAAGATTTTCCCTTAATTTAATCAGATCCAAAGTAACTAATAACTCGCTATTTTACATTTACGGCATTTAGCAGACAATCTTATCCAGAGTGATTTACATTTATTTAATTTGTACAGTTAAGCAGTTGAGGGCTTAAGGGCCTCACTCAAAGGCCCAACATTGGTAACCTGGCAGTACTTGGAATTGAATCCACCATTTTCTAATTACCAGTCCAATAGCTGAACCACTGAGCTACCACATCCCTCCTACTTAAGTAATCTTATTATTCCATATTTTATTATTCTCTTATTTTAGGAACTTTTAACATAAATATTTTTACTGTTACTTGAGTCATTCTTTTCATATATTTTCAAGTAGTTGTACATATTTTTAGCTTCTCGACCCACCTTAAATCCCCCTTATTACTTTAAAAAATATTTGACATATCATTTTAATTGCACTGTTTAAAATAATGAGCAATTTAGTATGATCTTTTTAGCAAAAGCACCTAAAGGCAGGATTGCAAAAAAAAAAAAATCCCAAAGAAACTCTAGTTGGGATGTTAGAATTCAGTTTAATTAATTATAAAAATAGTTGTAAATTAAATAAGCTCATTAAAAAGAGATGCACGTTCCGTATTCAGGCCTTTAATTGCAGCCCAGCTGTTGTATTACACTCGAAGCTTTAATATCAAAACTTTTTCTGACGACTGGATACCATGTTTGCTTTCAATAGCAGCAACTGAGAATGTAACACTGCAGTTTCTGTGGCTGTTTGAACTGTTTATTTGATCCAACCTAGAAAGTAACCAGATGATTTATTTACCAAAGGCTGTGTTTCTATAAGATCTAATGTTCATTAAAAAGAACATTTCGGCTAATTTGATAGTCTCTTGTTGACTATCCCTTGGTATTACCACTCCTCCTTGAAAAATGCACTTTAGAGGGTTGATTAAAAAAGTGTGTTTGTGTAGGTGGGCCAGAAACTGTAACCATCACACAGTGGGACCATCGCACTGCAACCAAAGATCTAATACACTTCCATAACACTAAGAATGTTTGATTCGGACAGTTTCTGTCCAACATAATCACCCCCCACTGTTTATAATGACCACATAGTGGAGAAGTCCATAGTCTTGCTTGTTATATGAACCTCTCTACCACCAAATACAGCTCCAAACTCTGATGAGTGTGATAGACATCCATGGCTTGTAGATAGTAAATGGCTGGATGGGTTTGATTGTGCAGCATGCTGTTCAGAGACTCTAAGTGAAAACTAAAAAAGAACACAAACAAACAGCTTGGTTGCCAACTTGGTTGCACAGCTTCTATTTTATTCATCTTACACACACACCACCTACTAGTTTGTCCTTAAAACACCTCTTTCACAGTGCAATCTTCTGCTGAATTTTTAAAAAAAGAATGCAACAATTGTCTGAGCAATTATTTGGATTGTATCCAAAGTCAGCAATAGTTTGTGTAGTAAGACGCTGTGTATGTATCTGTATTTAGGATTAAAACCCAAATGGGGATGGCTTAGGTTTTGTTTAGTAACACAGGTGGCCTTAATTAACGGCAAGCACCAAAAATAATTCCAGATATAGAAATGAAAGCAGTGTCAGCAGGGTCTATGAACTATGGCTTTGACCATTCTACTTCAGGAACTCGAACTGCGTCAAAAAGCTGCTTGCAAGTACATCTTATTTTGAGAAGGTTTGAGAGTGTCAACACTAGGGAGACTGTAAAGCCACCACCCTGGTCCCTAATGTAAGTGGGGGTGGCGTCTTAAGCCATAGCCAAGTTAAATATTGACTAGCCGGCAACTGGGCCAAACTCCTGCCTCCATGAAGGGGACTTCTAGGTGTCAAGACCATGAATGAAACCTTACTAATAATATGATGCTTTGAGTTGAACAGGCTAGTAAAGTGCCTGTAATGAGATTTGGAGCATTGCAGAAGGCTAACTGCTAGAATGCTCGAGAGCGGCAAAACTGAGTAAGGCCTACACCTTGGCAGTTCAGGCTGAGCTGGCGATGCTATCTAAGCCGACCTGCTATAGGGTTGTGGATGCCGGGTAAACCTTTTTGCAGCTTTGGAAGCATTACCTGCCCTGCTGTACTCTATATGGAGAACCAGGCAAGCGGATATCTTCTGGCCTTCCCGACTGGGTTTTTTAAGATGTAAGGTGTACCGACTCCCCTCAGTAGACACGTGTAATGTTGTAGTTTGTTCCTTTCTGCAAACACCTATAATCTATACCTGCAGTTACACTAGGACCTAGGGTACTTTGTCCTGATTTTGCCTCATACACATGGGGACAGTGATTTGGCACTATGGCATTTTGTTTTCTTAGCTCAAATTTCGAAAGGGGAATGTCTTTAAGGTTAGGTATTTAATCTAAGATGCTGCGTCTCTCAGACATACCACCGGCATCTATGTCTACAAACCTTTTGGATTGAAGCCTTAGCGTAGCGTAGTGTTGCTGTCTGTTTGAACTGATTTTACATGTAGTTTCAGATTGCAGTTGTGACATGAGTTTCCCATAGAATTTACAATATAGCATCTTGCTTTATCAGGAAGCTGAAGTTACATACGTAACCTAAGAGGCGTTCTTCAACACAGGTCTATGAAAGTGTAGTTTGTGTACCTTTGCAAATTAGCTCAACTACAGCAACAGCTTGTAATCTGGTTCTTTTTTTCTGTTTGGTATTTTAGAAATGTTCCTAAGCGTAATATAAAGATTTAATCTATTCTAGTAACATTGTCTCTGGTCTTCTAGTCTGGCTTCGGACATTTTCCAAGTTGTCCTACTGCATCTTTATAAAAGTGTATCTGTGTGAATGTTTTGTTTGCCCAGTTTTTGTTTGCGCATGATATTTTTTTATTCCATTATATTTAATATATTAAAAATTGCAGCAACAGTGATGCTGATGTGTTATTAATAATAATCTTAAAAAAGGTTTCCATAGAATAACGGATTATAATTTCATTACAAACGAGTGCAAGTGTGTGTGGTTGTTTGTCTGTATGCAGCCCTGTGATGGACTGGCGACTTGTCCAGGATTTACCCCTAGACTTTAGCAGACTTTAGCAGATCACTGTGAAATGGATAGATTTCATTACAGCTAATATTTTGGCTGTGGCAATGTAAGAAAAGAGAGCATTTTACAGACCCTACGGTTTCCTTAAAAAGATTATTAGCGCACACTGCATCACAACTAACCGATCTCAATTCTGTCAGAAATAAGAGACACAGGTGGATGCAAGTGCATAAATAACTTTCATAAGGAACACAAAAACAACAATTCTAGACTAGTCAACAAACGGCATAATAACACAATTGATGCCTGAAACACAGGGTTTAAATAGACAAACTAATGAGGAGAAACTAATCAACAAAACACAAACCACCTGGTAATAACGAAGACCAAGACAATTGTGGAGATGAAAAATAAAGCCTGAAAGTTCATGGTTAGAAAAAAACACAAGACATAATTAAAGAAGATTATTCTTCATAAGAATGTGTTTGCTCTTTGGTGGCCCGATGAGTACTGTTTCATGTATCTCTGGGACAGTAATTAGCAGTAACTTAAATTAACTCTTTCCTGTATAGTCCAACATTCTGGGCATCTAAAGCTGCATTTACACCCCAGATCTTGATGCCCAATTTTGATTCTGACTTACCCGTATCCAATATCTGCATTTACACTATACACAGCAAAACAACCCAAGGTGGATGTACTGACTGGAAAAGTGAGGTAAAAAGGCACAATAAGTCATGCACCAAGACAAAATGATTATTTGAAAGTTTGCAAATCTACGCTCTCTGTAGGCTCCAAAAAAAAAGGAAGAGCCCTTGTTGCAGCCTGGCCCAATGTAGCATTGATCGCTAAGTTATATATATATATATGAGTTATTTTTTTTAATGTTTACAGACAGAACAGATTTTAAGTAAAGAAAGTTGATGTCATGCGTCACAGGTGAAAATCTGACTTGTCTGCTTACATAGCAGACGCTAATGGATGTATCTGATTCATATCCGAGTTCATTAAAACACCCACTATGGACCCAATAAATGGTGCAATTTTTGAACAAAGAAACTGTAATTATTCACCCTGCAGCAGAAACGAAAGGGAACGAAAGGCAGTTCGTATATTTCCAGTTGGTTAAACTTCGCACAACAAGCTATAGGGAGTAAAATATATGGTTTGCTGAGCATATGAACAGAAATTACAGAGTGACTTAAATGCTTTAAAAAAGGCAGTGACTAAAAGCTAGAAGCATAAAGCATTAATTGACTTTAATATACATCATAAACCTGTTTTATTTAATACCGCACCTTTAACTGAATCAGGATCACAAGTAACAATCAAATCATATTAATATAAAATGTAGAACATATAACTTATAATCCGTGTTCAATGTCATAGCAGTGGCAGCAAATTCATCTATCTGTCTTACTATAAATTACCTTTAAAACAGCGGTCTGTCTTTATATATATATATATATATATATATATATATATATATGATCAAATATATCTTATATTTTTTATGATTTTTTTTTTTAGGGCAGAGAAATGTTAAATACTTAAATACCTAATGTTTATTTAAGATTATATGTTTGGACTTTGCTAACATTTTTCAGATATAAATATAATAGTTTATTTGCATTTTTACTTCAATTTAAAAGATTTTTAACTGTGCCAGAAAATGCTATCTAACATGCTACTCCGGTATTTCCTACAGGTCTTTAAATAGGTTGAGATTCTGTGACTTTGAAGGCTATAGGCATGATTTAACCTTTTTTTTATGCTTATTAAACCATTCAGTATGTGCCTGTGGCTGGGGTCATCCTGGAGAAGGTGACTACTATTCATGTTTTCTAACAGGATTAAGATGAACCATTCAAATAACTTTATATTTATTCAGTGTTTTTTTTCTTCAAGGGTACAAAAAAATTATTATTCTCACAAGAACAAAATCTTTCCCATGGTGGAAATATCAATATCTAGCCAGTTTTCAAGATGTCTTCAAGGCTGTGATGTAAAATCCATTAGAGGGCAAAAACTGATTTTATTGCCCATGTAGCAGTGTTATTTGATAATAAGTCTTCAGCTAAGCAGGGTTTATTTATGGCAACAGCCTTGGACTTGACCAATTAAAGCTTGATAAAGTTGAAAAGGACTCAAATCGTGCATTTTATGAGCACCGCATAGCTCCAGGGAAACTTTTTTCAAGCCGTGAGAAGAAATTTAATGGTGTTTTTGGACCACATGGGATGTTTAATTTTTATTTGCTGTTAATTTTTCTAAATGTATGAGCATGGGTGTAGATTGTAAGAAAAGCTTAGGACAGCTTGGCAAATTCTTTTCCAAATTAGGTATGAAATTTCACTGTTACATTGAAATTTCTGACAATTTTCTTAAATTTAATAGCAGCAAGAATGTAGTACTCCATATAGACCCTAACTCGGTTCTCTCCAAGTCCTGTGGTTTTTCTTTAAACATCGACGGTTCTCCCATTCTCCTTTCTCACCAGGTTAGGAAACATCAATAGCATAACCCGCTCTTGCTACTTTCATCTTCGTAATATTGCTTACCTCCATCCATCTCTCACCCCTTGCAGTACTGACGATCTTGTTCTCTCGCTTGTTACCTCTTGCATCAGAATTGTGCTGCTCGTGTGATAACCATCTATACAACACATTACACCATCTCATCAACAGCTTTATTAGCTTCCCATCAAATTTTACATCTAATTTAAAATTCTTCCTCTTACCCAAAAAGCTATCTATAACCTTGCTCCACCTTACCTTTTAGACCTCATACAACCCTATACTCCCTCACGAACTCTTCGCTCCTCTTCACTGGGTCTTCTTCATACACCCTGTGCTCGCTTAAAAACCAAGGCCATCGAGACTTTATTCGTGCTGTTTCTCACCTCTGGAATTCTCGCCCATCTGACATTGGGTTAACAGTCCAAAGCTATATGGTACGGTTTAGAGACAGTGGCACCGAGGAAGAGACAGGAAGAGACAGTTGGACATAGAATAGCTGAAGATAATAAGGTTTTCCTTGGAAGTACCAAGGTTGGACAGGATTAGGAACAGAGAAACGGCGTATCTTGGATATTTCAGGGACACTATTTAGAAAGACCAGCTTGAGATGATTTGGACATGTGTAGAGAATAGGGCTAGGTGGAGGCAGGACAGCCAAAAGAAGGAGAAGACAAAGAAAAAATGCCATCTCAAAATGTCAAAAGTATCCATTCATATCTTTTTGTATTGCTAAACTTGCACAGGGTCACATGGAGCTTAAAATGTATCGCAGGGAACTTACTGGCACAAAGCAGGAGACAATCTGTATGGAGTGCCAGACCATCACACACGCACAGTTACACACAATGACAATTTCCAGATGCTTTAGAATTAATGTAACAGCCCAACATCCAAAAACAATAGAAATTATAGGTAAAGATAGAGATTGTTTTATGCTCTTATAAGAGTCGCATTATGATGCAAAGCTTTTGTCCTGTTCTGTTCTGGACCTGGTATGAATTTAACAAGTCAAAGAAAGGCAGAAAAAAACAATAAATATATTTCAAATTAAGAGATGGAGAGAAACAAAAGAGAGAACGAAAGAGAGCAAGGCAATCAAATGTGCCTCAACAAAAAAACATGATAGTTATACCATTTGACCCACTGGGATAGGAACTCTTGATGTCAAAAGGGAACATTAAGGCCATAACGTTTTTATAGCATTTTGACCATAAAAAAATATTTTAATGCATTCAAATTGTAAGTGATTGATTTCAAACATTTGTTCACTGCTGCTCACTCCCACTAAATGACATCTCACTATCAGCTGGTACATTGAAACAACCACTATGGACCCAATAAATGGTGCAATTTTTGAACAAAGAAACTGTAATTATTCACCCTGCAGCAGAAACGAAAGGGAACGAAAGGCAGTTCGTATATTTCCAGTTGGTTAAACTTCGCACAACAAGCTATAGGGAGTAAAATATATGGTTTGCTGAGCATATGAACAGAAATTACAGAGTGACTTAAATGCTTTAAAAAAGGCAGTGACTAAAAGCTAGAAGCATAAAGCATTAATTGACTTTAATAAACTTTAATAATAAACCTGTTTTATTTAATACCGCACCTTTTCCTGAATTAGGATCACAAGTAACAATCAAAACATATAAATATGAAATCTATCAGATCTATCTATCTAACCTTCAAAACATCTGTCTGTCTGCGTATCTGTCTGTCTATCCTAAGAAAAAAGTATTAGGTTAAAGAAAAGTATTTAAAGGAAACTTAAGACCCATTTTAACTGTGTAAAAATACAAGAGTTACAATAATATCTATCTATCTATCTATCTATCTATCTATCTATCTATCTGTCTGTCTGTCTATTTGTCTAACTGTATATCTATCTACCTTTCTCAAAATTAGCTTTGAAAAATCTATCTATCTATTTATCCATCCATCCATAAATTAGCTTTAAAATATCTGTCTGTCTGTGTATCTGAAAAGTATTTAAAAGAAAATTAAACCTCTCTTTTAACTGCGCAAGGACTAATCAGTTATCATGTCATGTTTTGTTTGTACATGATTACTCTCCACTACAAACACAGGTAGTTATTAAGAACACTTATTTCCCCTGCTTAATTATGCAATTACTCAATCAGTCGATCAAATGGCCAAAGAGTAATGCTTCAGTCAATGTTAACATCAAATTATGATCTAAGTGTCCTTTGATAATGAAAGGGTTGAGGGTAGAATGGCCAGGGAAATTGTTTATGCTAACAGAAGGGTTATAATCACTTATAATCACTCTTTACAAGCATGATGAGCAGAAAAGCATCTCAGGGCTCATGTTGCTACACCGGCACGTTACTTCCTACATGTTACATATCACTTTTTATGGTTTTCCAGATACATAATAGAATATGAAATGCTGCTTTTTTTTTGCAACCTGACAGAGATATATCCATGCAGCACTCATTTAGGAATAACATCTGATCATCTGGACCATAAACCTTGCACTTTTACTGAAAAAAAAATTTCTTTCTAGGATGAGGGGTGGAAAAATGAAAAAGGTTAAAAGAGAGAGAATTCGTATATGGTAGTGCAAAACCTTTCTGCCTTGGTGAAATGATTTTTTGCCCTATACAATTACAAAGGTTATGAGATTTTGCCTCTTGTTCTGTTCCGCTCACCTGCGCAAGTCTTTTTAAACAAATCAGGAAGGAACATGATAAGGCACTCTGTATGCACCAAGGGATTTATGCAGCAATATCCCTTCAGCAGATAGCAGCTCGCTCAGGGGTTATTATTGGAAGTCTACTCTTGCTTGCTTTCCATTTAGGTTCCTTTAATATCTGTACGTTTTTGCCAGACTGACTTTTGCCTCTTCCACAGGTGGGGTCATTCAGAGGCTGATGGCTTATAGACTGTCTTTAAAATAAACACCACAACAAAAGTTTGTATTGTACATACCGCTTCAAATTAGCTTTAAAATCTATCTATCTATCTATCTATCTATCTATCTATCTATCTATCTATCTATCTATCTATCTATCTATCTATCTATCTATGCTTAAGACTTGCTTCCAAAGATCTGTCTATCTATCTTTCTAAAAATTAGCTTACAAAGATCTATCTGTCTGTCTGTCTGTCTGTCTGTCTTTCCTCCCTCCCTCCCTCTGTCCATCCGTTCGTCCATCCATCTATTCTATCCTCTGGAATTGCTTCCCATTATATGCATGATGCATTTCTGTGAAGGTGTTTTTTTCATACAGCCACAGTAGTGAATTTAGGCACTAATGCAATCCAAATTTACTTGACAGAGCGTAGAGAGAAATCCATTAACTAAAAACAAATGACAAGTGAAACAAAATGATAGTAATTATGCAATAAAAACCCAGCATGCAAAAAAGCTCTGGTTGATTGCATTAGGTTTAAATTCCAATATTCACATTCCCCTTAGTTTGTAGTAATGCTACTTTAAGACATTTGCAACAATTTGTGCTGTTTCATATTAACTACACATTTTTACATGATTAACTACATGATTTCTTAATTATAAGAGGCCAGTTTTTTAAACTGATTTCTATCTGAATAAATAAAAATAATAAATGTATAAAACATGCAGTAGTGTTAATTGAGGTTGTAGTTTGCCAGAGATAATAAAAGGCTGCATTACACTTTGATAACACAGGATAATCGCAGTTTATGCTAATGTTGGTTCAGAGCTACACAATTGTGTCAGAGTTGCTTTATTTCTGGACTGATATAACTAAAGATTTAAAGTACTTTAATATTCTTGCTCTCTTGATTTTTCTCTTTATCTCTCTTTCTCTAATTTTGTCACACACACACACTGCAGGAAACTAATTGATTCATGTATTGATTTGAATCTTTGGAAACACATTAAGGTCAGGAACGTGATTAGCATTACAAGAAAGGAAGGCAGTTTTTGCTATTTTTACTTTTTATTACATTTTACAATGCACCTCAAAAACACAAGTAATAAAAGCATGAAAACTTGATGATGTCACCACATAGAAGTTAATACTGTAGCTATAATATTTGTACTAAAAGGCTCAATTCCTCTTCAATGCCACAGTAGATTTATAATGTCATCGAATGTTTGCATATCTCATGTTAAATTTCGACATTTCAATTCAATATTATTAGTATATAACAATAGGCAATCCTCCGGAAGTGTTTTTACCTCTGGCGGGCGGTGCATTTGGTACCTGGGCCTTCTGTGGGGACTCGCCCGACTGATACACCCCTTAATACCACCACTTTTACGTTACAATTATAGAAACCATCAAAACTATACAAAAACGCAATATAACACGGCATGAAGTTACAGAGAGAAAGACATTTCACATATTGAGGTTTAACATTTTTAACAGAGCAAGAAACCCGGTTATGACTCCAAACCTCTACACTACAACTGAGCCTGTACCACATACATCATCTGGAGCAGTTCAGAATGAATATTTATCTAATAACAAAACAAAAAATAAAATATGATTGTACTCACCAGAGATGTTGATTATTTATAGACCAAATCCATCCTCATTAATGCATTATTACTCAACCGCAGGTCACTACAGACGTGTTTTGCTAGACGAACTTGGCTGTAACAGTTTTGCTCGGATCACCCAATCAGAGGACGGAAAAATGCTGACCTTATTGTGAAAACTGTGAGGCGAATTTGAAATCTGATTGGTTAAAGAAAGAGTCCCATTGCTACTATAAATTTAAGTTACATCAGCCAGCATTACTGATTTAGATAGATTAGATATTATATGATCAATATACAGTACATATACACATACTGGAAGCATTGTAGCCAAAAGAAACACTACGAAATGAAGAGAATTAATACAATTTCATGGACCAAATATTACAATTAAGGTTGCAAATGTAGGACAGTGCTTTTGATAGTGGTTTGGTCAGCAGAAAAGTTCTTTACTGGCCCTGACAAAAACTTTTTACCGATCTGAATTAAGAATTTAACAGTGCTGGCTTATATATATAAATGATGTAAAAACTTAGAACTCTCATAACATTTGTTAGACGCCATTATCCAGAGTGACTTACACTTATCTCTGAGCAATTGGGGGTTAAGGGCCTTGCTCAGAGACCCACAATGGTGGCTTGGTGGTGCTGGGAATCAAACCCCAGTCTTGCTGGTATTAGTCCAACACCTTAACCACTAAGCCACCACTAAGTCCTAGTTGTTGTTTAATTAATATATTGTTGTAATGTTATACTAACTACTATCAGAAATAATATCCATAGCAGGTTGTTAACAACCACTGACCTAAAAAAGTTTTATTTGTATAGTTTGCAGAGAAAAGCATATCTATGCGCCCTGGTTATTTTATTAAAAATCTTTTCAGAGTTTTTACCCACCAGCCTCATATAAAGCTTTCTACTTCTGTGGTTCACGTCTGGGAGCAGAGTCAGAGATCATATTGCTGTCTACAGTGATTTATTCAAAGGCTCTTTTTATTGAACAGAATATTTCAAGAGTTCTGGGTAAGACAACATTAAAAAAAGGCAAAAACAGGAAAAAAATGGTTTTTATTGTGCTTCCTGATACACTACAGTAGAAGTTTACTGCAATATAACAATTCTTAGCTGTCATGTCTGATGGAGCTTTTTGTCATAAAGGCTTTTGACCAGATTGTGGAGTGTGCTCATGTTTATTTAGCCACCAAATGATTAGTTTTATCAGACACTAATGTCAGGTAAAGAGGTCTAAAGTGAAGTCAGGTAAAGGAATAGAAATGCGGTGCAAATATAAAAACGTCCCGCAAATCTTTACAACACAACCAAATACAGGAACGCATTGCAGATTTTTTACAGAAAACATACACGAAAACCGCTGCAGATGGCACAGAATACAGATCTGTATTTGTGATCAAGAAATCATTTATGATGTTCATAGATTTTCAACTGGTTTGATTTTTGTCTGATAGTTTAGACATTATCAGCTAGCTATCTGTCTCCCAATTCAGAGTGATCATTGAAGCCCCGACGCTTCCCACTAAGCCACTTAAGGCCACCTTGTCCCTAGTGGGTGAAGGCTACACCTGAGCTGTATTAACTGTAAATTTTTAACTGACTATGGTGGTACTTCAGGCATACTAGGCTGACCTGCTAAGTGACCTGTATCTAGCGCTGGAAGTTGAACTATGACACGCCACAGACCTGTCCTTTGAGCTACTAAGGTGACGGCCTGTTTCATCGCTTGGCCTGTGAAAGTGATGGTGACTAAAGGGAGGTACCTGTGGTTGAACTTGTAGAATATTTAGGGAAAGTACAAGTCCTTTGGTGGTTAAGAGGTTTCAGTATAATAAGTGGCAGGTGGCAGTGTTCAAGCTCTATCTACTTCACCGCTTTCAGGACAGGGGCAGCCCCAACAATCTACCAGCTCCTTACAAGCAGGGAGTCATCTCCCAGACTCTGAGACTGTGTACTCAGGCTGCGGTCCTGAAACTATGAGCATTAGATCTCTCAGGGCAAAATCAGCCATGCTACACATTGGCACTGTGGACGAGCTCTTTGCAGCACCCTCTAGCACCCAATTGGTTAATTTTGCAACTTCAGGTGTTAAAAAATGAGGTCAGGCTTGTTATCCCTTTCAGTGCAACCCTAGTCAGGCAGTTCTTTTCCTGCTGAAAAACCTGCTTTAGGACACTGATTGGACACCAGGGTTGGGGGTTAGGGTTAAAGGCCATCCTCGAAAGACTGGTTCCAAATGTTTATCGGTGAGTCCTGCATACTGTAAAAAGAGGCTACAGAATCCAGTTTGCTTTTACCCACCTTGTTTCAACTGCATTGGCTAAACCAGATGGTCAGGATGTACCAGTTAATAATACTGACTATCAAGCAGATTGTGTCACAGATCAGGTCTGATGACTGGTTTTCCACAATAGATCTTAAGGAGGAAGTTGGGTTCTCCCTTTCATCCTTGGGTGTGGATGCTGCCCTGCCTCTTCTGCTATTACAGGGCATCTGTATCCTGAATTACAATGACGACTCGCTGATACTGGCACAGTCTTGACAACAGGCAACATCGAGGTGTTATTATCGCCCAAATGGTGAAATTAAAGCATGCTCACCCTGACCACCACCTATCTTGGAGTGGTATAGGAGGACTTAAAACAGGCATAATTGTCTCCTGTTTTGGTCCAGATAACACGACCTAAACTTTATAATGCAGTCAGAAACAGCAGGTACAGTTTTGGAATTCTTGCAGGAAATCTCTAAGCAAGGTAAAGGAACATTAGTTGTTTACCACACTCCTTTGGGTGGTCAGTCAGTGGGTGGAAGTAGAAGATCCACAGTGCTTAGTGGAAGATTAGTGTTCAATTTCCAGCACCACCAAGTTGCCACTGCTGGGCCCCTAAGCATGGCCCTTAACCCGCAATTGCTCAGTTGTACAAAAGAGATAAATGTAGGTCTCTGTAGATAAGGGGGGGTCTGCCAAGTGTCATAAATGTAAAATGTATTTCAGGCCTTCTGTCCTCCTCCCTTCCAGAACCAACACCAGGAAAAGCCGCACCTCCTTTGTCCAGTGGCGGAGGTGCACTTAGAAGGGGGTTCCTGCCACCAAGCAGGCAATAAGCTGCAGCTGGGTGTTTAAGATCATTACACTCACATATGAGTCCATTCTGGTTGTCCCCTACCTCAAGGGTCACTCTACCAGAAATATTTTTAGCCTTCAAGGCTTTTTCCTTGGGGGTCTTTATAGCAGACATCTGTGACACGACAGGCTTTGTCCTCTTCACACACAATTGTCTGCTTTTTTGACCTAGATCTGGCTTGTTCACCCGGTACGCAGGTTCTGTCTTCCTAATTCCAGCATTGTGGGCCTTCCTGTTCCCATAGTGTTTTTAATTGTTTCAATTGCTTGAGTTTCTGAAGAGGAACGTCTCTAGGTTCGGTATGTAACCTAGGGAACGACATGGTGTCTCCCAGCCCCTGCATTCATCATCAGCGCTACTTTAGCCTTCAAAGCTTACCTGGTAGGATGTTGGAAGCATCTTTCTGGTTGCTTATGTTACCTATCATGACGAGTTGCTCTTCTATTGGACTGATTACACACATGCTTATGTTATGGCTTCATAGCATCTTAAAAACAGTGTCTTGTTCCTGCAGGGAACCATGGTTCTATATGTAACATAGAGATGTTTTTTGAGATTTCACTTTTAGTACAATCCACAATGTTATAGGAGACTGGAAGCTTACACATTAACCGACATAACTAGGAAGTAAATAATTACAGATTATTATAGTAAATATCCCTAAAACAGTCTGAACATAAAAGCAGCAAACTTGTAATTAAACAATTTCTTTATTATATTTAATTATTTTACCACACTTACACACACACACACACATACACATGTACATGTACATACAAACAAAATACCTGTATACTGTATTATTTTATAAATAAAAAAACAGAATTTCAGTCAGTTTTTTTTCTCTAGGTGGCAGCAGAGTGTTGTGGTAGCACCATAAGGAAAGTCTAGCAAAAGAAGTTATTGATTTTAATACTTTTATTGTATCTGAATTGTTTTAGAGTACTACAATTTGTTCAGTGACAACCTATAGTGTCAAATGTATAAAATATACAAACCACACAATGCAAACCAAAAGCCAGAAAAACACGACACACCAAACAAAGCCAAACCACACCACGCAAATTCAAACCAAAAACGGCAAAAACAAAACTAATCAATGCAAACCACAACAACCACAGTAAACACACCTCAGCTAAGTCAAAGTCGAACAATCTAAAGCAATCCGTTTACATTTACAACAAATTTCGCTGCAATAGCTTTATCATTATCATGTAAATGTAAAGCACAATCATTAAAGATGAATTGACTTTTATTTTGTGTGGATCAGATTAAATTAAGGACAGACTACTATTGAAATCGCAGTGGGACATCTTGAGAAAATGCTAACTGTGTCCTAAAAGCACTAAAATTGTACATTCCATCCTCGCTCTACAAACTCATGCCTCCTGAACGCATGAACGTGCACAGACTAGACAACCAGAGACAGCATTACTACAATACATTGTGTCATTCACAGTTGAGTAAACTTTATAGTTAATAACAGTGCAAAGACAGGACATAAAAAATAACACCTGATTACATGATGATGCTGTAATTAAGCTAATTGGTCAAAGGTACACAAACTACATAAGCTATGCATAATTATCAAAGCACACCGAAATTAAATCACACTATAAAATACAGTAACCAGATGGAGTCATAAGCTAGCCACAGGGGTCACAAGCCAGTGACTTCGGTGCCAGTCTCAAGCCTGGATAAATAGAGGGGGTTGTGTCAGGAAGGGCAACCGATGTAAAACTTTGCCAAATCTAAAATCATCTGTCGAAATTTCATACCGGATCGTTCGAGGCCCGGGTTAACAATGACCGGTGGAAATTGGGCCACTGTTGGTTAAAGGAGGAGAGGAGGGGTGAATAGACAGAAAGAGAAGATGCGATAAACGAGAATATAAAGTTAGAGGGTGTGGGTGAGAAGGATGTAGAGAATAGAGTTAGGTGGAAACGGATTCGCTGTGGTGACCCCTAAAATGGAACAGTCGAAAAGAAAAGAAGAAGAACCAGATGGAGTCATCTTTCAGACCCTTTGACTTCTGTAGTCGACTCTAACCTGAAAAATACATAAACCAACATAAATTTGGCTTTTTTCTTTCTTATAATTCAGCCATTTTTTCCGCAGTACATGAACGCACTGATTACACTGATTCTGTCTGCGTGAACAGAGGTATGCAAATACGTATGTTGACAGACAGGTAGAAAAGCCAATAATAGAGTTTGGACCGAACATTTTGAATGGACGAATATTTCTTGGTCCAACATCTACCACATAATTTCTAAAAACATATAAATTCATTTAGACCACTTAATTTAATGATATCTATCAGGGTAGGTGAAGACTTTCAACCAGCAGAACAAATATTTCTGAAGACCATCACCTCTTATATACCTCTTTAAGTCAAAATTGCAGTGTGTAAACATGACTATAAAAAGGACAAAGTAGGATTAAGGTTAAACACTGGAAGCAAAAATCCATCGATTGTTTATTTCTAGTGCAAAGTAAGTTTTACTCTCTATAAATTCCTTTCTATTTACAGTCCCATACATCAGATTTTGCTGAACTAATTACTAATGACTTCTTTTAAGTTGCCCACAATTAAAAAAATGTTGCTACACTTGACAGATGTGGATCGATGTTTTATTGATTTGCTAACCTTCATGCTGCACTGTGCATGTTTCAGCAGTTAATGACAGGCCTGCCTGGTTCACTACTTGTACCCCACAGTACTAGTCTAAAAGCAGACAGTTTGTCTATGTGACAGTTTTGTTTGGCTGCTCTTGCTTACTGCTGTGCGATTTGCTCCTTGTTTCTGTATTTTTTTTTACTTTTAACTTCATCAAATCAGCACAGTGCCTCCCACAGTCAGCAACTTACATTCCAGAGATGGAAAAACACAGCCGCTTTTATTTAGACAAGGGAAAAAAAATGTCTATTTTTGCGTAAATTACCACAAACTTTTACAAAGTATTATGGCTCATGAAACAAACTATTTATACCAAGTGTAGGGCAACAAGCCAAAACTGATCGGCACAGAAATCGATGGCTCAAACAGGCAGCAAGACCCAAAGGCACTTGAGACATCAGACTGTCACAAGTATCTCAAATCGCTGCAGCAACCTTTTACTGATTTAAACATAAAACTCCAAAACATTCTAATGAGTCACAAGATCATTTGGAAAAGGGCATTCAGCACTCATCAGTGGATCACTCCAGGCCAGAGAAACAAACATGTTCACATACTTGCTTGGGCTAAATACATAGATACAAAAAAACTGAAATATAAATAAACTTCATCGATAACTTTAATCTCCTCGGGGGCTGAAAACTGGATGGCCTTCACCTGAACAAACTGATGCAAAAGTACTAAAGGACCATCATTTTTCAGTAGTGTGTGCTAGTTCATTCAACTTGAATACCACACGTACACTTGGACAGAGTATGAATGACCACAGGACTTCACATTAGCTCCCAGATGGTCATGGCTGACACATCCCACAAGGACAATAAAGGCAGCCACAACAGCCACTGCTCACGGAGGCCATGATAGCTAAGCCCTGCGCACAGAGCTAATCACAAACATGCTGTGATATTTTAGATTGGCTTCAACAGAACCTGAGGGTATTTTTCAGGAAAATCACCACTTTTCAGCCACCGGAAACATCATAGCCACAGCCCTTCTACCCAAACACAATATCCCTCTTTCCAGCATCTTAACTTTTACACTTGAAGAAAGAAAGAAAATGGAGGAACTGGTATATGCTGGGACCAAACTTTCTCACTCTATTGCTAGCCCCCAGATACCAACTAGAAAACGGCAGGTCCCACAACCACTAAAGCTTAACTGCCCTGGTTGCCCTCCTCGTCCTCCTGTAAGAGCTATCCTACCGTTGCCACATCGGCAGGGTCCACACCGTTCTTTACCTGCTGTCGGTGAACCAAAAACTACCGAAAACAGCTCTCAGTGGTATATGTTGGGTTCCCGCTATGACAGCAGCAACAATCAAAAATGTTTACAGAACAAGTGTATAAACCCAGTGTGTTCCTGTTTTATCATGTGATAGAAAGACTTAAGCCAACCCAAACTATTCTGTGGCCTTTTGCAACTAAAGTTGCTGGGGACAAAAATTTGTGACATCAAGCTAGCATTTTTGATCAATGACCACAAACCTGTTTTTTTTTTTTGTCTACATAAAATGTAGCTAGAAGCCTTAATAAAACAGCATTCCTAACATTTCATTTATGAGTAAATACAGAACTTACAGACAGGTGGCGGTGTAGCTGCTTAATTTAAAGAAATCTATCGATGCAGGCAAGTGTTATTTGGTCAATACTTGTCTTTGGAATATTTACAGGATTTCAAAATATGTTCCAGTCTTTGTTAAAAAGTTTGTAACAAAAATGTTATCAAACATGCAAAGTCAGCATATTTTTTTTAAGGGATGCAACATTTTGGGGGCCCACCCAGAAAAAAGTTTAGACACCCTTGTTATACAGTAGATAAACACTGTATAACTCTTTTAAACACTTTTGACCTTTTTCAGCGTGGGCAGGAACCCACACACAAACGTGGACACAATTTAGATTAGATTAGTAAAGATCAAAACATTTGATCAATTATTAAGAATGTAGTATGATTCTGATCACTTATGTATTTTTTGGATACATATGTGTCTTTTACTGTTGTTTATTTTTATGATACTATTCCGCTGAAGTGAAGTACTTTGAATTACTACTTTGCCGAAAATATGCTGTTTACAGTAAATACACTTGCCTTGCCTTGTCTTGTCTATCATGGACAAAAATTCTATTGCAACCTACAAGCGAAAATTAGCTTGCCTGTCATACCATAACTAGAATTTCCCTCTTTTCATTGCTTTCCTTCGCTTTTAACTAGATAGTACATGCCATGTGCATTTTAATTTGACTTTTACATTAGCACCCATTGGAAATTTGACAAAAAAAAAAGTCAAACTCACTTAAATTAAACACAGAACATTTATTAATATAATAAATATCTCACATGATAAATGAAATTTTTCTCCTGCTTCTGATCTGTGACGTGATGTGACTGTCGCTCGGCGTGTCAAAACCACAGTGGGGGAAGTTGCCGCGATGGGCAAGTGATATATCCGGTGTTGCAGCTTAAAACTCTCAATATTGCATCAAGCCTACTAGGACTCTACCAAGTAAAAAATCTATTTATTCTCATTTATCACTGTCTTATCATATAATACTATAGAACCTAAAGTAGAGTAATACAAAACTAATGATTTTATGATGATGCAATCACAACTATACAAGCAAGATAGACTGCAAAATAATAAACTGTAGAGTGGATGAGCAAGTAAATACTTAAGAAATTCGATGAATCTGATAAAATTCAATATTTAATTGAGTGTGCAGTGAGTATACGAGTGTATAGAGCGTCATTTACATTTGCAGCATTTGGCAGACGCCCTTATCCAGAGTGACTTACATTTTCCTTGTTATACAACTGAGCAATTGGGGGTTAAGGGCCTTGCTCAGGGGTCCAACAGTGGTGGCTTGCCGGAGCCGGGAATTGAACCCCACAACCTTCGGGTTGGTATCCAACACCTTAACCATGAGCCACCACTTCCCCATTGGAGTGTGGAGTCGTAAAAAACACAAAGTGAACATGCAGAGAAACTTTCACATAGGAAAGCAATTCAAGTTTAATCGCTGTGTGTTCCTGATTATTAATTAATACTAAAAGGTTACTCAATTCTAATAACCTTATTTAATTAAAGAACAAAATGGCATCTATCTGGCCTTGAGTTAACATGACTGCAGCTTGTCAAGGCTAAATATATCGGCATAAAGCATTTACTAATGTGCTGTGCATAGGGGTTTATACTTCAATAAGAACTGTTTTGTCATAGGATAAAGGGGATTAGCTAAGAGTATTGATACGCAGTGAACTTAGAGAAGTACACTTCATAAATGACAAGCTATGGCAAGTGCAATCATAAGGTAACCATCTTCAAAGCGATCACAGCCTGTTCAAATCAAAAGCTATGGATGACCACAAAGGTGGCATTGCATTCAGAGCAAGAGACAAGATGGCCCTAAAACAGCACTGGGGTCAGAGATTTGTCTCCCATGGCCACCAAAAGATGCGCCTGTTGTTAAGTCTGTCAGATATGGATTGGTACTCCTCTGCAACACGGTTCAGTCAAAGAAACTATCATAGATTGTATAGATACCATAGATACATACCTCACCACTTTGAGGTCCAAGGAAATGCTGGGTGGGAGCATCCCAATGAAGCTAGCTCCTCATACCGCTTGGCAATAGCATTGCTATCTCCACCGGACTAAGGCTGGAGGTGTCGAGGCAGCTTCAACTGAGGACTGTCATTCTCCCACAGTAATACCCAGCAGGTTGCTTTATTTACGAGTGAAAAAGCAGGCAGGAACAGAAGAGCAGGTTAGCCTTGGTGCTAGGAGGATCTGGACGCGGAAGAAGAATCTTTTTATGAAAACCAGAGAATCAGGCGAGCAGGTCAGTAGAGGTCAGTAATGAACATAGAGACCAGACAGTGACTGAGTGAAGAGCTTGTGTATGAATAGGGTGAGTGATTGTGATAGACTGATGATTTGCAGGTGTATCCGATTAATACTCAGGCAATAGTTGTGTGCTGGTTGAGGGTGAAACCTGCGTGGCTTGACATTAATTATTCATTATTGTCATGTTAATAATAAGCAATGCAAGTTGCAAGTTGATTGTCTCATTACAAACTGTGCAAAATAAATTTTTGATCAATATATATCATATCATTTTTATTACAACTTAAATAATCATATTCATTTGTGGTAAAATTCACATCTGATGGTTACATTAAAAACTTCACAAATCAAGGAATTTTTAAGCTTATTTGAATGTGTAACCACTGACATTGCTCTCATCAAGGTGATAGCTGGGAGCTAATGTCTAGATTTGTAGGCAAGATGCTTGATGTTACCCTGGCATTCTTTAAGTTTCTTATACTCATTCCTATAGACCTGTCATAATTCATTCCACTTCACTTACTACTGTATCTAGAGTTGTAACTACGTTTGGAGTGCCCTACTCAAACATTTTAGATGCTAGCAAGTATGGCTATGTGTCGATGCCCCACGTTGAACAAATGCTAGCAAGCTATCTGTCCTCGGGTGTACCATCACCAGCTAGGTGATAAGAAACACTTCTGCATTGGTGAGTGAAGCCTATGTGGCAGCAGGTTAGGCTGGTGTGTGTCTGCACACTATGGCTCTAATGCAGGAGTACCAGATGGACCTGCTAAGAGACATAGATGAAGATGGTGTGGTAAATCTGTCTTTCTAAACTGCTGAAGAAGATCGGTCTTTCTAAACTGCTCAAGGGATGGCTAGTTTAGTCGGCTGCTTTATGGCAGCCATGGTGGCTAAGAAGGGAGACCTCTGGTTAAGCCTGTCGGGTATAGAGGACAAAGACAGAACTCAGTCAGTGGTAAGAGCCCCACTGGTGACAAGATTTCTTTGTGGCCTGTACGGCAATCAAGGTTCCTGTCTTGGTGGTGGTACTTGAGAAAACTGTGTGATCCCTTGTTTGAGCTGCTGAAAGACACTTAAAACAGTGTTTCTAATGGCAATCTTTTCTGTCAAGAGAACTGGCGATGTGCTGTTCACCTTGCCTTTTTGTGTGAACTTTGCCCAAGGCATGGTAAAACTTTTTTACACTCTCGGTCTGGATACATACCCAAAGTTCTATGGGTAATGCCAGTTCCTATTAAGCTTCAGGCCCTCTGTCCTCCTTACTTTTGGAACTCAGACCAGGAAAAGTAAAAAATTCTGTAGCCAGTGTCAGCACTGGGCATGTATGTCCACAGAGCTGCCCCATGAAGAAGGTCAGATCAAATATTTAGTGTGCCAAAATAAAGGGCACCAGCCACTCAGCAGTTGATAAGCCGATAGTTGGTTGAGACCATCTCACCAATTATTATATTACTGGCTTCCTTGTTCCCGAGGGGCCTAGGGCATACTCTATTAGTGGTATAGCAGCCTTCATTGTACTGAATGCGAGCTTACATAAGCAATGTGTGTTTATATAGCATTACTTCCTGGTTGATGACGTCACCTGCTCATGAGGTAATGCTTCTCAATTAGCCAAAAGTTTAAAAAGGGCAGTCCCAAAGCATCTTGACGCAGCGACTCATTACCTCAGGGAACCAGGGTTACATATATAACATTGGAGACATTTTAAATAGATAACAATTCACACTATTTAGTGTAAATAAATTTTAGCACATGTAAAATCTGTAAATGAAGTAAAAATGATGTGACTTCAGTGCAGAGAAAATGTAACAATACAAAAATGTAATGTAAAAATATCATGGATTTTGCTTAACCTTCTTTACTTCATTTTGTTCTGGTAACAGTTTGTTCTTAAATACAGTTTGGAGGGACATCTTGTTCTGCTGTTACTTAGTTGGCTTTTTATTGATAAAAGCTGTGTGTTTTTCAACCAATGCATATCTTAAAATGATGCTTCACCTTTTAATTGTTCGCTTATTATTTTACTTTTTTTTTTACCTTAAGTGAAAATCCTCATTAAGTAATCTAAAACATTAGCTTAACATTAGATTTACAGTTGTGTAGTTATTTTATACGTCTAGCATTCTTTGTTTCCTATACACACGGTATCTACTAAAACAGACATTGAAGAGATATACCAAGATTTTGGTAGCTCATGACTAGAGCCAAGGACGATTCTAAGGGCCCACACACAGTTTTTTGGGCAGCCCCCAAGAGATCTGTTTGATCAGTAGTAACAGTGTGGACTGGGTGTAGTTGGGGGCCCGACCTCATATTCTTTTATAGTGCCCTAATAATCCTTGCACTGCCCCCACCCATGACTAATAAATATTACAATTAATTAATACTCTTCCTCTATGGGATTGGAAGATGATCGTATAAAAGAACAAGTGAATAAATGATTGTTATAATAATCATTTCTGCAGCTTCAAAGAGGGCTGCAAGGAAAGTTAAAAAAAAAAAAGAAATTTTTTTCTTATTTCCAGGCTCCATTACACAGTTGTTATAAATAACATAATATAATATAATATTACATTTGCTCACAATATCATGAGCGCACAAACACACCACATGTAGTAATAACAAAATGACAATTTCAGCAGTACACCTGACGATTTTAGCAGAGAACAAATACAGCTCTCAGGGCGAGCACACATTTGAACTTTCTTATTTGTGCCTGTGGCACATCAGATAAAAAACCATGTAAAACTTTGAAAAAACTTACCGCGCAGGAAGAACAAAGATACAGACATAGACAAGGTTTTTTGTGCCTCAGGAACATATTGTCAAACTAATTTCCAGACAATTGTCTAGACATTATTTTTCTTCCAATAAAATAAAATAAAATGTCACAAATGTAATTTTTAAGCAGATACAAATGCAGAAACTGATTAAAATTAAACAGCTGACTTGGAACAATGAATAAGATTAGCATAGCACCAAACTGCATAAAAAAACAATGGCAATAATATAAGTAGCATTAACAAAAGTAAGACAAAGAAGGACTTAACCAAACAGGGTTTTATATACATAACTAATTGAGAAAAACAATCAACTAAACAAACAAACAAACATCTGGAGGAACGAACCAAATGAAGAAACATGAGTAAAAACCATTACATGAGTATATGAGTAAAATAATTACTCGTATGCATTTTTTCCCTTAGATATTTAGCATTTATTTGAGGATGGTTGTGGCCCAGTATCAAACTAATGTTAAAATTAACTACATGTTAAAATTAGAATCAGCAATCAACCTTAAATTCTGATTTTGGATTGCCTGTGTCCAAGCTTTTACATTCTGCCTCACGTTTTGGATTGTTTATTTCTGCTATTATCTTTAACAGTGGTGTGCAGTCAGGGCCAGCAAGTCCTTCTCTGCTACATTTGCAATCATAAATTCTAATTTGTTTTATTAAATTGTATTAATTTATTCCCACCAGTTTGTTTTCGTCATTTCATAGTGTTTCTCTTGCTGCACTGCTTCCAGTATGTGTATGTGGATGTTAGCTTTTTTTGTCCAATCAGATTTCAGTTTCTATGCGCTGCCATGTTAATCTAATCTACCGAAGCCCTCAGAATTAGTAGTGCTGAGCATGTAACTTGACCTATATAAGCAGTGCCGGATTGCTAATTGGTTAATATTATTAAAGAGTGTTTCTTTAACCAATCAGATTTTTAAACCCGCCTCATGGGGCCGGCTAGCTGGCGTATGCTGATTAGTTGATCAGAGTAAAACTGTTGTCTGCAGTTAAATTAGACGTTTTACTCCCACAATGGCTGACAGAGGAGAGAAAATTGACTTGGGCTTGGACATACTTAAAAATATGTTTTCAAGGCAGACTTTTCCAGAAAAAAAGACATTGTGAGGAGAGGTCTGCTAAACACGAAGATAACTAGCTTGTCTCAGCCTGGGAAAGAGTGCTGACGAAAAAACCTAAGAAGATAGTTGTTGACTTAAAAAGAGAAAACTGAGCAAAAAACAAGAGCAAAAAAACAAGAGCAAAAACAACAAACAACAAAAAGCCACTTAACAGAAGAACAACACAGAGCTAAAGACTAAAAATAAGTTGTCTTAGCAACATAAAGTGCCTTTACATGTTGCTGTAAACATCGATTGTGTTGAGTATGTGTGTGTGTGTGTGAGTTGAGGTAGTTTAGTTCAGTTTAGTGTGTTGAGGAGCCTGATGGCTTGCGGAAAGAAACTGTTACACATTTGGGTTGTGAGGGGCTGAATGCTACGGTACCTACTGGTCAGGATTGGAACTGGAAGATGGACTTTCGTTTTTTGCAGAAAGTAGTGGCGCTGCTGGGCTTTTTTGCTGATGGAGCTGGAGTTGAGTGACCAGTGGAGTTTCTTTGCCAGGTGAACACCAAGGAATTCGGTGTTCTTGACGATCTCTACCAAGAATCCGTCGATGTTCAGGGCGAGTGGTCGCTTTTTGCTCTTCTTAAGTCAACAACTATCTTCTTAGTTTTTTTTGACATTTAAAGACAGGTTGTTGGCTCTACACCAGGATGTTAGCTGTTTCACCTCCTCTCTGTATGCTGACTCATAGTTTTTGCTGGTGAGACCCAACACGGTCAGGTCATTGGCGAACTTGGCAATGTGATTTGAGCTGTGCATTGCTACACAGTCATGAGTCAGCAGTGTAAACAGCAGTGGGCTGAGCACACAGCCCTGCGGGGCCCCAGTGCTCAGTGTGGTGGTGCTAACTGACTGAGGATTTTCAGTCAGAAAGTCTAGTATTCAGTTGCAGAGAGAGGTGTTCAGGCCCAGCAGACTCAGCTTCTCAATCATGTGCTGAGGGATGATAGTGTTGAATGCTGAACTGAAGTCTATGAACAGCATTCGTATGTATGTGTCTTTATTGTCCAGGTGTGTAAGGGCCAGATGGAGGGTTTTGGAAAAAGCATCATCCGAGGAACAGTTCGGACGATATGCAAACTGTAGTGGGTCCAGTGTGGGAGGCAGCAGGGTCTTAATGTGCCTCATGATAAGCCTTCCGAAACAGCTTATCTTGATGGGTGTGAGTGCGACAGGTAGTCATTGAGGCAGGAGACTGTCAACTTCTTTGGCACAGGGATGATGGTAGCGGTTTTGAGGCACGTGGGAAGTGTTGAAGATGTCAGTGAAAACATCTGCTAGTTGTACTGCACATTCCCTGAGCACTCTGCTGGGGATATTGTCTGGTCCAGCAGACTTCCGGGGATTAACTCTGCTTAAAGTTTTCCTCACATCAGTCGTAGTTGGACAGAGCACCTGGTCACTGGAAGGAAGGATGGTCTTCCTCGCTGCCATGTTGTTCTGCATGTCAAAACGGGTGTAGAAGTCGAGGGAGGCGTCACTGTCACAAGCAGATGAAGATGTCTTGTAGTTAGTGATCGTCTGGATGCCCTGCCACATGCGCCAAGTGTCTCCGCTGTCCTTGAAATAGCCCCTGGATTTTTTTGGCGTATGCACGCTTTGCCTCTCTGATGGCTTTAGACAGGGCCATCTTGTCCTTTGTCCCTGGTCGCACATCGATTTTCGATTGGAGCGTGTTGATTTGGAGACAGTCATGTCATCAATGCACTTGCTTATGTAGCTGTTCACTGATGTCGTGTACTCCTCCAGGTTAACAGAGTTGCTGTTGGTTTCAGCCTCCCTAAGCATCTGCCGGTCAGTGCACTCAAAACTTTCCTGTAGAGCAGAAGTAGCCCCTGTTGGCCAGGTTCTTACCTGCTTTGAAACCGGTTAAGAGCCGGACAATTAGCATAAAAGAAATGTGGTCTAAGTATCCTAGTTGGGGGCCGGGCTCCGTATGGTATGCGCCAGGATGTTTGTGTAAACAACATCCAAGATCCAGTGGCGATCTGTTGGGGTGTGCCCCATAGAGTACACAAAGCGCCTCCTAGGCATTAGCGCTGGGTGGAATGTACACTCCGACAATGAAAACAGTGGTGAATTCCCGTGGTAAATAAAACTGTCCCCTCTCCCGGCCGCTGGCATCAGGTGATGCTGAGGGCTGGGGGCTTGGTCCTCATAGCAAGCTGAGGTCGCAAAGTTTGTTTTGGACATCATCATGCAGGGGGGTTCCTGCATGATTATTACATTTAAAAAGCGCCTGGTGGTCGTGTACATGACATACACCAATGTCTCTGGTGTTCATGTGCCATTTTTAAAACATAAATAACACCATTTTTGATCCGAAGTGGCCGCTGGGTGCTACTGCCGCGGCGCCATCTTGGATTCTGAACTGGTCCAGATGTAAACGTGGTACAGTTGCGGTTGTATTTTAACTTAATAAAAATAGTTTTTACCCTCAATATGTGAAATGTCTCCCTCTTTCTGCAATGCTGCACCATGTTATATTGGATTTTGTATAGTATTGATGGTTTTAGTTGGGCAAGTTCCCACTGAAGGCCCAGGTACCAAATGCACCGCCTGCCACTGATCTTTAATAAACTTCCGTTTATGGATTCCACATCAAGTTTAGCTTCGCCTGCTTTACAGCAACACAACCTAAAATTCTTTAAAAAGGGTTTGTAATTTATAATCTTATTGTCAAGCGATTAAACCAAAGACATTGTGTTCCTTAAAGGTTTTTGCACCTTCTGACCCATTATCTCTGGGCCATTTTTACCACAAAAGAATGAAAGGATTCATTGAATGAGCTTTGCTTTGAATGTCAAAGCTAAGCTTAATTCCCAAAGTTTAACTGATACTTAGAGATGCTAAGCAGAGATATCTTATTGACGCTAAGTCTAGGTGTGTGTTTTTAATCTAAGTGCAGACAAGTGGTCTAGATGCCCAAACCCTTCCTAACACATCTCAGATGGCAAACCAGAACTCAAAAGGGTGCCCTGGTCGATACAAGGCATTGAGATTAACATCCTGATTTAATTAACCCTGGATATTTTGAAACGAATCAATAGACAGGAGAGGGTATTAACAGTAAAATAAACAAAGCTCATACTGATTAGAGGCTGATATTGATTTGCCTCAAGAAGCACAGCTGCACAATGACCCATCGGTTAACCCCAGACGGATTTGTGGGTATCAATAATATGCGCTTGCTTGTTTACCAAGCAAAGAGTGAAATACATAAACGATAAAGAGGATCTTAATGACCTGCCTAAGATATTAAATATCCCCACAAGCCTAAATTCTGAAGTGTGTGATTGTCTGTTCCCGTTGAGATTCTTTCTTTTTAAGCTATTGTTTAGTTGTACTTCCTTGTGTAATGGCAATAATGACTATTACTACTATTGCTATTAATTGGATCTTTAGGTTAACTCCAACTGGTTGATGACTAAACTACACAACCAATTGTCCTACATTGAGTATTTTAGTATGACCGCCGTGGTTTTTATAGACAGCATTAGGACTTCTAGCTATGGAATAAACTAGTTAGTGCAACATCTATCTTTCTTCATTCTTCATGACTGACCTCTTTTATAGCCTGGATGCTGGATGAAGAGTAATGCTTTAACTATTTTCTTCAGAATTCCCAATAGGTTTTCGATTGGTTTTAGATCAGGAGACATACAGTACTTAGCCAATGAATTCCATTCTTCAGAAATACAACAGTGGCCTTAGATGTGCATTTTGGATCATTGTCATGTTGGAAAATGCATGACAACCAAAGGCATGGAGTGATGGTACTTTGCATTGCCATCCAGTTTTAAAGCCATCAGTTCCAAAGTCGTTTATCTTGGTCTCATCTGTACAGAATTAAAGCAGTCTTCATCATTTTATATTGTGGGCCCTGGCTTTTTTGTGTGTGAGCTTTAGAAGAGGCTTCTCTCATGGACGACACCCATGTATTCCATTCCTCTGCAGTGTACACCACACGGGAAACTTTCACCCCAGTTTGTCTTTCTACTTCTTAAGGTAACTACAGTCAATTTGCATGCCACTGTTCTTCGCTCCTGTTAAGGTTTTAATTACCGTGGACGGCCTGGAGGTCCTTGTGAGATGTTTGTAGTTCCATCTTTGTTAACGCAATCCACCGTGAAAAAAGATGTTATATTACAGAACAATATCAGCATCTACAGGTTTGTGAAGGGGGCCAGGGACAATTCGTCATCTAAGATTGGATTTGTCGAGGATATGCTATGGAAGAAACTCGAATTAGAAACGTCTAAATCACTTTAGATTGACAGAGCACATCGCACGCTCGCTCTGCGTCTGCTAGAAAACACACCGCCAAGATTAACTGTGGAATCCCAGGTCACTTTTAATTATAACCCACCTGAATTCATTATAAGAAATTTTAGCCTGAACTGGGAATTGGTGTCATTAAAATATCTGGGAGTAAACCTACCAGTGGATATATCAAAATTATTTCAAGGTAATTTCACCTCTTTAATTTCAAAGATAATCCCCTTTCTAAGCAAGATGAACATTTTAACGAGACTATTATACATATCCCAGTCTCTGCCAGTGAATATACCAATTTAGTAGTTTTTAGAATAGGATAAATTACTCTTAATATTTATCTGTAATGGGAATTAGATTTAGAATTAGAATTAAAACTCCTCAGTTACCAAATGAAAAGGGGAGAATGGAACTGCCCCGTTTGCAAGATTATTATTATACTGATCAGATTAAACTTTCAGTGTGTTTATGTAATCTGGCATAATCAAAGCTATTAAAAAGTGTCATATTTCAAGATGTCCCTATACAGGCAACATTTAAAGGCGTTTATAAATACATTGCTAACCATAGTTAATTCTTTGGTAAATGCTTATGACACTGTGTTTGTTCCCAACAAAATGGATAACAGGTTTTGCAAAGTGACAATTTTAGACCTTACTTCTTATTGGACATTTATAAACAAGGGGGGAAAAAACATTTGCATTTTATGCAAATTTAAATGTGGTGCAGCTGTGTATGTTTTTCATCTATTTGCCAGGTACTAATTATACAAAACTAACGATTATTATTTTTAATTTTAATGTAATTTTTTTAAAGCACAAACTTTAAAACTGTGAGTATTTTGAGTTAAAATATTTTGTGACAATATAGTCAGTTTAAAAACAGCATTTTAACTATAATTATATCTATAGTTAATCAACTGTTAGTACAGCAGCTACGATGACCCTGAAAGGTTTCTCGAAAAAAAAACATCACCGAAAAAACACAAACGCACCACAATAGACCTTTAATTAGTCTGCGCGGCGGCCGCACACACAGCTTAAAATGGAACAGTGTATAGAGCTATCATTTTTATGAAATATAGTGGGTAATTTTCTTCTCACCGTTGTTGAGAATTGTGTCATGTTTTATGAGGTCTGTGAGTTGCGGGTGCATAAACAATATTACATATGCAGTTGCATCTTAGAGTGGAAAATATGCATAATAAATAACTTGAAGAGGCGTCCACGAGGCCCTTCATGGAGGGCAGGGCCCCAGGCGATTGCCTGCATTGCCTGTTGAACAGATCGGCCCTGCTTTCTGTGGAGGAGTGTGAAAGAATATGTTAGATACAATGGAAAATTCAGGGACCCTGTGTCTATATCCTGTGGGAACACCCCCTTTATAACCTTCCGCCTGAAGCACATGTGTAATTCGACCAAGAAAGCATTACAGGTGGGTGACGTCATTAAACCAGGATGTAATGCTTTATAAACACAAACAGCTGCATCTCGGTAAGCTTGCATTGAGTGTGCAGCGCATGTGCAACAGGGGACGATGGTTATATACGTAAGCTGGAGACGTTCCCCTTCGGGATGTGTTAGAAAGTGCGTGATGTCGAGCACTGTCGGAAAGGTCTAGAGTGAAAGCTATGTTCCAGTTAATACTAATGTGTTTGAGGTCAGTGCACTGCCCAGGACACTTAAGTTTTTCTACACCAAACAACATTTTTATCTATGTAATTTGTGTGTTAAAATAATGTCAGGCTGGAATGCATTTGAGTCCCTGGTTATACTCCCGCTGCGGATCTGTGATGGTCTGTTCACTTCTAAGCTAATTTTTTTTACTTACTTAAAATACATATGTAATAAAAAAACAAATGATTTATGACATTAAAACAACAATAGGTGTTGGTACAGTGATGGGCAAGTGACATAACCGGTGTTGCATCTTAACACTGGTACCATCATCAACACTTACTATCCCAGCAAGCCTGTTTGGTGTGCACATAAACTAAAAGTTTCGATTGAATTTTGTGCACTGCACTGTTACCACATGATTGATGAAATTGCATAAATGAGCAGTTGTGCTACCTGTTATAAAAAGAAGTGATATCCAAAAAAGTTTAAACTGAGGTAATTATTTAAATATTCACTTTTTAGACTGTAACTTCCTGTCTCCTGGAAAAAATTAATTGCCAGAGTTCAGCTTGCTCAAATTTACTGCAGTTTACTCATTTTTTTTTTTGTAAATGTGTGTGTGAGAGAGTATGTAGGGCAGGTGGAAAAATTTTAGAGTAAGTAAATTATGACAGTATCAGTGAATCATTGTCAGTTTTGCGCTGACCTTACCTAGTGCCTGCTCTGGAAAAAAAGTCTCACACTATTTGTTTCCTTTTTTTTCCCCAACCAGCGTAAAAGCCACGTAATGAGGGTTGCACAAAAAATGAGCAGAAAGTTCCCATGAAAACTTAATGTAAATTGCGGTTTAATTGAAGTTTAAGAATGAAAAACCACCCTTTTTCAGACAAAATGTGAGCGTGTCTCAATAATTGCATTACATTCATAGCCAAAAAAAGATCCAAAAACACCAATATGGCAGACAACATGGCACACTGAAACAAAGTATATGCCATTAATTAGGGGTAGAAAGATGATTAGCAAAATACAGCAAGAGCAAAAATTAATTGCAGGTACACTATGAAACTATAACTTTATACAGCAAATTAACTAATGGAGCACTAAAGCACCTATCCAAAAAAAAAGGGGTATTAATGTTGCACCCTACTAATGTAACCTCTGCTTACTGAAACTGCATGTAGTATAGTAGTATGCAACAATGCCAAGGTAGGTGTTATGTGTCAAAGTAACATTCAGATGGATGGCCGGACCCAAGTTTTCTCAGCAGAACATTACTCAAACATCACACTGTGTCCGCCAGCTTTCTTTCCTCTTATAGTGCATCCTGGTGCCCGATGTTCCCAGGTAAGCAATGCATAGGCAGACAGCCATCTACATGATGAAAAGAAAAAAAAAATCATCAGACTAGTCCTCCTTCTTCTATTGCTCTTTAGTTCACATGCTCACATGCCCATTGTTGGCAGATTTGCGATGCACTGTGTATTCTGACAACTTTCTATCAAAACCAGCATTGACTTTTTCGGCAATTTGAGCTACAGTAGCTCGTCTGTGGATCAAACCACATGGGCCCATCTTTGTCACTAGATTCTAAAGCCTTTATTTGGAGCCGGTGTCCTTTTCTGTTCTTAACAGGGACTTTCATATGCAAACAGCCATGTGGAGCTTAGTTCAGAATGTGGCCCTGTAGTGTTTCCCAGTGTAGTCTAAGTTTTACTGAGCAGGAAGGTATAAGAACAGCAGTCAGTGACCTCTCCTGTGTAAGCTGTATCCTACCATTGTTGGGTATTTGTTGGTCACTATTGGACGTCAGAGAGAAAAAGTCTTAGTTACTAATATATCCCATCTTAGTTGGGGTCAGAGCACAGGGTCAGCTATGATACAGCGCCCCTGGGCAGGCAGGAAGGGTTAAGGGACTTGCTCTGTGACCCAACAGTGGCAAACTGGCAACGTAGAGCATGAACCCAAGTCTTCCTGGTCTTCCAAACAACAATTTAGCGCCTAAACCATTTGAGCCACCATTGCCCTCTTTGTGCCACCACTGCCCATTTTCGTCTTTGAGAAAGGGAACAGAGATCTCACGTTCTTTTGACACAGTTGCTGTACTACTGCTAGGTGGCTGTTAGCAAAAACCTGAATATGTGCTGTACCTGCATCTTATTTTTACATTGCCCTGCAAGCCATAGCACCTAGATGCGATTATTATATGCCAATGTGTGTTGAACAAGGTTTAGGTATGTAACAGGGAGGTGTTCAAACTGACATTTTAGACTACGGCAGACACTCACCTGTCACTTTAAGTACAGCTAAATAGAAATTAAAAATGACCGTTATACAGGGCTTTACCAATCAGCTGGTAAAGCATGTTAGGCACTATTATAGTATGTTTAATGTATCACCCCTATGCACCCAGGGCTGCCAGGAAAAGCTCTAAATTCAGCCTGCAACTTTTTATAATATTTCTGGACAGACTTAATGATTACATCATACATTGTGGCTAGGCCGCAAAATTGATTTTCCCCCCATAAGTAAAAGCTTAGCAGACCCTGTAAGTAGCTGCTTGTATTACATTAACAACCATCAGCTACATTTCATACAATACTTCTTCTTTTCCCTAGCCATTTGATGAGTGATTCACTCTTCTTCTTTTCAAGTGTTTGAGTGCAATGATAATTGTGCCTTCTACATGCCTTGGATCACACAGTCTTGTCAGTGCTTGACCCTTGTTAAACAACTACACTGGCACACATACTTCATTTATTTGTCTTCACACACACACACACACACACACACATACAACTTTATTTAATATAATGACTTGTCTTTACACCTACTGTGAAATAAAACACATTCATTCATCTCATTTATTTAAAAATTGGTACACAGAATAAAAAATAATAAATTATGACTGTCAATATACTTTGCAGGTAAGTGACAAGTCACATAAAAATACAGGCTTTAATTAGGTTCACTGTATGGGCAAATGTGTGTGTGATATTATCACATACCTTTTTTTTTGTAGATTCTAGTCCAGATTTAGCATTAATTTTATTTCTATAATAGGCTCCACACTTCTGGAAATGATTTTCAAGTGTGTCCCCAGGGGTGTGTTATCATTTAGCCAAAATAATATTAATAAGATCAACCTGCTAATGTTGAGTCCAAAGAGCAGTCAGAATTTCAGAAGTCAGAAGGGGTCAAATCATAGTTTGGGCTCACGTAAAGAAGCAAAAACAAAATACACTATTTATATTTTTAGATCAAATTTTTTACTGTACTTTGAGAAAATGGAAAAATGTGTCATCTGGGGTTGGAACTGTCACGGAGGTGAAGAAAAACATTATTATCATGGACATTATTATAATAGAAGACTTTTCTGTCAGTGCTTTATTTGTGGGACCTTCATGCTGGGAATTATAATTTGAAAATTCTACAATAGAAAATGTTGTATTACCAAGACTTTAATATACTGTTTTGTACTATACAATATTTACAGTAAAGGGAAAAATAGTTTGATCCCTTGCTGTTTTTTTTACATTTGACAAAGAAATGTCTAAAAGGAAAACATAAAAAAAAATGCATTTTAAATTCAAGTTGTAGGTTGATTTGCATTTTAATTAAACAACTATCCCCTATCAATCAGGAGGCATTTTGGCTACCAGGTGTCTTTTATACAGATAACGAGCTGAGATTAGGAGCACTCTCAAGGCAGGGGGGTGTCCATACTCGGTCCTAAAGGGCCGGTGTCCTGCAGAGTTTAGCTTTAACTTGCCCCAACACACCTACCGATCTTACTTCGTGGAGTTTAATTGATCATGAGAACAGTGAGGAATCAGCCCAAAACTACACGGGAGAATCTTGTCATTGATCTTAAGGCAGCTGGCACCATAGCCACCAGGAAAACAAATGTAATCCTGCAGCACCCACAAGGACCCCCGGCTCAGTAAAGCACATGTACAGTTGATGTTTGGCAGTAAACATCTAAATGCCACAGAGGAGAATTAGGTGAAAGTGTTGTGGTCAGATGAGACCAAATTGAGCTCTCTGGCATCAAATTAACTCAAGGACAATATCCCCATTAGCAAACATGGAGGTGGAAACATTATGCTTTGTGTTTTGCTGCTAAGGGGACAGGACAACCTTACCACATCAAAGGGACGATGGACAGGACATGTACCATCAAATCTTGTGGACTAAAAAATACAATTGCTGCAATACTCATACTCAGTACTCAATTGCCCAAAACACACAGCCAAGACAACAAAGGAGTGGCTTGAAAAGATGCATACTAGAGCCCTGGAGTGGCCTAGCTAGTCTTCTGATTAGCTTGGTTACGTACAAAAACTGCACAGGATGAATTAAATTATAATATTTGCTATACAATTTTAGCCTCACAGCCCATTTCTCTCATTGCTGGGTGAACGTGCTGTACAATTTTACTTTGGTATAAACGTTTTGCGAACCGTTTGCTAGTCACCTGCACAGCAAGCGCTCACAGGTTTAAAGCACCAAAATGCCTCTTCCACATTTTGTGTTGTTTTTTTACACAAGACTGGGTAAAGGTAAATATCATGTCTTTTGCTTCACTAGACTATTTGTTTTGTAAAATCAATATGCCAGAGCTGTGTGTTCATAAAACCTGACAAACCTCCACCGCAACTGCTGCAGTATATACAGTAAATATGTTCATTTGTTCAATGTACACAAACAAAACTGATTTTGGATTAGTAAATTAAGAAAAATTAACCAGAGAATGCATGTGTGAGTCTCGAGGACTGGACACTGTAACAAACATACTTTGGTCTGTTATTGGGTCTTGCATTTACAAAGATGAGAATTCCAGGCAGATGTTGCTTGCATATGCTAACATCAAGTCATCAATATGTAACATCAAGTCTCCTTTTTGCTCTTTTGTCTCATACTTTCTACTTCATCTTAAAAGAAGTGTTATATACCCACTATCTGTGCAAATATAAAAGGATGCCTATGTGTATCGTTGCTTGTTTGCCTTCCAAAAATTTGGAAAATTTTCGCTATTGAAGTATTATGGCGTTTTTTAAGTATTCACTGGTCATGACAGACTTTACACTATGATGAACAGTGATTCCCCTTCAGAAACTTACGCAGGTCTTTGTTCTATTATTGTTTCTTGCACTTACAAAGATGAGAGCTGCTGGCAGATGTTGCTTGCATATGTTGCTGTAACATCAATTTTTCTGCAGTCTCCCCTTTTGCTCCCTTGTCTTATACTTTCTAAATTTTAAAAGTGTTGTTATATACCCACTATTTTTGCAAATAGAAAATGATGCCTTATGTGTGTCGGTGCTGTCATTTTGAAGTATTGTGCTATTTTAAAGTATTCACTGGCCATGACAGATTTTACACTATGATAAACAGTGATTTCCCTGCGGAATCTCGAGTTGCATCAAAATGCTTTGGAAGTTCCCTTTTATACCCTAAAGCATGTGTGTAAACCGACCAATCAGAAAGTGTTACATCACGGGCAGGTGATGTGATCTGGGCTGCATACATACCCTGAATACATTTATCAGGTTCTACAACCTGCATATAATCTTAACTCTAGGGTCCAGGGTCCTTGTGTCACACAGTCCCCACCCATAGCACTGGGACAGTGACTTGGTGCTGTGGCGACATTGGTATCCCATTCATAAAATGTTTTGATGTAGCTCAGTAGTTCCTGAAGGGGAAGGTTACATATGTAAGAAATGAGACACTGTGTTGCATGCCAGCATCCCTGCCACGCTAAATGCGAGCTTACCGCGGCATGTGTTTATATAGCGTTACTTTCTGTTTGATAACTTTACCCGCCGGTGATGTAACGATTTCTGATTGGTCAGATTACACTTGTGCTCTAAGGCAAAGGTTATAAAAGCGCAAGTGTTTTGAAAAAGTGCCTTGTTTCCTCAGGGAACAATGGTTACATATGTAACCTAGAGACAGTATCCAGCATATTAGGTAAGTAAGTGAGTATTTATTTTGTACACCACTTATGCCAAAATGTTGGTTTTTTTATTCAGATTTACTTAATAGTTTAATTGCTTAAGTGCACACATGCACAATAGGTACATAATGTTAGTATTTTCTGTGTGTTTTTATGTTCCTATAAAAACATTTAAACATTTTAATCAATTATATATCACACCAGATTCAGAAATGGTCAAAATGACAATAAAAGCCTCTGGACTCGACATCCTAAGCCATTTGGTAAAGTATTTAGTATTCAGGCCAAAATATATTTGGTATACATTTGTATAATATATGTATATGTGATGCTCAGTAAAATATATTATTGAACTCGAATAAATAATATATTTCGACCAATATTTCAACATTTATTTAGGCACAAAAAAAATTCTTACATTTCCATTGTTACAGACGCAAAGTATTTTATATGATGAACATAGTTTATTTGAGCTCTTATCACAGTTTTATACGGAAGCTTAAGCTTGATGTGTAATAACAAATAATAAACATTGGTCTCAGATTTGGGTAATAAAACATTTAAATAGTATTTTTTGGGGGTAACTTTTACTTTTAGAGTGTATTTATTGATGTGTCCTTTCACTCATACTTAAGTACATTTTTAGTGAAAAAACTTTACTTTTACTTCACTACAAATAGTAATAAATATAAGATTTTATAAATAATTAATTTATATGACTTTGTAGAGGCGATGTGGGTATTTGTGTATGTGTGTTTGTTATCGGAGGCAGATCAGCCGTAACCTTAAGTTTAGTCCATGTTTTCACTCCAAAAAGTAAACAAAAATAGGTTTATAATGCGATGGCGTGTGCAACAAAACCAACTGATAAACAAGAATTCCAGCACCAACCTGTAAAAATACATAGCGGTGAGTGCCAAAATGACGCATATTTAAATCCTATCAATAATCATTTAACCTCATTGAAAAACCACATTTCACACACTGTCCGAACATTTTTCCTTATATGTGCCCACCTACAAGAAATGACAAATATCCTGTGAACCTACAAACAGATGTTCATTCTTAACATCTGCACATTTTCTTATTTATTTAACACAAAACTAAATAAACTGAACAGCAAAACCAGGACGTCCTGCATTCATACAACAATCTGGACACCTCACTAAAGTGTAGAACATCCATACAAAATCATCACAGAACTGTGTTTTATTTTTTTCCCACCTAAATAATGCATGTACATATAAAATGTTAATATAAAGTATATTTTAAAGAAACTGCTCTTAAAAGGTAGAAAATAAAGACAGAATTAACTGTTAGAATAATATCTGAGTGTGTTTAAGATTAGATTGTAAATGACAGGTGATGTGATGTTATTGTCCATCACAGGACTGAGATTGACTTTACTGTTTCATATAATCAGAACAGAGAGACTTTGGAGGAGACGGGGTGTGAAAACACGACAAGTAGTTTGAAATTCAGGGTTTTTGCTTCGTGTCATTCAGATCGGAGGTAACCAGTAACTAATTACTTAAGTATTTTTTTTCATACTTTTTTTACTTTTATGTGAGTAAATATATCTACAAGTACTTGTACTTATACTTGAGTACAGATTTTGGCTACTTGACTTACCTCTAATTGGTCCTAATACATCCACACGCACACAAATCACAGCTATATTTTAACCATTAATCAGTCAAGAAAGCTTGCTTGATGTATTCGGACAGGGTGTCCAAACTCGGTCCTAAAGGACCGGTGTCCTGCAGAGTTCAGCTCCAACCCTAATCAAACCCACCTGAACCAACTAATCAACATCTTAAAAGGTATATTTAAAACTTACAGGTAGGTGTGTTAAGGCAAGTTGGTGTGTGTGTAAAATATGTACAATTTAATGTCTAGTACATTTCACTATTAAATCAAGGAACATATATTAAAAAATAGGCGGTTTAGATATGTACAAAGAAGGGATAGTGAATATATTGGTAGGAGGATGTTTAAAATAAAGCTACCAGGCAGAAGATAAGACCAAAGAGGAGGTATATGGATGCGATAAACGAAGACATGAAGCTAGTGGGTGTGAGTGAAGAGGATGTAGAGAATAGGGTTAGGTGGAGACAGAATCGCTGTGGCGACCCCTAAAAGGGAACAGCCGAAAGGAGAAGAAGAAGATGTTAATAATAAATTATATTAATGCATATATTATTTATTAATATATTTATTAAATAATTGATTTATGAAATGTGTTAGACATTACATTTTATTAAAGATTTTCTTGAACTTATCTTGAACAGTATAATAACTGGTAATGCCTTGATATATATATATATATTTATAATTATTATTTTTAGAATATATTTTTTGTATTGTATAGGAAACAGCAGTTTTTAATTTCAGTCACATTGTGGCTCCAGCAGATCCACAATCTTTACCTCTATCTTTATTCTACCATTTGAAGCACTTTTCTAGCTTTCTATGTCCATGTCATGGCTGTCTGGATTATTTTTACAATAATTCAATATACTTTAATACTCAACCTTCTCTGGTGTCCTGTTTATTATAAATGACTTAACATTTCACATGGATTTAGTGGTTTTATGGTTCTGGCATTCAGCATTCAGCGCTATTCTACTAGGCCCAACGTTTTTAAACACACAGCCAACAGCTCCAGCAAATGTCAACGACTTTAGAAGAATTCACATGTCCATCAAAAACACAATCCAACACAAACCTGCATGCAAAACATCAATGTTTTCCAGACCTCATTGTTTTTGGCCCAGACAGAAGGTTGTTAGAAGCGGTTGGATGGCTGACAGACAGTTGAGAATTTCCTACAGTATTTCAATGCTCTGGATGGCAGATACATTCAAATGAGCACCATACCTATAATTACGATCAGCAGAGTTCTTTGTACGTTATATGGTGTTCTTCATAATTGCGAAATCCCCTATTCAGACAGCATTAATGATCACCTGACTAGCAACAAATAACCCTTTTATATTCTGGTCTAAACTAGACTAAAAAAAAGTCATAAAACTCAGGGTCTAGGCATTGTTTAGTTTTCCAATAAAACAAAAGCTTCCGGAACGTCATCCCTATCACCCTTAGCACTGATTCATTGACTCAACGTTGACTGAAGCGATAAACAGACGAGGAGAATTGAACAAGTCTCTGAAGCAGCACAAATCTGTTTATACGAACAAATGTTTCCAGCTGACTGACAGCCGATCTTATCCTCAGCTATACCTGAAACTGCCCTCGAATTCAAGGGGCATGCAAATCAATTTCGGAGCACTATTTGGAATATATGCACTGTATATCAACGTACAATTGGTGACACATCAAAATGCAATCTTGCTTCTATAAAATATCCATATTGATTTCTAAATTTGTTGGCTTTTTAGATGAAAATGGTTGATAAAGTACATTTTTTTCAGACTTGGTTACAAATGCAAAGAAAGGATTGGTTATTTTGTGTTATTTCTGTTATGTAATCATTAATTAGACAACACTGTTCGTCTGAATTGGGTAGAAGTCAGGGTAGCTCAGTGGTTACGGTGTTGGAATGCTAACCGGAAGATTGTGGGGCACCACCAATGGTGTGAATGTAAATCATATGACATGATAGGCTTCTATTTAACTACAACTAACAAACTAGACCACCACTTACAACTTTGAGCAACCACTGGCAACCATCCTTCGACAAGTTTTACCTTTGTCCCTTAATGAGTGTCTGTTTCTCAGCCTTGGTTTCTGTTTCTTATTGTAAGGTATACGATCAGTTTCATTAGTCCATAAAGTTAATGTTAAGTTATCTTAATTAATGTTAAGTTATCTTATTTGAGCTAGTAATTAACAGCTAGTAATCCTGTTTTTAATCTATTGTACACCAGTTCTGTTCCTTTTTTTCCAGTACAGGGGATCGATGTGTAGGCGACTATTTTGACAACAAGCTGCGTTTTTCTAGGGCTAAAAATATAAATATAATTTAAGGTTATTTTCACACTGCTGTCCTCTGTGGCCTTTAAGCTGTAGTTTAACTCACACAAAGAAGTAAATAATGGGATGAAATATGTATTTTTTGAGATTCTTGTCATTAAATGATGATATATTATGAATAACACTAATATACACTGTAGCAAATTGTTCTGTGTACAACTTATTTATTTGTAATAGTGCTCCTTTTTATCCTTCTTATATTTTTTAGACCTAATAAATAAACACATAAATAAGAAGCAAACCTATTTAGGGATTTATTTGAACCTAGACAATTTTGTCTCAAATGTCTTTTTTCCTGCAGATTATTTACAGCTCAGATCTTAAGAATAAAATTTTACATTAATATAAACTCAGTTGTGTTAATGGTAGAATCAATCTCTTTTGGGCGGATCAAAGACTCTACATGCAATTTATTTTGTAGTAATCTACAAAATTTGATCTTGCCTCACAGCAAGAAGGTCCCGGGTTCGATTCACGGGCAATGGTCTTTCTGTGTGGAGTTTGCATGTTCTCCCCGTCCTTGCGTGGGTTTACTCTGGATACTCCGGTTTCCTCCTACAGTCCAAAAACATGTATGTTAGGTTGATTGGTGATTCTAAATTGCCTATAGAAGTGAGTGTGTTTGTGTGGCCCTGTGATGGACCGCCGACCTGTCCAAGGTGTCCCCCTCCGGCTGGGATAGACTCCAGCAGATCCCTGTTTCCCCCGAATTAGGGAATAAGCAGGTACAGAAAATGAATGATGAATGTTTTAAAAAAGGAGTATACTTAAAAAACATTCATTTTTTATCTAAATTTGGTTTTTCCCAAGAATTTTTTCTCCATTTTATGGTTCTTTGCTGTTGTTTTTTAAAAAATGCTGACTATTTTTTAATGTAGAGATAATTAGCATCGAGATTACATTTTTTAACCGTAGTTATGATTTTGTGTTTATGAAGAACTTATAGAGCTGAGCTGCAGAACCTAAACTGCTTTTTCCTTTTTCTTTTTTTCTGTGTTGGGGGTTCCCATGTTCAGTATCGATCTTTTTTCCCCCACAATGCAATACACAAGTTTCACATGTAACTTGAAAAAGTTCTAGTTTTTCATTAGCATTCCTGTTTTGTCGTAGTCCACTAGCAGCAATGTATTTGTAAATATATAAAAAGGGGTAAAAGAGTTACTTATACTAAACTTTTAATTAAAAAAATAAGTATTTGAAGTGTTTAAGGCTTGATAAATTGTTCAGCTGTTCCTTAAAGTAAAGATTACTGTAAGGAAGATACATGTTACAGTAAAAGAACTGTAAAAACATGTTAATTGCAATCAACTAAAATCAATTTGATCTATTGTCTTGTCATTTTTAAAATTGTATTGAATTTTTTTTTCCAAAATAGCCTTTTTCCCTTTATTAGGATACAGGGTCAGTAATATGGGGAAAGCCGGCACTTAGCGGTTAAGTCTGATCAGATAATTATGGGTTTATTTTCCAGCAGCACCAAGCGGACACTGCTGGGCTCCTGAGCAAGGCCCCTAACCCTCAATTGCTTAGTTAAATAAAGGAGTAGGATAAAGATAAGTCACTTTGGATGGGGCATATGCCAAATGTAAATGTAAAGTAAATGTAAATATCTGATCTACAAATGTATGCGCTGTTTTGATAACTGCACCTAGGATACCGCCGCACAAGTTAGCAAGCTAGTAGTGTTTAGATATGGCGTAAAATCAATTGGCCTAAAATATAAGTCATATAATATAAGGCATTTATATTTGCGTTATAAGTACAGTGGTACCTTGACTTGAGTTTAATTCGTTCTGTTACGGAGCTCGTAACTCAAATCACTCGTATGTCAAATCAGTTTTCCTCATTGAAATGAATTGAAATGCCATTAGTCTGTTTCGGGTCCCCAAAAAAACATGTTCATATAATGTTTTTAAATAAGAAAAACGTAACTGTATAAATAATGAATATTGTATAAAAACTATACAATAGGATGTACTGCAATAAACTGGTTTTATTAAGTATAACGTACAGCATTTACCTTGGAGATCAGACGACTCCACTTGCTAATGCGCATGTCTGACTAGCTATCGAGTGAGACAAGGGATGCTGGGCGGATGTTACGGCGCTCACTGTGGCATTCTTTTTCTTCTACTTGTGTCCCTTATTAGCAGTTGACAAGCCAAATTATGGTCTATTACCGCCACCAACTGGACTGGAGTGTGAAAAATTGAAGGGACAGGAGAAAGAAAAAACATTGCGGTTTTCTCTACGCCAAATAGCGGTTTGGTGTCTGAGGCTGATACGGCTGCCTCAGACAGAGGCTGATCTAAATAAGAGAAACGGCTCTTATTTAGAAAAACTCGTTAATTGGGACACTCGTAAGTCAAGGTACCACTGTGCTAATTAACAGCTAATATGCTAGTAACATAAATGCTGATTAGTAACTAGTTAAAAGTAAGAATTTCCTCCTACACCAATGTGCTGATTTGATCTGCTGATTTGATCTGTTTTATTTGTTTATCTAGGAAATGTTTACTTACAGCATGATTTCCTTTTTGACCTCTTACACAAAAGAAAGCGAGACCGGAGAACAGTAAGTCTGTGTGTGAAGGAGAAAGAGCAGGAGTGAGAAACAGAGAGAGAGAGAGAGAGAAAGAGAGAGAGAGATAGTTGGTTCGTGTTACATTAAAAACTTCTTATCTCATGCTATGTGACACGATAGTCGATAGGAAAAGACATTTATGGTTATTTAATCTCCAACTTAACTCACCATCTCTCAAATCTGCATCATTTGATCTGCTCTCTGCGCATCTCCTCTCCATCGCTCTTCATCTACCTCCGTTCACCCCCTCCTTCTTTCCGCAGTACTCCTTTTCTCGCCGGCTCTTTTCCTAGTATCGGTAATTTCATTTTTCTTGTCTGTTCTCTCGCTCTCTGTTCAGATCTATTACTTGTAACTACAAATTAAAGCTTTTATTTCGCTGTTTCATCTAATGGAAAGCTCGGATGCATAAAGGAAGAATTCAGTATTAAAGCCATCAGATACTGTTATCTATACCACACTCCTTATTACTGCATGACTATGGCTTATACTCTATTTGCTTAATAATAAAAATTAAATATATAATTTAGTAACTAAAGTGTTAATTTCGCAGGCAGACAATTCCAAATCGTCAGGTAGAGCATAATATAGAGTCAAGAAGTCAGAGGCAGTGAGGTGTAACAAAAGAGGTTTATATTAAGGTGTACAGGAATTCATGTGAAATTGAGAACAGATGAGTGTCATTAGACATCCGGCAACAGTAAGCATAAAAGTGTGAGTGTATTTTAGAACCTCAAGCGCCTCCGAATCATCGATTGAAGGTAGGGAGCAGTGGTTGGACTGCTAATTAAAAGATCGGAGTTTAATTCCGAGCACCACCAAGTTACCACTGCTGGGCCCCTAAGCATAGCCCTTAACCCCTATTTGCTCAGGTGTATAAAAGAGATAAGTGTAAGTTACTCTAGATAAGGACGTCTTCCAAATGCTTTAAATGTAAATGTTACACTGGTTGAATTTTACATAATGCTAAACAAAATATACTGTGGTTGGTTTCTTTGCACAGCATTCAGACACGCTGCAATATAATTCAGAAATTTTTAATGATAGTCTCCAAACTATGCTGTGGGAATAAGGGGTCCGTGTTAAGGGTTGCCATGTTTGTAGGACAATGTGTGTGTTTGAAATTTCAATTTAAAAAATGACAAAGGTTAAAATTACATTTCTTTTTATTTTCAACAAGCAAGCCTGAGGCATGTGGAAAGTGAAAAGGAAAAATTTGAAGAGAAACCTTGAGAGGAACCAAACCTTCAAAGAGAAGCTGATATATATATTATATATATATATATATATATATATATATATATATATATATATATATATATAATAATCTATGGCCCGGTAACAATACCCAGACTACATTTATATTTGCAGCATTTGGCAGACGCCCTTAACCAGAGTGACGTACATTTATCTCTTTTATACAACTGAGCAATTGGGGGTTAAAGGCATTGCTCAATGGCCCAGCAGTGGCAATTTGGTTGTGCTGAAAATTGAACCCTGGTCTTCCAAGGTCTTTCACAAAGTGTGCAATTTTGTAAGTGCACACTAGATGATAAGTCCTTAAAGGAACAGGTATGCTGATGATCAGAATCGGGATGGTTTTAGGCACATTACCCATCTGCATCAAACATAAAAAACGTTGCCATGTCTGCAGGTGATGAATTATTGTTACAGATAAAGAATTTCAGTAGAATTTTATTTGAAACACAGTTCATTTGCATAAGATCTGCCATAATTTTAATCCTTACATTGACATTTTAACCTATAAACTAATCTCTATTTCTTCTGGATATTTTGGTTTAAAAAGCATGACTCTCTTTAATTTCCTTTTACAGAAATCCACATGGCCCCTTTCTTTGCAAAAATGACCCAGATTGACTTCTGGTCCATTTAGATTCATCACAATATGACCTTACTTTTATCCAACAATGATATATCCAACAGCTTTAATTACCTGTCCTGGTGTTCTGTCCTTTTATAGAAAGCTGCCAAAACTTTGGCAGGAAATTTGAGCAGCTGGTGATCCCACTGTGCTGGTGATCTTTAAGTGACCAGAGAGCTAAGCATGAAAGTATTAGGCATTATATGTTAATTGGTTAGTAATAATAAGTAATGGTTTATCCCTGAGGGGTCTTTTAAATGGGTTTATTCTCTTTGGAAATTAAATAATGCAGGACAAAGATAAGTGTTTTATCTTTTTTAATCCACTTGTACTTGGAATTCAGTTAAAGTGCCCAGTAGACACCAGGGGTTAAATATACAGGTAGAAAACCATCTGTATACTGTGACCTTTTAACCTTTTATTCCAGACACATTTAAACTTTTTCCCTCACTTGGCCCACTTGGTCCCCTATCCTTCACCAGATTCACATTACTAAAGATACAGATGTTTTTGTTGTTTTTTTAATTCTATTTTATTACACGTTAATAAAATGGCAGGCTATGTGTAATGAACCCCACTGAGGCAATTTAGAACCCAAAGATGCAGTTTATTTATAACAGTGAACACTATACATAAACACTTGGCAACACAACAAATTTAGAACTATACTAGACTAGAACTAGACCGTAATTCACGACAAAGACCATGGGAAACACAGGGGCTATATATATATATAAAATGGACAATATGGAACACACGATCAAACTAACCAATGAGAACATGAATTAAGGACAGGGGGATCACGTGTCAGGAAAACAGGACAGGATTTAAACAAATACATGAACAATAAACATTAACTCTTTAAAACAAATAGAATATATAACATCAAACAAAAAAAATAAACATAAAACAAAAATAAAATATAATTTAAAATATAAAAAAAAAAATATATGCTTTTAGTGCTCTTACATCACTATTTTCTGTTTTTTATCCAAAAAATTAACATAGCAGTACAAAGAAGGAATTGTAAAAAAAAACCGTTAAAAAGGTTGCTCTATAGACTATTAAAAAGCGCTCTGAAATCTTTTTTCTTTTATAAAACAGAAATTTGGCATGAGTGTAAGGAAAATTCATTTTATTTTCTCATTATTTTTTAAATAACTATCGAAAAATGTTAGAGGTTTGAGTTCTCAGTTGCCAGCGATCATAGACATTTGCTCCAGGCTTTAAGATAAAGCAACCGATTTCTAAGAAGTTTCTCACTGGATCTCATACAGAATCTTGCGTTTCCTAGCAAAAAGTATTACCATTTATTTACTGTTATAAATGATTCTCTTTCCTCTCTATAAAATCCAATAGCTTTATGCTATAACATATTTCCACAGAAAAAATAGAGAAACCATTTTCATTGGTTTTGTCCCTCTCAATAGACTGATTTTTTTTTTTATGTTATGCTGTGATGCTTGTAATGGTTTCTATTATTATTTGGTCAGTACCTTGTAATTACCTCAATAATTATTATATTCTAACGTTTTGATTCATGCCCAGTCAAGTGCAGCCAGCTCTGGTTAAATGTTACACCTAAAAGCATGGGTTTGGTATCCATTAAAGGAGTGGACAGTCCATCTGTCCAAATGTTGACATTTTCTCCACAAAGCCCTTATGAAGAGGCATTTTGGCGTGTATGTGTGTGTATATGAGAGTGTAAAAACACAAGAGTATACTGACCTTTCTCTTGAAGTAAGAGAAGGCCACAGGGCTTGATGAGAAATCACTTGTGGCAGCTAGGAAGGAAAAATTGCCAGAAAATTTTTATGCACAAATACTCCAAGGTGTCAAAAACTCTCTCTCTCTCTCTCTCTCTCTCTCTCTCTCTCTCTCTCTCTCTCTCTCTCTCTCTCTCTCTCTCTCTCTCTTTCTCTCTCTCTCTCTCTTTCTATCTACCTCGCTCCTTTTTTTCCTCTTCAAGCACACACTCAAAGCTTATTTTTCCTGTGATTTATCACTTTTAGAATGTATTTATTTATGAGAGGGAAAGATACAATTCCACAAAAAAAGAAAAAAAATGAACAATCCTTAATTTATTTTGTAGCCAAAAAATGCTAGAAAAATAAACACAAAATCTATACAAATAATGGATTCATTGTGAGTTAGAAAGGCCAGGCATATTACCAGTAATATTACAATTTATATAAGAGGCATGCTGTGGGAAATCATTTTCTTTTTCCCACACATAACTACTCTTACAAAATTTGTAATGTCCCAGGAAGCTGATTTATGCATTTCTGGTATGTTATCAGTAATTCTCTATTCAACGTGGTACTATAAAATTAGTTGAATATGAGTTTTAAAGGCTAAAGTACAATCATCCATCCATCCATCCATCTATCCATTATCTTTACCCGCTTATTTCTAATCAGGGTCACGGTGATCTGCTGGAGTTTATCCCAACTGTAATATGTGGGCAGGTTGCCAGCAAGTTGCAGGGCTACATACAGACATACAACCACACACACTCACTCCTATGGGCAATTTAGAATCAGCAATCAACCTAACATACATGTTTTTAGACTGTAGAAGGAAACCGGAGTACCCGAAGTAAACACACACAAGCACGGGGAGACACCACACAGAAAGACCCCTGCTGGGGATACGAACCTGGAACATTCTTGCTGTGAGGCAACAGTGCTAATTACTAAACTACCTTGCTGCCCGTTAACATGCATACATTCAAATTCTGCACCATGCTTTGGTATAAGTCTAGCATTACAGGGCGGCAAAAAAATTACAGCATGGCAATCATAGCATTCTTTGCATTAGGGGCTTGTGTTTCATTCGTTTGCATTATATTATTATAACAGAAAACCTGGGCTAGTGATAAAGCAAAAACTGTTCAGGCTTATATAATTTGCTTTGGTGACTCAGGCCTGGAAAGGGCTAAACACACACATTCGAAAGCGGTGGAACAAATTTGTACTCTTCTATTTAGTTTCAGAAGGAAATTGGTGCTTGCAGGCGTGCATCTCAAGCTCAGTGTCAGTATCAGATCCTGCAGTAAGAAATAAGAGAGCATGCCAAACTTAATCATGTATACTTCCTTAAGCGTGTTTTGGTTCTGTTCTTTCCTATTCTACTTTTATTTAACATTCGGACGGAAGGAGTGAGTGTAGCGGCAAGAATGTGTTTTGAGGCGTCAATGTTTATTTCATTGTTACAGTACACATAATTATACTTTCTAAATAATATTAAATTAAAATTTTAGTTTTGTCAGAAAGCCGGATTGGTTATCACGATAAAGCTGAGTAACTAGTTTAATAAATGTGGCCTAATTTAAACAATTAATTTAGCAGGCTAATAGCCCACAATTTCAGATGTGGGTAGTAACAAATTAAATTAACTTTATTACTTAAGTATTTTTTTGGTAACTTTTACTTTAAGAGTGTATTTAATGATGTGTACTTTCACTCTTGAAAAACTTTACTTTTACTTCGCTACATTTAGAGTTTTAAAAATAATTAGTTTATACAAATTGTTCGCAAGTCTCGCGACACTGAAGTTTAGCGCGCATTTAGTTAAAAGTTTAGATACATTTTATTGTAAATGACAGGTTATGTGATGTTAATGTGCTCATTATAGGACTGAGGCTTTGGTAGTTCAGTTCAGTTTTGATTCTTGTCAATCAGTTTAGAAGTAACTAGTAACTAACTATTTAAGTAGTATTTTTATCTGACACTTTAACTCTTACTTGAGTAACTATTAACATTGTTACTTTTACATTTACTTGAGTGAATTTTTTCATACGTATTTGTACTTTTACTTGGGTACAGATTTTGGGTACTCTACCGAACCAATTCCAACAAACCAATTCTGGCTGTTTGACAAGATCGGAGAAAAAAAACTATAATCTTGGATATTTAACAAATCTAAAAGTTTTGTTTACGGCCAATGCTCAGACAGAGATTAAAATATTGGATGTCTTGTACAACACAGTTAACATGACAGAGACAGCACAGCATTTGCTTTGACCTGAAAAAATATAAAATCGGTAAAGACTTGATAACTTTTACTGCATTTTAAATGTAAGTATTTAAGTAGGTGCTGTAGGTTTATAAGTGTATTACTAGCTAAACAATGTCTAATAAAGGAGTATGTCAAAAGTATATGAGAGTAAGGAGATAAAATATCCCATTAACTATCGATGCTGTTTACATGACTGATTTATTTAAATTACATGAATTATACTCCATGATGGCTAAAAGTAATAAATGGTTAAAATACTGACATCTTCTGAAATACTGACATCTTCTAAAACTGTAAAAAAAGTTATTGCATTGTGCAGCAAACTAATAAACACTGTGTATTTGTTATCTTGGACATAGCCTTACTCTGTGTAACCAGATCTACAGACTGATGCTGTAGGACCTGTCGCCAAAGCATATGTATATAATGTATATAATAAGGTCTATATATTTGAATATATCTTTAAATTCCAGCAAAACTCTACATACTGTCAAATATTTATAATATTTTGCCAACGTTATCTAAGAATAGTACTACCTATTCATAAATAAAACAAGATTTCATTCTATGTGTATGATCCAGTTTCTGAATTAATGTGTTTATTTCCGGCTGCATGTTTTAATGGCATCATCTTGTTTCTCCACTCTAAAACATCCAATATAATAACAGTTGATGAAAAAACACATACAGATGCACAATTTCTATTTCCTCACATTTACAGCGCTCTTTACCAGTACTGATTGCAATTATCTGTCTGAGTGATTTTATATTATCTGAGCCTTCTTCAGTCCCATTATGTGCTTTTTTTCCCCCCATTCACTCAAAATGAATGTTAAATCGTTTCTCATACAACCCATCTTTAATTGGTTTTTATAATCAAGCAACTTTTTTTTTGAAAGTGACTGAAGAATAAAGCAAACTCACTGAAAATTGTTTTTTATTTTCTTGTTTTTTTTTTGTGTTTGTGCATAATGAGACTTTACAGACAAATAAGAGAACAGAAAACCTTTAGAATGTCTAAGGCTGCATTTAAATTATACTGATTTTTCCCTCCAATGTGAAACAGATGGAATATGACAGACGATTGTGGAATACGTGGGTTCCGATATTTTCAGATCAGGTTTAGGCCATAATTTTGTCTGTAAACATTAAAAAGTTTTTTTTTCTCCGCCTCAAGCGATCGATGGTTTGCCGACCTTTAAATATGGTGAACAATTTAAAAAAATCCAATTAAAGAAAAAATTATATATATATATATATATAATATGTATATGTATAACTACTAAACCATAATAATATATAACTATATAACTTAAATAAATGAAGTCAGACCAGAAAGTTCAAATCATTTATTAATTATTGATATTTACTTTTTACTTAATTACATTGACGTCGCCACTTAATTTACATCAAACCGTATTAATATAAAGTTTGTGAAACGCAATATCATATCACCAATTTCAAAACTAGCCATTCAATCAAGAAATTCAGTTAGTGCCTATAAAAGAGGGAAACAGTGGTAGCTAATGCAGTGCAGTGGCTGTGCTGCATTACTATGTGAGTTTTTTCGTGTGTTGATAATTTACATTAAAAACTTGCATGGAGGCACCAACTGGCACATGAGAAAGATTAAACAGCGAAGCCCGTTGTGTTTGTGATGTTTCTTCTCTTTTAAATCTGTGTTTCTTTATCAAGTGCTTTGACCTCAGCCTGCCTTATATATGGCATGTCAATTGTTTGTGCTGATTAACTGGTTATTTGCTTGCCTGAGCATCGAAAAGCTGCTTTGGATCATCAGTTTTAATAAAGAACATAAAAAATATCATTCTTTGTCAAAAAGGATGTAATACAGCTTATGAAGCAAGCAGGAGTCATAAAAACCAAGCAGGTTTATTTTTTAACAAAGCAATTTATAATAATAATAAGCTGTTTATATGCACTGACGGAGGTGGAGAGAGATTGAGAGAGAGAGATAGAGAGAGAAAAAGAATAATTCTTCCTGGAGCAAAAAAATTGGAGCCTTGAAAGTGTCCTGTTGTTGGTATTGACTTTATGTTGAGTTTTTTTTGTTTATGGCAAAACAAAAAACTGCATCAGCACCGCTTTCGAAAATAAAATCGTTCTTCCCCCTACATAGGAGTCACATTTGCAGTTGAATCGATCTTCCTGATGAAGATATGTCTACAATATTCAAGGTGAAATGCGTACTGCCTGGATGAAATATTTAGCATCTTAACAATGAGTGAACATAATGATTAGCTGTCATTTTTTATCATACTGATTTTTTTTCAGGTTTTTTTTTCTCTATATTTGTTGTGCTAAAATACAAATAATTTCCTAATTCATTCGATCCTTTCAGACAAAGAATAATATTGATATTACCGGGGGGGGGGGGCAGAAAGAATAGCTTAGTGGTTAGTATGTCGGGTTTGTACCTCTTAAATGTGAAAAAGATTCTCACATCAGCCCTGCGTGTGTAAAGTTTTGCAATTTCCTCATAAATTCCCCTAAAGTACTCCACTTTCCTCCTTTAGTCCAAATACCTGTGTTGTAAAAATCTCTAAATTGCCCTTGGTGTGTGAATGGCTGCATGTGTGTGTGTGATTCTATCCAGCGTGTTCCCTACCCCTGGGATCGTTTCCAGGTTCCACATAACCTTGCACTGCAAAAAATACCCATCTGAATACCAGAAATAAATGCGTGATTTAGAGAAGATCCAGATGAGAAACAAGTCAAAAGATCTGCTAGTGCTGTAAGATAATTACAAAATTCTTGAAATAAGGCTTTAGTAAATAACAAAATATCTTTAAATAAGCATTAAAACGCTTATTCCAAGCATTGTATTTAGTCTAATTAATTTAAAACTAGCTTGTTATTTGGGGGCAGTGGTGGCTCAAATGGTTAAGGTGCTGCGTTGTTAATCTGAAGACCAGAAACACCTGGGCTCAAGCCCCACCTCTGGCAAGCCAACCACCATTGGGTCCCTGAGCAAGACCCCCAACCCCCCCTGCCCCAGGGGCGCCGCACCACAGCCAACCCTGCACTCCAACCCACCAAGATGGGATATGCAAAAAATGCATTTCATTGGCTCTGTACATGTACCTTGGACAATGAATTGAATATTTATTTGTTTGATTTTTTTTTTTTAATTTGTGCAAAAAGATCTTAAATCTAGAGTTACTAAACAGTAGAATTCTATTTCATTTAAGAATTGGCATTTATACATTCTGTCCTAAAATGAGCCAAAGAAATTGAGCTTAAAACCAGTTTTTACAGCTTAAATAAACTCTAAAGAAAATTCAAGGCAGGTTTCAAAGAATGTCTCTTATTATAAATATGCTTACTTTGCAGGTAAAATAACTAACTTTAAGCTTTACTAACTACAGTTAATAAGAAAAAAAAAAGAAATAAACCTAAAACAATCATAAACATCTTACACAATCTGCTCTTACGTAGTATTTTATTCCTAAAACAAGATCAATTCGATTTTTTTAGCTAAAAATAAAATTGTAACTCTTGGCTAGATAAGGAATTTTTGCAGTGTATGTAGGATAAAGGGATGGGTGGATACATGCATAGATAAATAAATGGATGATACTGACCGTAGAATCTAACCTGCTATTTGCTCTGATTTGCACTCTTTTTTGCCCTGTTTGTATTTCTATGTATTTTTACATTATTTCTGCAACAGAAACACATATGATGTAGGCATTTTTCTAAGACTGTTGCTCTTTTGATGACAATCTGTTTGTGCCCTTTTTAAGACTCTTCAAATCGTATTTCGAGACGCTAACACATGCACAAGCAGTGACATTTTCTTTCAGTGACATTTTGCATTTATATTCTGCCATACTATTTCTGATTTCTATTATGACTATCTGTATGTATAAATAAACATGGACAAAAAAAACAGACATCAATACAAGGGTTTAAAGTAAAAGTTATGGAAAAATGCATAAAAAGATGCTAACTAAGGCTAGCGGACAAATCACATTAAAATGTCATTTCTAATAGTTTTTCCTATTAGACCTTTAATTCCTTTTAACTGAAAAAAAAAAAACAGTTGTAATGGCATTTTAATATGCTGGTCACACTTGACAGTAACACCTGAATAAAAACTGGCTTAAGTATGAACTAATGATGAGTCAAGGCATAATCTAATCACAAGCTAATGAAGAGCTAACCTTAAACTACGACTTGAGGCTTATGAATTCATGCATGAATAACTACCCCCTCTAACTACCCTCTTGTACTGTCTTCCTATCAACTGTTGTCTCTTTAATTTATTTCTTCATCCTCACCATTAGACTGATTATAAACCATGAAATAAAAAAAAATCACCATCCCGGGTTATGGCAAGCTATTTTTTAAGTAATTACATAAAAATAAAACCATTTTTCTAAAATACAACCTTTAAAGCAGGTCAACATGAAGATTACTGTAAGTAAATACGTGTTTATAGATGTCAATTAACAGACAGGGGTAAAGTAAACCCAAACTGCACTTTTAGAAAGAATGAAAACAAAGCAATAGTTTTAGTTTTTTATTAAACTTAAAAAAAAGATGCAGTTAAAAGACACTCTAGTCATCTTATCTCTGATGTTTTGCTTGTAAATTCTCTTTAAATCTTACTACTATGTGTTGTCTGTGTTTGGGGCCTTTTTTTGTGTAAAGCATATTGGAATTAGTTTCACCCAAATAGATTGTAGGAGATATTTTTTTTTAATATCAAAATAGGCTAAAACATTCATGTAGTTTATTTTGGATATTTATATATACCTTCCTCATACACTTACATACAGTATTTTGAAGAATCTTGGCACCTGGGTCCCACTGGTTTCCACCAGTTCTTTACTAATGGCACTTCTGGAAATCCCTGTAGACTGCTAATTGGAAAATCATAGTTATTGTATACATTCATTATATATAGTTTTATCTATCTACCCTGTGTAAGATATGTTATATATCCTCCTATATATTGTAGTTTAATGGTATAGGCATCATATATCTTTAATATACATAATACACAGAATGACAGGGAATAGAAGCTATAAATATTGGACAGTATATACGGTATATATTTCTGTGTGTGGGTGACTGTATCCACAACTACATATAGCCTCGCCTACCCTCTCTAGAGTAGTACAGTGAGCCTCGCTGGAGAGTATAACTGCAGTGTAAACTTTCAGATACAAAATATATCAAAAGTGCTGTTTATTCTTAGCTATTAGACTAAACAACTATAAGACCAAACACTGCAAAAGAAAAATGCCCAATACACACACACACACACACACACAAACAGATCTCTGGGTTCCAGGTTATGGCTATTTAGCCAGGAATAGCAAACTGTTTTTGTTGCTATTTGGCAGGAGAAAAGGCAATTTGAGCCTTCTTATGGAAAATCTGTCAGCCTTAAGTGACAGTTGCGGCTGGGTTTGTATTAATTTGCAGCTTTGGAACAGTAGTTATTCAGTTGGCTACAATTTCATCATTTATCTTCTGCTTTTTGTTTCCACTATTATTTATTTCAATATGTAGGACTCTGGCAGCCTAGTTGGAAAAGTTTTGAAATGGACATATCCAATTTTACAATTACAAGTTTTAGCATTTACATCTAAAAATATGTAGGAATTAATAATACAATAATATTGATATTAAAATGTATTAAAAAATAAATTAAAAAAAAATTAGATAAATGAATATTTTTAATAAATACATTTATAAATAAATAAATAAATATTTTTTATATTCATTTATTAATAAATATTAATATTAAATAAAACCTTTTTGTATGGAGTTTGTATGTTTTCCCGGTGTTTGCGTGGGTTTTACTCCGGGTTCTCCGGTTTCCTCCCACAGTCCACAAGCATGTATGTTAGGTTGATTGGTCATTCTAAATTGCCCAAAGGACTGAGTGTGTGTGTGTGTGTGTGTGTGTGTGTGTGTGTGTGTGTGTGGCCCTGTAATAGACTGGCGACCTGTCCAGGGTGTACCCCTCCTGCCTTTCACCCTTTCAGAGACGGCTGGGATAGACTCCAGCAGATCCCCGTGACCCAGAATAAGGGAATTAAGCCGGTATAGAAGATGAATAAATGAATAAATTTTGTTTTTTAAAATATTGCGATTTTGTTCTTCTTCTCCTTAATATTTGTATTGGTATTATGTCATTGGAAATTTGATTGTGCCTCATAAGTCAGAGATTCTATTCATCATGTAATTATTCCTATAAATAGAAAGTCTAACATGATGCAATGAATACAATCACTTCAATGCACTCACCATCCACTTTATTGGATAATTATTTAATCAGCACTGGTGAAGTGCATAAAATCAAACAGACACAGTTCAAGCATGGTGCCAAATTTAAAAACTGTAGAGTGAAAGATAAAAAAATAGCAAAAAAAACAAAAAAAACTTTATGTAAGAGATGACTGTAAAGGGGGTCAGAGGAACAACTTACTTTTTGCAGGTAACAGGAAGGATACAGCAAATTTAGTTTAATTTAATGTGTATAGCGCTCTTAACAATGGACATTGTCTCAAAGTAACTTTACACAGAATGCAGTAACAGTGAAAAAGTAAGTAAGTTTGTCCCTAATGAGAAAGCCAGGAACTCCCTGAGATAAAGTAGGAATAAACCTTGAGGAACCAGACTCAAGCGTGAACCTATCCTCGTCTGGGTGACACTGAACGTTTGTTAATTACAGCTTATCGTAATGGTGATGAAATGCAGTGTAAACTGTAGCCTTGGGTCAGTGAAGAAGAGTGAGTCCCAGTTTATCCTCAAAGCTTCTCGAATTTAAGGAATAGGGCAGAAAACTGGTCGCTGATACCAAATTAAATAACTATTTTTACAACTGTGTTTCTCAAAAAAGAAGCTAAAACACATACAAGTATGTGCAAGAGACAAGCTGTTAAGGTATTGTTCTGCTGATCAGAAGGTTGTACGTTCAATTCCCAGAACCACTAATTAAAGATTAACGATTATTAAGTGCATTAGATTTATTCAATTTTTTACTATTGTTCCACTTTCAATAAATATTAAAAAGAATATTTTAGCTCCTTAAAGGTCTATAAACTGGCCTAATGATTCTATACCTTATATGTTCGGAGAGAGAGAGAGAGAAAGCGCGAGAGAGAGAGAGAGAGAGAAACTGTGCAGATTAAAAGGAAAGGCTTCAAGGGTCAGGCACTTCTGTGAATTCCCAGTGAGTGCAGCTGCTTCTCTAAAAACATTCAATTTACCCAACGCTGAAATCATAGAGGTTGCAATAAGTTATATATTAAAGTGCTAGTGGTTATTGAATGTGAGGTCTGTGGTGTCTCAGAAGGCTTAGTAAAATGGAGGGGGTGGGGAATAGAAAGCAGTGTTGAAAAGATGGTTATGGAGAAAAAGGTACATTAGCGGGAGACATGGTGTCAGTGACTGCAACAAAAGACACTATTATTAGAAAAGGAGAAAGAAAAAGAAATGAAAAGGGAACTAAAAGGGTGATTGAACATGAGAGAGAAGCTAATATAGAAAGGGACTGTTCAATTACCACACCCCAGGAATCTGACCTGATCACAGTAACAAATTGCCTGTGTGTGTGTGTGCTAAATTCAATATCAATTGTAAATGATTTGTTTTAATTATTATTTACCTTGAGATAGTAAAAATCACTTTAGGGATAATAATAATAAGCAAAATAATAAGCCGACACTTCCCATAGGAGGGGAGCATAGCTGAAACAGTTAAAGATAAAGATGGCAAAAATAACAATAAATATTACGTTATATACTAATTAAATCAACGGTGAAGAATGTAGAAAATAATTTTGAGATAAAATATACGTATGAAACTTTTTAAATTCATGCAACTTATCAGAAATTAGTAAAATCACAAAAACATTCATATGAATGTATAAGACATGTAAATGTACATTGTTAAAGTCAATAAATTTCAATGTTAAATATTTTTCCTATTTTTTTACTGGATCACTAACCTTATAATAAAATTTAACTGACAATCCTGTAACAATCTGATGACAATATATCATAAATATATTTGATTACAGCTACATTAAACACTATTCGTGTTTTCTGTGCTTCCTCATACCAGGTTACAGAAGTATCCCAAATTGTAGAAATCTTGTTGGTACGTGTTCATCTTAAGTCCAGATTTGGAAATTTAAACATTTGTATTCATTATTGTTAAATCTCAACTACAGCTAGAGAGCTACAGATATACACAGGATAACCATAAACTATGACTCAGTGTTTAACGTGTTGGACTGATACCTGGAAGATTGAGGTTCAAATCCCAGAATCACCAAGTTGCCATTGTTGGGCTACTGAGAAAGGCCCTTAAACCCCAATTGCGCAGCTGTATAAACGTGATGAATGTAAGTTTCTCTGGAATTTAAGATGGTCTGGCAAAAATTTAGGAAAGATTTTGTCCATGAATGACACCAGAAAACTGTGAAAAATGTTTTTTTATGGTTTTAAATAACTACCACTATTTTTCAGAGAACTGATATAAATCCTGAAATAACACACATCAGCTTAAAGTATGCCTTGGGTAAAGCGGATATATAGACACGATATCTGTTAGAAAAAGGTCACAGTTCCAATTAAGGACAATTGTAAAGTTTAAATCACATGAGACTATCTATACACAATCATATACTTTCAAAATGGGGCAAAAGACTGCTTAGGAACCTCTTATGGATCGGATGGTGTAGACATACGTTTGGCAATATTATGTACTTCTTTCTGTGCCCTAGAGTCTGCTAGAATAAATTCACACCTCTTCATTTAGAATTATGTCCGTAAAAAATTCCAAAAGGAAAATGAGCAGGTGCAATTAGTGGTTAGCACTGTAGCCTAAAAGTAAGAAGGTCCAAGGGGTCGTGTATCCAGCAGGGGTCTTTGTGCAGAGTTTGCATGTTCCCCCCGTGCTCGCGTTGGTTTATTCCGGGTTCTCCAGTTTCCTCCCACAGTCCAAAAACATGTATGTTAGATTGATTGCTGGTTCTAAATTGGCAGTGAGTGTGTGTTGGTTTTTCTATGTATGTGGCCCTGTGATAGACTGGCAGCCTGTTCAGGGTGTACCCTATCTTACATCCAATGGCGGCTTGGATAGACTCAAGCAGATCCCCGTGACACTGATTAGGATTAAGCATTTTTAGACAATTGGTAGATGAATGGATGATTTATAAAGCCAGAACACAATAAAAGTTTAATGTAACTACTCAAAATAATTCTATATTGTACTTTCCTCTTTGTTTTATATGGATTTCCATGACTGTCTCTGTCAGGAACAGCAAAATGGTCTTTCTCAAGGGTTCATTATATCATAATCCTTTCTTGTCTGTCAATAACATTACTAAGCCTACTAACACTTCTGGTTCTAGATATCCCAATTGTGGCTATATTCATCTTTGTTTCTGTCTAGTTTTGTCATTTTTTCGATAGCCTGATTTTCTGCCTACTTATGTTTTTTTGAATATTTTTCTGTAATTTTGTTTGCCCGCCATGGTATCCCTGATAAACTCTATGCAGTTTGACAGACTTCTTATAACCCATGCTAACAATTGTCACCGCCCTATGGTAATGTAAACAGTTAACCAACTAATAGACAGCACTGAATTTTTAATAATTATTACTGGGTAAACTGTTACCTTTGCCCTTTATTTTGAGATGATTATGCTATGCTATATCGGGTTCCATTGGGTATTCCGTTTTTCTCCCAGGACAAAGCCATACAGTGTGCATCACTGACAGTTTTGGGACTCCAGGGGAAATCCATATGGCTGATTTAAGTACAGTATTGGGAGATGGCAGTTCAACATTAAAATGTCTTTCCCAACCATTAAGGACAGAGAAAAGTTTACATTCCTGGTTGTTTCAATATGGAAACAGGGGCAGGGGCTGAAGTCAAACCTGTCTGTGTCTCAAAAAACAATGCACAGGTTGCTTTTTTCGACCGTAAGCTCTCAGCTCCCTTGGGACTAGAGGCAGTGTACTTGTCTCCCAGTTGCTTTGCTCCTGGGAACTTGGACAGGATGACTAGAGGCTACTTCTAGTTACGCCATTCTGGCTGGTCTGAGTATCTTATCACAGCCCTCCTTTTTCTTCCTCGGGTGTGTATATGGAAAATGTTGGTCTGGCCCTCGACAGTCTCCAGCTTTTAAACTCTGGTATCTGGCTTTGGTTTCAATAAGGCTTCTCCTGTTTTTTTACCTCCAGACAAAGATATTTCTTTAATTTCCGCTGGCAGTTTTGCTAGACATTACTTTTCTTAAGTGAGAGATTTGCATGCCCCAACTTGGAAAGACTGGGCTATGTTACAAAAGTAGAACACTAGTACTATATAGGCCATGATTTTGCAGGTCTTCCATCCTTTTTCTTTTGTGTTGGCAGGCCAAGAAAGATTAAACTTTCAATTTCTCTTGCCTATGAGGCACACAGTATGCCTTTGCCTTTAGCAATAGGAGCCCAATTTACCAGCAGTATGGCTGCTTACTGAGCTTTATTGCCGGAGTCTTGCTTCAGAAAATCTGTACTGCTGAGGTTTATACCTGCAAAGGTGTATAAAGCTCTATAGTTTGAACCTGCTTTCTACTCCAGGTTTCACATGTCCTTTCTGGTAGGCTTACAAAATTTAAGCACCATTGTTTGTGACTGCTTCTTGTACCTCACTCTGGGAACCATGTTTACATACATAACCTATTTTTTTGGACATGCTAAGTGACTAAATGTGGATATTTCTCTTTTCCATAGTTATAGATATTTACAAAAGTATAGATCACCTAGCAGAAGCTTGTGTTATTAATAAGAAAGACTCAGTTGACACCTAAGGCTGTACAAGACGTTGCTGTGAGAATGGGGAGATATTGTTTGTTTGAGGAAACATCAATAAGTTGATGGCTGTACTGCTTTGTGTGTTTCATGATAAATGCTGTGGCAGCACAATTGAATATGTCTATATCTCTTTATGGAAAATGTTTTTTTTGTGGTAAGCTACTTACTGACAAAAACAGGCTTAAGGAGTTATCGGTTTAAGAATGTGCAAGACAAGTAATTAATTCAAAAAAACCAAAAACATATGATTTTACAGTGGAGAAGTCAAATCCTATCTATATCTCATCTTGTAGACTTACATTTCAATAAAAAAATAAATACATTATGTCCAGTAGATATCGGTTAAGTTAAAAAAAAAAGTATGAACAGATACACTATTATCATTTATATTTATGATAAGCTCCAAACCTCTGGAAAAACTCTTTACACAATTTTTAAAGTGTGATTATGGAATTAGTTTATTCAGTCCTAATTAAATTATTAAATTCAGGTGCTTATGTGGCAGCAGTGGCTTAGTGGTTAGCACTGTTGCCTCACAGCAAAAAGACCGGAGCAGGGGTCTTTCTGTGTAGAGTTTGCATGTTCTCCCCGTGCTTGCGTGGGTTTACTCCGGGTTCCTCCCTCAGGCCAAAAACATGTTTGTTAGATTGATTGGTGATTCTAAATTGCCCATACGAGTGAGTGTGAGTGTGTGTCCCTGTGATAGACTGGCGACCTATCCAGGGTGTCCCCCTCCTGCCTTTTGCTTTTTCAGAGACGGCTGGGATAGACTCCAGCAGATCCCCGTGACCCTAAATTAGGGAATAAGCGGGTATATGATGATTAAATGAGTTAATTTGCAGGAGCGACACAAGTCAAAAAAACAGCAGAAGAATTCTTTAGATTGAGAAAAACAGAGGCAATAGGACAAAGTCACAGGAGGGATGTAAATAATCTATAACTAATCACTTGGTAACACAATGTTTAAAGACAGGATTGAGACTTCAAAATCAAAATTAAAGGAACACAATAGTGCAAATGAAGTCTGTGGAGGGGAAATGAAAACTTTGAGAACTTTGAGAACTCTGATGCGCTCTGAGCTTTAAAGAGAGATTTGTGTTGTTGTAACTCTCACAGCTGCAATACAGAGCAATTAGTAAAACTAGATATAGTGTAAAAGTGTGTGTACAGCCAAGACATTGATTAATAATAACTATAGCCCTAAACCCTAAAAGTTAAATATAAAAGTCTCTTTCTTTTTCCTTTTTTTCTTCTACACACACACACACACACACACACGGACAACACCTTGATGAGCCATAAAGTAGTTTGAATTTGGCATTTTAATCAGCACACAAGCTACACAAGCTCTCTCTCTCTCTCTCTCTCTCTCTCTCTCTCTCTCTCTTGCTCGCTCTCTCTCACTTTTCTCTCTCTCTCCCTCTCTCTTCCTTAATGAGTTGAAGCTTTTGTATGCTCTTTATTCCTCTGGTGCAAAGGAATTCCTCCTGTTTTAACGAGGTCCGGTGAACAGGGAGAGCAGATGTCGTTTTTTCATTAGCTTCCTGTGCTTGTAAAGCTGAACGCAATTACGATTTTATCTTTATCCTATGATGAGCGTAATTATTGCACACTCAGTGAACGCAGAAGTGAGAAAAAAAATCCTGGCCACAATCAGCAGCGCTTCGACGTTTTTTTCCTTACTTGTGATGCTCAGTGCAGTCATGTAGGGTATGAGACAAATACATATAAAAAAATATTCTCATAAACAACGTCACACCCTGTGGACTAACATTAATGTTAACACCTTTTCTGTGTGATTCTTAAGGAAAGTCACACCAGAAAGGTTTCTATTAGGATGGTTTAGTCTTCAGGAATCAGTCATAGCTGATATGCTTCATTTTTGAAACATGGCTCTGTGTGTTAGACATGAGGTAAAGGAAAAATAACCCTTATAACCTCTTTAACCTCTTTATCACCTGAGTGGGACTGTTTTAGTTTATAATTTACAGTATATACTGTACATGATATTGATTAACGATATTTATAATATTTTTATGTTCAGTAAATTAATAGAATCTTTTCAATACCATGATACTAGTCTTAGCATCAGATGTCTTGCTTATAAACCGTTATCTGAGATCTGATTGGTTGGATTCTATGGATCTTTGAAAGATGTGTGTGTCACATAAATGAATGAATGAAATTCGGATGTACTACTTTTGCCATGTTGATATTGTCACGTGGCCCACATCTTCACAACAGTGTGATCATTTCAATAATTCTGAATAATGTTTGCTTTAATGTCAAACAAGTGCAATTTTCTCGTAAAGAACAACTTTTTTTGATGTACTAATTAAAAATGGCTGCTTTTCGCTATTTTCCAATATGAAGAGTCCCCTCTACCATAAGCTCATGGTTAGCGGCAGGGTGGCTCAAATGGTTAAGGTGCTGAGTTGTTAATCTGAAGACCAGAAACACCTGGGTTCAAGCCCCACCTCCGGCAAGTCAACCACTGTTGGGTCCTTGAGCAAGACCCTTAACCCCTCCTGCTCCAGGGGCGCTGTATCATAGCTGACCCTGCGCTCTGACCCCAACTTACTAAGATGGGATATGTGAAAAATGCATTTCATTGGCTCTGTACACGTACCTTGCATAATGAATTGAATATACTTACTTAAATAAAGTGTGATTACTTCAGAATTCGGGCGGAAGTTGTAGGTCTTCCAGGAACTAAGGATTTTAACCGCAATGTAAGGATTTAGATGTCTCACCATGTTAACTGTTTTCCCAACTCCCTTTATTACTGTGCTATCCTTAAACTACAGTGTTTGAGAAACATTTTTTTTCATTACTTTAAACAATACAGAAATGTGCTACAAATCTTCACAACATAACCAAATACAAAATTACAGTATTTATATTAATAGGGTGAAAATGTTCAAAACTATGTTAAATTAAGTTAATCAGCTTATATACATTTTACAGTAACTGTGCAGTTCATCAAATCACACTATCGGGATAATAAAACGCAACCTTTTTTTTTTTATTTTACCGATAACACTGCTAACAGATAGCTACTAGACAATAAACAGGTCCCAGTCGGGTTCATCATTTTTTTTTGGGGCCCCCTTGAAACATATCCATTGTGGGCTGTGGTAGCGCAGTGGTTAATGTGTTGGACTGATAATTGGAAGATCGGGGTTCAATTCCCAACACCATGACCAAGGCTCTTAACCCCCATTTGCTCATTTGTATTAAATAAAATGTAAGTCCCTCTGGGAAAACAGTGTCTGCCAGATGTCACAAATGTAAATGTAATGTGTTTGAAGTGCACATTAGTATTTGGTCATGTTGTGTATATTTGGAGCAGTTTTCTGTATGTGTTTTTTTAAGTTGCAGCGTGTTGCGCTCTCTCGGCCACCACATTGAAGGGCTAATATGAAGCAAATAATTAAATCTACTGAGCAACAGAGCTGCGATGAAGCCAAGCTTGGACAGCATTTAAGGAGCATAAAAATATGCCCACTCATTTGAAGCAAAATCAATAAATTGTAAAACTAATTTGCAAGTTAAAACAAGACTCTCTAGAAAGTAAACTATCTGTAGTGAACTTTAAAGAGTAGCTTTGAGACTTCTTGTGTCTCTGTCACTGAATGATTAGTGCTTATTCTCTGTCCTGGCATCTTATTAAGATGTATGATTCCCTGTCAGAAGAAACAGCGAACCGGGGACCTACTCAATCAGTGATGATACATCTCTTCCTGGCACCCCTATGGTTTATCTACCATAATTACTCCCTGTCACGGGTGAACGGTTTGCCTTTGTCCTTTAATTGCATTAATTGTGAATGAACTGGTGGGAGATGATGGATGGGACAGGAAAGACAAGTTCCTTGGTCATAATAGGACAACAGGAGCTTGCTGATGGAGAGTTGGATGTTTTACAATATCTGGGGGTTTTGACCTTTTGATGTCAAATAGATGAATTAATGACTGTCAGATGTCAACTATATATGACCAAAAGTTTGTGGACATCTTATCTCACAGTCGAAACTTTAATGTTGACTGAAATGTCTTTTTATGGTTGGAGTGGATCTTTCATGTCCTGCAAAAAGGTCTGACCTCAACCCCACAGAATATCTTTGGGATAAAATGGACATGGAAAATGGAACCCCAGATCTTCTAATCTAACCTAAGTGTCTCTTGAATAATGTTACAAAAGTTACAGCTAAACATAAATACCTAACGTAGCATAAGTGGTAAAATAAGGACTGCAAATAATGTAAATCTGGTCTGTCTCTTGCTTTTATCACTTTTTTTTCATCAAATCCTTGTTATAAACGTGTAGTCATCTCTTCCCAAGTTCATTTCTTTTTTTGACACTGAGCACACCATCTTTTCAATACACACACTTAATCTGTCAGCATCAATCTCTTTCCCTGGCTCGCTCCCTTTATTCTTTTGTTTTTTGTTTAATGTACCGATCACTGGAGTGCATTAGACTGTATGGTGGTGAAATTAATGTGCAGAACTGTGATTTGTAGGTGAAAATAAATAAAAAGAACAATTTAGCCGAACGTAAAGAATAAAAAACAAATTATTTTGTCTAGGTAACTATAAAACTGCAGAGTTTGACAATAACCTTATGCATTTACACACTCAACTAACGAAAAAATAATGATGTTTAAACCCAGACAGTCAATTTTAAGCTAAAATGTTTATGTTTAATTAAAATAGTGTTTTTTTTAAAACATCTCTGTTGGACCATAGTGTTGGTTGGACCAATAAAGAGAGGCTGTATGTGCTCTGTATTTTACACACACACACACACACACACACACACACAGTGTAATTGCAACATTTTCATTTAAGGGCATGATCTGTCCTTAATTATGATCAGTAACGATTTAATCAATTATATTATACAGTATAATAATATGCACCCAAACGAACAAAGCTGTCTTTGGGCTGCAAACAAATGAAAACATGGGCCAAATAGATGATTTGTCTTCATCCAATTAGAGATCATCTGTCTTTATCACGCTTTATTTTTCTCTCATTAATGTGATGAGCAAAGACATTATGAGGTTCTTGTTTTCTTCTCAACAGTCACTGATCTAGAACTGGGTTTCATGTGATGAACGGAGGATAATGACGGTCTGCGCAATTAATTAATACGTTTCTCGTTAACATTGCAGGCCTTTTTTTGCATTAGACAGATAGAGATTTATTCAACGGCATTTGACAGACATCCTTATCCAGAGCGACTTACATTTATCTCTTTTATACAACTGACACTTAGGGGTTAAGGGCTTTGCTAGGCGTCTCAACAGTGGTAACTTGGTAGTGCTGGGAATCGAACCCCGATCAGTATGTCTACCTTGTTTTTTTTTGTTTGTTTGTTTGTTTTTTGCTGTGTATAGTGTAAATGCACATATCCGATGCGGGTCAGTTATAAAAGATGATGCAAGCAATAAAAAAATTGGATATAGTCACAAAATTGGACTTGGGCATCAAGATCTGCAGCCTTTTTTTTGTACTCAAGATCTTTCATTTTCCTTAGAGTTTGTACGTATGAACAGCACATGTAGTAAGTGAAGTAAAACATAAAATACAAAATCTACAGGACAAACAGGAAGATTCAATTAAAAAAAACAGTTTCTCAGATTGTATAAAGTGATATTTTAAATACTATAATCTAAATGTATTTTAAAAAATATTAAAATATTCTGTGAGGTTAATTTCAAAAAGCATAGACACAGCATCACTCACATCACATCCCTTGTGACTCAGATAGGAAGCATTTATATGTGTGTGTGTGTGTGTGTGTGTGTCTGCCTTGAGCATTTGATGTTTATTTCTAGCGGTTATGAAAAAATCAAACTGGGAGATGGGCAGCTGACATTCTCTCATAACTCTGTCTGACCTTTCCTTTCACACACACACAAACACCCTATCAGATGCAGCAACAGTAGCAGGTGTTTTGTATTCCTTGAAAATGAAGATGAAAATAAGATCCATGTGTACACCCACACAAACACACACACAAACACACAGGAGGTATAGGGTTCGTGTTGAAGTGATAGATTGCAGTGTTCATTTGGGGTTTATGCTTTCATGCTGGTTGGTGGCTGATATTAAAGAGAGTGAGACTATATCTTCTGTAATACACACACACACAAACACACACACACACACACATACGTACATACACTAAGCGTATAACCATTTGTTGATGCTGTACGGTCTGTCATATTCTTTCTGACACATTGCCCCTATAGGAAAGTCCAGACACTCTCTTGCATTCACACACACACCCACACATATGTTCTGTATTACAATTACAATGGTGACTCTGTGGTTGAAAGGGTTATGGGAAAATGAAAAAGAAAAGGCAATTGATTTGAATCAGGGTGTGAGAATCTCACCACTACAGAAAGATGACTCAGAATGATATTGACTGCAAAATGTTTTTGCTTCATGACAAGTTCACCCCCTACCCACACCCTCAGCTACAAATCAATTCCAATTTGTCATCAATGGTTCAGTTTCTGTGGCAGGAATGTTAGTGTGAATTGTTATATTATTAAGACCCCCCCAAAAAATACAGTATTCTTTTAACATGAATGTGGGAATGCAGCTTATTCACATTTAACGCATTTAGCAGACACCAGATACATTTATCTCTTTTAAACAAATGAGTTCTTGGGGGTTTAAGGGAGTCGGGGTGCTGGGAATCGAACCCTGATCTTCCAAGAAGCAGGCCAATATCTTATCCACTGTGCTAACACTTTATCACACTTATAAATGAATTGTTTACTGAACCTTGTCTTGTGTGTGTGTGTGGTGGGGAAACTTGTGTGGGAAGGTTAGAGGTCATTTGTTGTAGCCTCAGGAAACCATGGTGACCTAGATCATATAGTGGAAAATAATTGACATGACCTTGAAAGCGGTTAAAGGACAACAGGAAAAAATAACTTCTCTAATGTAAAAAGCCATTAACTTGGCTTTGAAAAACCTTAGTTTATCTTAGTAACTTAGTTTGAAAAGCCATTTCCAAACTATTGTCACAAACTTAGACTTCGTCATTGACTAAAAGATAAATTTTTTTTAGCATGACGAAGATCCTGTGCACAAAGCCCCTGATCTCCATAGACATAGGGTGTTGGAGTGGAAGAAGTTCTTCACAGAGCCCTTACCTCAATGTCACTAAAGATCTTTGGGATACACTAGAACACCGACTGCACCTCAGACCTCCTCACCCAACAATTGCCTGATCTCACTAATAATATTGTGTCTAAACAAGCGAATACCCACTGCCCTGCTTTAAAACTCAGCCGAAAAAATTTCATGAATTTTGGAGGTTGCGAATTTGATTGTCCTGTACAGAGCTCTGATTCTAACTTAACCCCATGGAACACATTTGGGATAAATTGGAACACTGACTTTACCCCCGACCTCTTCACCAAACAATTGCCTGATCTCTAATAATATTGTGTCTAAACAAGCAAATACCCACTGCCCTGCTTTAAAAGCCAGTGGAAAACATTTCAAGAGTTTTGGAGATTGAGAACTTGCACAGAGACCTGACTCTGACTCAACCCTGCTAAACCCCTTTGGGATAAACTGGAACACCAACTGCACCCAACAATTGCCTGATCTAAATGACAATATTGCGTCTAAACAAGCAGATACCCACTGCCCCGCTTCGAAATCCAGTGAAAAACTTTTCAAGAAGATTGGAGGTTGAGAATTAGATTGTCCTGTACAGAGCTCTGACTCGAACTCAACCCCATTGAACACCTTTGGGATAAACTGGAACCCCGACTGCATCCCAGATTACTTCACCCAACAATTGCCTGATCTGAACAAGTAAATACCCACTGTCCTGGTTTCTGCAACCCAGACCTTTTCACCCAACACTGGTGCCTGATCTCCTTAATGATATTTTGGCAGAAGTGTGGTGCAGAATTTACAGTGTAACACCAATTCACCTGAGTACTTCCTGTTTGGCGGCCATAGTCCTTGCAAAGTACTGCCAGTTAACTGCTTTACCAAGCATCTTTTGTCATGTCTGTTTTCCTTGGGTATGAACCTTTGCCTGTTTTCTTAGACTTCTGCCTTTTGAATTACTCTTTGCCTGTTCACTCTCTTTACACATAGACATTTAAGGGTCGTGTAAATTTACAAGACTCTTTATATGACGTCATTCGGAAAATTCAGCATATAAGTGATTGACATCTTTGCTAATATTCTAGTAGGCTAAGATGACATAAATGCTAAAAAAACAAGCTAATTATACTTCCTAATTGCCTGCATTTGGTATGCGGTTTCTAAACATGAAAAATCACTCTACACTTCATTTTGGCAACCAGGAGTGAGTCTGACATCAGCACATACAATCTGTAATTCCTCATCAACATTGCTAATAAGATATCATCTAAACTGACCTGCTATAATAAGCTAATAAGAGCTTCTTTAGGTGCTGCTTAACATTTAACATTGCCCTAATTATGTCTTAACCTTAATTAAGTTGTCCAGACAAGAAACAGCTATAATTACTGCTTCAGGTCCTCAAAACACAGCATAGGATCTAGAAGCATTACTCACTAAAAGATGTAATCTCCTGTTGACTCTTCTGACACATGCATTCACAGCTCATAGGAATAGCTAATTAAAAAGAAGTTTTCTGTTCGGGCATCCAAGAAGAAAGGAGTGAAGAAAAGAAAAAGTGACTGTAAAAATAAGAATCGGAGACAGAGTGAGAGAAAGACTTGTGTGTTTTGTGTGTGTGTGTGAGGGGGGGGTGTTAAAAATTGCGCTCGAGGAACAGAAAAATTGTATCGCATTTAAAAAGCTTAATTAATTAACAATTTTAATTAACTGATTGATAAATAATAAAATACATTAAAATTTGTCTATTGAGGAAAAAAAAAAATACAGCAATCCAACCAAAGAATAAAACAAAGATCTTTATTGAAGTCCAGTGGACGGTGTCCCTGTCAACACGGAGACAAACTCACCGTTGAAAGAGCAGACCCAGAAAAGGTTTTATACACATGAGCTAAGTGTGTGCGTAAGGGTGGTAAGGGTGCATTGTCAGTCCTCGACCTTGCAGCTGTTTCAAAGCAGAGGCCACTTTTGTCCCCTTCCTTGCATGTACACCTAATCACAAGCACATACACAGTATTTTTCTACACTAGAAGACAATACTAAAATATAATTAGTGAGACTAAACTAAAACGCAAGGTTAGACATGGACTAAAGTAAATAAAAATGAGAATAAAATATCAGCAACACTATTTTTTTTTTTAATTTTAACTTACATTTACAGCATTTGGCAGACGTCCTTATCCAGAGCGACTATTGGGGGTTACTGGCTTTGCTCAGGGGCCCAGCAGTGGCAACTTGATGGTTCTAAGAACTGACCCCAGATTATCCAATTAGCAGTCCAACACCTTAACCACTACAGGGAATTGAACCCGATCATCCAATTAGCAGTTCAACACCTTAACCACTAAGCTACCACTTGCCCAATTAATTAAAATTTTATTTCTTTCATAAAACACTAGAAGTGTTAAAAATGTTTACTTTTAATTGATAACAGCCAGATTTAAGTGCGGGCATAGCATTACTTAGCTGCTTGTATAATTCTTAAAAACAATTCTCATAAAGACAAACATTTGTCCATTTGCATTGTAAAAAATCCTTCCATTTTTAATAATCTTCATTGCAGAATTTTCTGGTCCACAGCTTTATTTCAGCTTTTTCTATTTTTAGTGATATTCAGTCTGATGGCCCATCTTTTGTGATCATAACAGAATGAGATTGCAGCATTGACGTGCAAGGCGGACACATCGAAGGTCATTACTGTGCCTATCAGCGCAGGCAGTTGTGTAATTGTAAAACAGGGTGGGGTTAGAAAAAAATGAGAACATTATGGAGAGTAGTGGAATTGGGAGATAGGCAATCAAATAAGCTTCTCTCACTCCTATTAAAGAACCTGTTCAATTCTGTGATGTAACACTTTTAATGATTACATACAGTTAGATTTCAATTAGAGATTCAATGACAGACTGCTGATCAGAAGGACGACTTAAAAATCCAGGACCATTAAACTTCCTCTACTGGGACCTCAACTGCAGGTGTATAAATGAGATAACTGTAAATCGTTTTTATAATAAAAGTATTTGCTGTAAATATCACTTATGAACAGTTACTCCAGATAGGAATGTGTGTAAAAAAAATCACGAATTGTACAGTTATGTGATTTGTTTCTTAAGTTGTTTGTTAAAATTTTATTTTAATATCTTTAACATCAGATAAAATTGATTTTAGATAGTTGGTGTCCAATGCAAATTACATTTCGAGCAAATAAAAATATACAGATGTGCATGCTGTGTATTGCATTAAAAAAATAAACAAAACAGAATATACTTAATTAAAAATAAAAATATTATTATAATAATCCCTTTTTTAATTAAATTATGTTAATGTCATTGTTAAATTTACACAAAAGGTGCTACTTAATCAGTGCATAAAACTTAAAAAAACCCCAGCAAAAATATATAAATAAATAAGATTAGAAAGAAAAAAAATAAATAAAAAAATTAAAACACACAATCATACATTCATTCGTTCAGCAAACTGCACGCTCCTTTGTTTTAAGCTAGCTGCATGTTATGTTTTAGTTTCTATGAAAAGTAGTTTTGTAAAAAAAGAAACTACTTGTCCTTGATATTATTGATCTGTAGTTAAAATACTTTTAATATTAGTATTATTACTCCTAATAATATGGGGCTTGTTTTAGAGCATAATATAACCTTAATAGTGTAGCTTAAATCTGTTGCTATAATAATCATTTCAGCTGTTGGAGTTGCTGTTGGAGACTAGCTGACAAATTCGTCAGACAGTAAACAGAAACCAAGCATTAATCTGCGACTGGCAAACAGCATTGAACAAAAAACAAAAATAAAAACCAAGACCAAGACCAGAATAATAAACACAGAATCTAAGGCTTGGTAATTTTAGATATGTACAATTAGATCAAGAACACGTTGTGGCCTGCAGGGAGCGTCTCTCGTTAAAACTTCTGTCTTATTATCTTTCATTTTACAAACTTAAAATTAAAGACATTATAATGGCAAAAAAGCCAAAGTGATGTTTAGCCAGATGCTATTAAAACATTGTAGCTGAAAAAAGCTAAACATCTGTCGCAACAATCTGTTTTATAAACGTCTGATGCACACGGTACACAAAACTGGAAACTTACTTAGTTTCTTCTGAATTTCCAGGAGACGTGAGTAAAGTTTTTAGAAGCCTATGAGAATCAGATAAACACTGTTGTTTTCTGAATCTCCATTAGCAAAAACAGCCCAGCAGCACCTTTACTTACTGCAAAGGCTAAAGAAAGCCCATCTTTCACCCCCTATTCTGACCATGTTCTACTTAGGGGCCATTGAGAGCATCCCGAGCATCTGCACTACTGCCTCGTTTAGGAACTGTACCATTTCGGAGCGCAAGACCCTGCAGAGGATAGTGAAGATCATTGGAGTCTCTTTTTCCTCTATAACAGACATTTACACTACAGGCTGCCTCCGCGAAGCCAACAGCATTGTGGATGACCCCACACACTCCTTTACACACTCGTTTTCCTGTCAACCGGAAAAAGGACCGTAGTCCTCTGGCCTTCACAAGCTGAATGTGTTACAGTTTCTTCCCTCAAGCCATCAACACAGTTTCTCAACACTTAGAACTGAACTATCTCAAACTAACACACACACACACTCACTAACTTAAACTCAAACTACCACACACACTCTATTACTAAATATAACAAAAATACCCGGTATAAACGCAAAATAATTATGTTTTATTGTTTTCAGTGTTAAGATCTGGCAATGTGAGACTAGCTATGTATCTGTTTGTGATTGGAGGCAGGTGATTACAACACACTGAAAACTTTATGGAGGTTTTAGTACATAGCTTTAAAAAAATAATCATGTAAAATAGCACTGTTTAATGTCATCCATGCAGGAAGTAATTTTCTGTCTCTGAATGTAAGAGTTTGTTTTAACCTTTAAAAATACTTTTTTTTCCGTTACGTACTAAAAATGATTTTATACAAACAAAAGGCAAAAAAGTTGCTGTAAGCAAAAAACAAAATCCAGATTGTACTGATAATAATAATAATAATAATAATAATAGTATTTATTGTCATCGCACAAGGTTGTACAACGAAACTATAGTTGCTCACAAAAATAAAAAGAATGATTAAAAATAAGATCAAATTCTAACTAAAAAGCAAAAAAGAAAAAAACAAAACAAATACATTATTGTAAAGTGAAAGTAGAAAAAAGATTAAAAATAAGAGCAAAGGTTTTTTCTGTATATAATTAAAAGACATTCTTTATGTTAATCCATAGATTTGAATGTCACATCATTTTCCAAATTGCACTTAATTATTTATCTTTTTTAATTCGAGCTTGTGCTTTCTCTTATATTTGACCATTACAAACTTGCCTTAATTAAAAAAAAAGTAAAAGCGTCATCCCTTTTTTTCCCGACTTTCCTGCTCTACTGCAGTCTAGTCATTTCTCTAACTTACTAAAATGATTTGAGAGGGTATTTCAATTTGCATCTCCTCCACTTCTTCCCTGTATTACCTTTCCTTACGATAATAATTCCTCCTGATTATCTCTTCTCTTCGTTCAGCCATGTCTCTTTCCCTTTAGCTCTGCGCACCTGCCTCCCTCTGCTCTTTCTTTTCCTCTCAATTTCCGATGAAAATTTTCTTATTTCTTTTATTCTCTCAGGCAGAACAGGGGATTGAAAGGTTAGCACATCACCTTTATCTGAAGCTTACTACTCTGATTAACTCATGGGTTCTGCTCAGGACACTTAATCTATCTCGGCTTTGCTTTTTGTAGACTGTAAAGATTCAGACCGGATATATTTATAGCTTTCAGCTGCATAAAATGAATCTTAGACACTGGGATTCTATCTTAAACCAACTTTATTATTTGCGGGAAGCAGTAAGAAATATATAAAGCTGTATAGCTGGATGAAAAAATATTATTCAAGATGCATCATATATTAAAAACAGAAATAAAACCACAAAATTTGTCCTACACCAGCGTACTATCACTATCTATTTGATTTATAATTTATTTTATATTCTAATAATCTATTATTATTTAGATAATTATTAAATAACTTTCTATTTTCTATTTAAAATGTCAGTCATGCATGCTGAATAAATATTTCATTTGTGGCAGTATTTTTACTGTATATAGTTTACTTATTATCCTGGATTCATTATTCATGCTTAGCTGATTATAAACAGTATACAAATCCAGCCAAAACAAAAATATATCACTGTTTTCTTCTCCTTCAAAAAAAATTGGATGGCTTTGGAGGATTAAAAAATCTCTTCACAAGGTCAAAATCGACTTGTCTGTTAGGGTCATTCTATTTTTAAGAAATTAAACATTTGTATAATTATAGAAATATATATTTTTAGGTTTTTATTGAAATAAAGTCTGTTTTCCTATATCTTAAAAAGGGTCAGAGAATTAAAATATGTTTACACTTTGAGCTACATGAAAAATGCTATGGTAGTGCTTTTGTCCAATAGAAGATAATTGTATTAAAATAATCAGGAAGCATACACACCCAGCAGTAGACCGGTGAGCTTCTTTTCTTTTGTGCTTTAAACGAAATGTCCAAGAAAAGCAAGTAAAAATGTGATCAGGGCTTTAGATGTGCGATCGGCACCCCTGCTTGTGATTTGTTACAGCCAGCGATTTGTCTGATCTTTGCGACAGTAGCACGCATGGGTGGCTGGCCAATGGCAAAGTTCGCAATTCGCATGGCTCTGGCCCTGCTAGCAGATAGATCTCGTTCATCTCTCACCCCTCACCCACTAGCTCGCTATCTCTTGTGCAGGTGGTGGAGGCATGCACGTTGGCTTCTTCTCTCCAAGCTGAGAGTCAGACACCTCACCTATCTTTCACTAAGATGCCTTATGTGATGAGCGTCGATAATAAAGAAGGTTGTAGAGTCACCAGCACAGTCCTTCGCTTATAAGAAGCTGGTGAAGGTTGTTCTGCGGCCAGGTTAAACCTTGCTAATTCTCGAAATAAGTGTGTTGTACCTGTTTTCAGGCCACCAAGGAGATGGCAAAATCCACTGGCTGTTTCATGGCCATCCGTCAACCAGCTACTTGCACCGCAGAGCCCAGATGTAGAGTATTGCTTCATTTGCTTATTTGCAAAGGGAAGAAACGAGAAGGCATTCTTAAACAGGGACCCCAGAAAGGGAGATGGATTTTGTTACTTTACAACCACGAACTTAAATGTATTTTATTGAGATTTTATGTAACAGACCAACACAAAGTAGCACATAATTGTAAAGTGGAACAAAAATTATACACGGTTTCCAAACTTTAAGCAAATAAAAATCAATTTTCAGCCCCCCCTGCATCAATACAAGATAGATAGATAGATAGATAGATAGATAGATAGATAGATAGATCAGTTATTATCATATCAATCACAGCACAGCTATCCAAGATGGGAAAAGCACCAGATCCACTTCAGTGCAGTTTATATTGTTGACATTAAAATCGGAATGGGATTAGAGTTCTATATCCAGTACTATGCTCTTGGCAGAAGCTTTTGTCTAGAGGATCATTAATCTGTCAATGCGCTAGCAAATCATCCTAATAAACACCAAACAAGTGAACAATACATTAAGCTAATCACAGCAAATGACTCTGTGAACAAAAAGCTGCTCCACTGTGTAGAAATAAGATTTGTTTCTGTAATATTATGCTAATGGTATGTCGGAAAGCAAGTTAATCATCATCAGGATTTGGCAATTGGCAATTTCATAGAACTGTATCAAAAATAAATAACGCTAAGAGTCTTTGGTCTTATTTGGAGAATGATAATTATCGATGTTTTAGCTGAAGGATTTATGTAGATGGGCTAAAAATATGCATGCGGATGGAGATAGAACCATAACTTTCCAAATTACTAAAATATATTTCCAAAATGGAGCTTTGAATGTTATTGTTACAGACACGCCAGGTTCTCCCTTAGCTCACCGTTCACTCCCTCTTGAATATTAATTACACACACCTGCAGCACATTTCCCTAATTGCACTCACACCCTATAAAAAGCATTAGCCTTCACTTACTCAGCCTTCCAAGTTCTAGCCTTTGTATAGACTACCAGCTCCATGGTTCCCTGGTATGTTCCAAGTTCCTTTAACTTCAAGCCTTGAAAAGACTAACCAGTCGCCTCATGCTTTTCAGGCGATCATAAGTTATGTCTCCAGGTGATTCCTCTGTTCTGGGTTTACCTGTGTTTACCCAAGTTTTCCGTGATTTCCAACCAAGTAATTTTTTGATTATTTAGATTTTTTTGGATTCTAACCCTTGCTCTGAATCTACTTGCTGTTACAGTTATTGTGATCATTTTGCATAGGCAGACTACCAGATTGATTGATCTTAAAGCAACCAATCACTGTTCATTTTGTTTTGCATCATGTTGACAGACATGAAAATGTAAAATCGATGTCTCTACAGACCAGCAGGCAACCGTAAATTGTCCGTTTATGAAAGTTATTAAGTCTATACTAACTTCCTTTTTTTCATGATGGAAGTAAAATGGCTTTGGCTTTGTTTTAGAACAAACCCTCTCGAAATTACAATATACATTGAAACAAAATTTTGCTAAAATGTTTTTGAAATGATTTAAAATGAATTAACAATTATGGTACGGATATATCAGCGGTGGCCCGTGCATTTAAAGTAGGTTCTTAATCTTTAGCTTTTTATCATTATCATCATCCAACAATAAAACACACCAAATAAGCACAAACATAGAAACATTTTGGTGTACGGCATTTATTTTTTCCTCGTTTTGTGCATATTGACTTTATAATTTGGAGTTACCTGAAAGAGTAATGTCTACATTGAAAAGGGCACTGCACATGTCTGAAATGTGCCCGTGTACAGAATATTATAATGAGTTATGTAGAACATATAATGTTGCTTGACAGGCACATACACATGAGGAAAATAGGCTGCTCTGTATATGTATTCCTGTGGGAGTGAATGCCATTGTAATAGCAAAGTGCTATCGCCGAATCTCTTTCTTTCTGTGTATAAGAGAAAGAGAGAGAAAGAGGGAGGAAGAGAGAGCGAGCAGTGACAAATCCACCGTGCTGCTGTAGAGATCTACATTGGACTGTCATGTTAAAAATAAGCAGGACTTGCTACAGTGATAAACTATTCTGTGTATGTGTTAGAGAGAGACAGAGAGAGAGAGAGAGAGAGAGAGAGAGAGAGAGTTATTTATGCAAAATAATGCCAAATATTGGTTCCAACCCCAACACTGAATTATCTTAGAATACATAAAGTATAATAGAGCTTTTACATCTTTTTGAGCTTAAAGATTTCTAATTAAAAATCAGAGGACAGATCTGGATGATGAAACATACCCATTTGTTTAAAATATACAAAACTAATTGATTCTGATTATAATCTGTGATTTTTTTCAAAATTAATTTACTAAATACCTGAATTGAATTCCCTTTAGCCTATTGGAATTTATCTTTTGATTTATTGTCTACAGAGATTTTACAGTTTATTACATAACAGCATTTGCTGTACTTCCGCTGTACACAAATATTAAAATTACAACAGTTCTAATTTATACAATAATTGATTTTATTTTATTATGTTTCAGCTGTTACTCTAATCAAATGTAAGTGTATAATTAAATCCAATTTAATGCAATATGGCTAATGAAAATAAAGATGACATATTTCGTTCCTTTTTTATAGCTCATACCATATAATATTCATTCATTTATCTTCTATACCAGCTTATTCCCATAATTCGGGGTCACAGGGATCTGCTGGAGTCTTTCCCAGCCATCTCTGAAAGGACAAAAGGCCTAAAGGCAGAAGGGGTACACCCTGGACAGGTCACCAGTCCATCACAGGGCCACACACACACACACACTCACTCCTATGGGTGCTTCCTATGTGGAAGTGGTGGCTCATGGTTAAGGTGTTGGGCACCCAACCCACTGCTGGGCCCCTGAGCAAGGCCCTTAACCCCCAATTGCTTAGTTGTATAAATGAGATAAATGTAAATTGCTTTGGATAAGGGCCCCTGCCACATGCTGTAAATGTAATGCAATGCAGTGAATCACCAATCAACCTAACATAAATATTTTTGGATTGTGGGAGGCAACAGGAGTACCCCCGCAAGCACAGGGAGAACATGCTAACCGCGCACACCAAGGCCCCTGTCCGGGAATCGAACCCAAGATCTTTTTGCTGTGAGGCAACAGTGCTAACCACTAAGCAACCGTGCTGACCCACCATATAATATTATATCATATAATATCAAACGTTAAGGACTCCATGTGTGTACTGCATGTCAAGTCAAACATACACTAGCCAATATTATTAGGACCTTATAATTATATTTAGTTTTTTAGATCTTCCTAATTCGTTTAGATTTTTTAATATACACAAAATATTTAATACATTTACATTTCTGGCATTTAGCAGACCCTTTTGAGCAGTTAAGGGCCTTGCCCAGGGGCCCAGCATTAGCAGCTTGGTAGTCTAGAGATTGAGCCCATGATTTTTTAATTTATTAGTCCAACACCCTAACCACTGTGCTACCAATTTTTTATAACCTCCACATTCTGCTGAAAATACATCTGAATTTTGGATTGTGGCTTTAGTTTTTTTTTCTTAAAATTTTTTCTGTTACTGTGGCAACAGTTTGGGTGTGTAATATGATTTTTGGTCAAGTGTATTTGATCTGCCCTGCGCTACACTTTTTCACCCTGTCACATTATAGGCTAGCACAGGATGATGTGACACTCGTTGAAACGCCACAAATCAAGCATACTGCATCAGTTCAGGCGGGCCTCGTAAGGTCCCCCATAGAGGTCATGAAAAGACAGAGACCAAACAATAAATGGACCAAATAAATACCTCTTTAACTCAGAAAAACTTTAATGCACTTTCTCTCTCTCTCTATCATCTGAAATGTAGATGTTATAATGATGTGTATAATTACTGATGTTCTCTATTGTTCTATTTAGTTACCCACATTGTCTTATATCTGTCTCTTATCTTTTTTTTTCATTCTCTCTTCCACTTATCAGAAAATAAAGCCTGAAATCATAAATGCATTTGCATCTTTTCTCTTTCGTCCTGTTTATCACATCACAAATCTTTAATTATACCACAAAAAGACAAAGTATGTGTTGAACTAAAGAAGAATAAATTACCTCGGGGGACGTCATCTACTTACTCAAACCTGTGAGGTTATAAACAGCTAAGCAACAAACAGACATTTAGATTACACCTTTGTCTGAGGTGATGTCCAGGCACACCTATCATGCAGAACTACCATTTTTTTAGGGAAGAGGTTTACAGATAAGCAACCTAAGATGTTCCTTATCAAAAGCTAATATTGATGCTGCGTTGAAAGTGTCTGGACCCACCAAGGTTGTGTAGCGTGTGCGCAAAAATATTGAAGAGGTCTCAGACATGAATCTGAAATGTTGACTCAATGACATGCAAACCCATAGTAGCATGGAGGATGCAACCCCTCTGTTAAATGAGCGCTAACTCCTAGAGGCGAAGCTTGACCGCATGGCAAGGGCAATAGCATCCCTCACCCAATGTGACATTGCTTGTCTAGTGGCAGTTGCAATAGCCCCAATAGCAAACGAAAAGCTTCTGTAAAGCATGTACTGGATATAGTAAGTGAAGCCTCTCCTGCTCTGATGCCTGAAATGGCAAAGGGCAGAAGATCGAATAACTGGAAGTAATGTCAGATAGGAGACAGCCTTGAAAAAAAACACCTTTAGTGCCTGAAACCTGACAAAAGCTGACTCAAGTGGTTTAAAAGGCATCACAACCAGACCCTCAAGCAATACAGGTAGGTCCCATGAAGGAACTGCCACTCAGGTAGCCTCAAGTACTTAGCTCCACAAATAAACAGGCAAATAATATGTTTTCCACAGAGGCCATGTCAATCAAAGCAAGCTAAAAGGGCAGCCACATACACCATGAGGGTAACAGGACTTTTAGCTCTTAAACAACCTGGAAGGGTATTGGGTCTGCATAGTGTGTCAGCCCTAACAGCAAATCTCAGGAACATCCTGTGTTGTGGCAATATTTCTATGTAAAAGTAGGTGCCGTTGAGATTGATTGTGTTAACCAAGTCCATTGATTTGATTTGAACGCAACTGTTTAAATTGTTAGCATTTGATTTTGTATGTTCTGAGGTAGCAGTTCAACCTGCTAGGATCCAAAACAGGACACAATTCTTGGGAATTAGATAATACAGGCTGTAGTAGCCTGATTCTCTGTCGGGAAGGGGAACATGTTCTGTGGCCCTTTTGCCCAGCAAAATTTTCAGCTCTTGTGCCAAAAAGTTCACTTTCTTCTGTTACACAGATGCCGTTGAAGTGAACAAAAATGTGCAAACTGAATCCTGTATAGTCCTTTTGATCCATAGAAAGATACTGGGCAGTAGATTTCATGTTGCCAGTTTTTCTGACAAGTGGCAATAGTGTTGAGACTTTGTTTAACACTCTGAGTGTCAAAGACTCACAGTGCTCACACTCAGCGTCCTCAAGGGTAAAAACTGCATGCTTTTCACTGGGACAGTCCAAGCACAAATCATGCAGGTTTCAACAATCTCTTGGCCGACACATTAAACATAGTTACATTTACAGCATCTGGCAGACGCCCTTATCCAGAGCGACTTATATTTATCTTATTTATGCCTTGCTCAGGGGCCCAACAGTGGTGGCTTGGTAGAGCTGGGAATCGAACCCACAATCTTCTGGTTGGTAGTCCAACACTTTAAGCATGAGTCTCCACTTTCCCTTCCTAGATCAGTCAGGTCCTTCCAAGTCAAAAAGATAACAAATAAGCAACTTAAATTTCCTGTCTTTACATGAGCTCCATGAAAAGCCTAGACAGGGAAACAGCGGATTTTTTAAGAACAGGAAAGCAGCACAGATCCCCCCAGAACAGAGCATGTAACAATGACAACAGAATGCTATAGTATAAGTAGCAAAATTATGGGGAGAAGGTGGGTTATAAGCGCATGTTGAGAAAGCAGGAGAGCAAAGATCAGCTGATAGAAGCGAGGTTACTTTTTAAATGGGAAAAGCATTTTAGTCTTTATCACATTTTTACAAAGTCTCAACTTTTTTAGCAATAAGGATTTGTAAATTAGTGCATCTGAATTAGTGTAGGTAAATTAGTACATATGAATTGTGTTATACAATACTGTTTCCTATATAACTCACACTGTAATTCATTAATACCTTGTTAGCACTTTTATATCAAAAAAATCTCCCTTACCAAACCATGTAATGATTACCTAGTGTTGCTTTTTAGATTGACTTCCTAATTTAGTTGATATCTACCTAATTTAATAAATTCCATCAAAAATTCTTAGTAAATCCTACAAAAATCAGATTTTTAAACCATTGCTAATAAATTATCAGATGTTATTATCAGAATTATTAGAGTCCCCACTATTCATGTAGTTCTTTATGCATACACTCACAGACTCTTTTAGTGTTGTTGTAGTTGATAGGGGAGACCATGATGCCCCACTTTTCCTGGAAGAACAGCCTATTTAAATTTTTAAGACTCCTGGCCATGATAAGATGTGGTCTCGGTAAGACTTACGGTTTTGTGTTGCTGTACTCAGTCAATAGACACCAATTGAACCAGTGCACATGAAGTTATTTGTACACTAGAACAAATAGAACTAGAAGTGCTGCCATTCTTACGGAAGACTCTTCATTTAGCTGGCTGTAAGCTTTCATGGGAAAATTTGATGACCTTTTGATTTGATCAAGTGTAACCTATAGTCATCCTCTCTATCATATTCATCCTGTATACAAGGTCCATAGATACAGATATAATATTGCATTAAGCCATCTTTATTACATGCTCATGCTGCAGACACACTCATACACCTCCACACACAGTACATTGTAATAAATGTGTTTAATCTCAGCTGAGTTGAGGTACAATCATAAAACAGCTGCACATTCATCACTTGCTGCCTTTCATTACACATCGGCATAGGATAAACATTCCGGACAGATTTGATTTATTTATTAGACGTGACTGCTGTACAATAGGGGTTGTAACTTAGTGTCCTCTAAAAAAACGATTTATTTTCATTGAATACATTTTGGTTAATGTAAAAATATTAGGAAATAAGAAAATGAATACCGTCTGTTCATTTTCTGTCTGTTATATGTGTAATAAATGTAAATGTCCAGATGTGTTTACAACCCCGATTCCGGAAAAGTTTGGACGTTCAAAAGACTTTGGAATCACATAAGCCAAATAAAAAAAAATACATCAAACGATGACCAAGAACTCTTTAGCAGCTGGAAACCTGTATCAGACTGGAGCCTAATTCCAACAGCAAAACTCCAGAAACTCATAACATCAATGCCCAGACGTCTCCAAACTGTTTTGAAAACAAAAAGAGATGCTACATCATGTTAAACATTTCCCGTCCAAATATTTTAAATATTATAAATATTTGAAGAGCTGTAGCAGGCATCAAATTTAAAATGGGCTGATTTTGTGCATATAAGTGTAAAATATCTCAGTTTAAACATGTTATGTTGTCTATGTTTTATTGGGAATAAATAATTGTAATTGTAATTTAATATGCCAACAGAAAGAATTTAATAACTGGTTAATAGTTTGATTAGTTACATAAAGTAACTGAATCTACAAATATATATATATATTACTAATTATGTCATTACAGATTTTATTTCACCTGCACACATGGCCTCACATTCGCATCAACATCCGGATTTGAAAGCCACTAATATATCGGTTGGTTTGTACCAGTTTTTATTTTTATTGTTCCCTTTAAAAACAAAGCCATCATGACAATCTACATGTCTCATGTAAGACAGAAGCCGTTATGTTTACAATGAACATTCTGGAACAATTTACCCAACACTGTTCGGGAGGCAGACACACTCTTTAAAACTAGATTAAAGACCCGTCTCTTTAACCTGGCCTACACATAATGCGCATGCACACACACACACACACTTTCATTATCTAAATATGTTTAAGGATTTTAAGGGTGCAATTATCAGGTCAACCGGAACTAGTTACACCACCAATAAGACACAATGTTATTGCCTATTGTAAGTAGAATAGCATCTATGCTAACATACGTCTGTTTCTTTTCTTACTCCGAGATCACCGTCGCCACCAGATCCAGTTTGTATCCAGCCCAGTTTGATTGGCAAAAAAATCCAATAAGCCCTAGAGGTTGTTTCCCAGTGATGACCTTGTCCCCTAGACGGCCATCCAGACCAGCCCATGGAAACTTTACTGCAGCATGGAATAACCTGCTGGTTTGTCTGGTCAGAAGAGAACTGAACCTGGTTTCTCTCAAGGTTTTTTTTTTTTTTTTTGGCATTTTGTCACCGATGGAGTTTAGTTGCTTAGTTGGGGACTTTTCATTTACAGATACTAATTAAACTGAGGGTTTGAGTGAGTTTTAATATCGTCTTTTCGATTTGATTCTGTAAAGCTGCTTTGATACAATGTCTATCGTTAAAAAGCGCTATAAAAATAAAGGTGAACTGAATATCAGCTGAATTCTAGGTTTTCCAAATGGTGTATTTTGTATACAGTATAGACTTATAAATCTGTGCAAGTTTCTTAAATAAAATCTATGACTGCACACCGTCCTAAACAAACGGTGATTGGTTGTTTTACATGTCAATCAGATGCCGCCTTGGCCAATAAAAGCCCAGATCAACCTAAAGGTCTGGCTACATTAGACTAATGATGTATGTTAATCTTAGCACAGTGTGTTACATGTTTTGTCCTTTCCCTTTTTTATGCTCCTGTGTATATTTTTTGTTCTTGGCCAATAATTATACCTAGAAAGTTTTGAACCTGAATATCAAGATGGACCTCTGCCTGTTTTTTTGTCCCTGTTATTCGCTTAAATTAGATATTAGATTATTCTGCTAGTCGTTCATTGATCACTGTTTCTTATATTTCAAGCCATTTATTTCTACTTTTTTTGCGCTGTGAGTTTTTTTTATAGTCAATAAACAGCCTGCATTTCTATTCTACCTCTAAGAGTTTGTAAAAGTATTAAATCCATAGCCTGCTTCGTTTTTAAGACTTCAGAATTATGATCAGTGCTTTACCTTATCAGAGCTTTACAACTTTTTAAATTACCCTTTAATTTAACCCGTATTAACTTTTACAGTTCGTTTCTTGATGGTTTTTTTAAAGACAGAGGAAAAAGAACAGCGGAAAAAAAACCTGGTGTCTTTATTAACCATTGATAATAAAGACACCAGGTTTTTTTTCCGCTCCCATCAGTCCAACTCCGCTCCCATCAGTTCCGCTCCCATCAGTCCAACTCCACCTCCAAAACAAACAAACAAACATTAATAACAAGGGCGGGGGCCATCACAGTGATTCTAAATTGTCCATAGAAGTGAGTGTGAGTGTGTGTGGGCCTGTAATAGACTGGCGACCTGTCCATGGGGTACCCCTTCTGCCTTTTGCTCTTTCAGAGACGGCTGGGATAGACTCTATCAGATCCCTGTGACCCTGAATAAGGGAATAGGCAGGTATAGAAGATGAATGAATGAATAAATTTATCAATTAATAGTATGAATAATATGTATGAATGTATAACTACATTAATAAACAAGTCACACAGGCTATTTTTTTTTAGAAGATTGATATTTATTTTCTGTTTATTACTTGGCAGAGAAGAATTAGAGGTGTTAGTTTGCAAGCTTTGCTAAAGACAAATATTAATTTTCATAATTAAATAATGAGCTTAAAAAAGTTTGGCCATATTATACGGCACATACCAGCGGGGACGTGTGTTTGGATAGTGAGACAATTCTTTTTTTTCTCTTTCAGCTTTAATTTAAGGGATTAAACAGAACTGTATTGCATTAGCAGTGTAAAATTACAGCCTATTTTTATTGTATTTAGATTTTTTACAGGCTTAAAAGTTTTAAAATTATAGGAATAGAAATAATTTGCTTATTTGACCACCAAAAAAATTAGTGCTTTGTGCCTGGTGGCATTGTCAAGCTTAAACAGTGTTTGGATCTCTTAAGTCGAGTGAAGGGATATCAGCATGAAGATACAGTACATTTCGTCAAATGTGTGCTTTTTTAACTTTCTGGCAATGATTTGGAAAAGAAACCCTCATAAGTGTGCTGGTAAGGCGTCCACAAACTATATACTGTACCATACAATCTTCCATTATTTCCAAACATTTCTAACATTTTTTATCTGTGTTTATCAGTGGTGGAAAGTCAAGTCAAGTTCCCTATATTTCTAAAGTGCTTTTAATCAATAGAGATTAGAGAGGTGGTCAAAGCAGCTTTACAGATCAAATAAGACAATACAGTTAACACTCACTAAAAACAATCAGTTCAGATCAATTTATAACTGTTAATTAAGAGTCTTCTACTAAGCCAGATACGGCAACAATAAGGAACCAAAACTTCATCTGTGACAAAATAAAGAAAAAAAACCTTGGGAGAAACCAACCAGTTCTTCTCGGACCAGGCAAACCAGCGTGTTTTTCCATGCTGCAGAAAAGTTTCCATGTTCTTGTCTGGATGGCTATCTAGAAGACAAGGTCATTACTGGGAAACTGCCTCAGTGGCAGTGTGCTGATTCACCAACTGGGCTGGGCACAGACTGAATCTGGTGGCAACGGTGAGCTCGGAATATGAAGGAAACAGACTTATGTTAGTGTAGATGCTATTCTACCTAAGATAGACAAATACATTGTGTGTTATTGGAAGTGTTCCCAGTTCTGGTAGACCTGGATAATACCTATTTTCTAATTACAAAGTAATTGATTCTGTTCCTGTTAATCATTTACTTTTACAGTAGTTGGCAGACGTTCCTTATCCAGAATGGCTTACATTCATCTCCTTTATACAACTAAGCAATTAGGGATCAAGGTTCTTGTTCAGGGGCCCAACAGTAGTAAAGTGGTTGTACTGGGAATCAAATCCCAATCTTCCAATTAGCAGTCCAACACCTTTACCACTGGTTTACCACTCCCACTTACATTAATTACCAATAAAACTTTAGATATTAAACATTTTTATTCTTGTAATAGTGAGGCCTTAGAAGGATCGATCATGCTTGATTAAACAATGTAGAGCAGTTTAATAACGTGGTTAAAAAACAGGCAAGAGTCGGTACACAAAAATCCTATGGAAATCAAATTTTACACATTAAGGTACATTTACAGCATTTGGCAGGCATCCTTATTCATACTGACTTACATTTATCTCTTTTTACAACTGAGCAATATAAGTTAAGGGCCTTGCTCAGGGGCCCAATTGTGTCAAGTGAGTGGTGCTGGGAATTAAACCCTGATCTTTCAATAAGTGGGCTAAGACCTTAACCACTGCGCTACCAGTTCCCAGTACTTACTATAACTTTCCCAGTTCCCAGTACTTTCCATTACTTTCTCACTTCCCAGTAGTTTGTTAATCAGTAACTTCAGTGAATTATTTTATTCAATATAAAAAAAAAAACGATTTTATTTTTTTTTTATTCCATTTTTTTCATAGTTTTATGCCTCCCTTTTCGTTTTCCCGACTTATTTAACCATTTATCTTTGTTCACATTTATTCTCTCTCTTCTCATTTCTCAGTGGACTATGATGGCACCCCTGCACAGAGTTCATGCTGCATCACGCTTGATTAATTGACCTAATTACAACACATTTTACACACACATCCTGGTTAATTAAAAAAAAATGAAAAAGAGAGTGTGTGTTGTAAATGACTTCTTTGTGAGTAAACACACCTCTAGAGTCTTTATCTCTCTCTCTTCCTTTCACTCACACACAAACACACACACACACACACACACACACCTCAGAGGCACGGTAATCGGCTCTGTAAAGTTAAATAAAAGAATTTGATGTTTATAATTTGACCTGAGCATGACCTTTGTCAAATATAATGACAATGATGGCAAAAGGTAGTTCATTTACATTTGTAACTACACCAATATTTCATTCATATTAGGGGTTCAAGCACTCGGTGCTGGAATTGCTTTTATGATTTAATAAAGGAATCATGAGGTAAGGAAAATGCTTGGTACAATGATGAGAACTCAGTTATGAGTTATGACTATTACTGCAGCACAGACATATCAAAATACTCAACACAATAAAGTAACCTGTGTTATTAGTACCTTAGTAATGTTGCATACACCTTTCCTGATTTCATCCTCTCAACCCTCAATATGATTGGAATCACAGATCTGTAGCGACATGGGTATGTAATACATTAAAACATTTGTAGTAAAAAAAGAAATGGTAAGTACCACTTATATTTTGTTTTGAAAATAAAATTATTCAGTTCATATTATTATTGATTTATTTCTAAGTTAAGGAAAGACTACCTGGAGTGTGAAAACTGAGCAGAGTCTTGCTCCTAACATTAAAGGATAAATAAACCTTGGATTTGAACATATGAACTTTTAACCAATAATCCAATACCTTAATTACTGAGCTACCGCCGGCCCTAAATTAGGGGCAATTATAAATCACATCAGTTCCCAAGTAAAAAAAAATATTTTAAAAAATTAATTTGTTGACTTACACTAAACAAAATTAGTCAAGGACTTAAGGATTATCACGTTCTTTTAAGTTGTTTATGTGTGGATGAGTATGTGTTCTTGAAATTATAGGTCACACACTGAGACATACACAACTTTATGAATTCCAATAAGTCAGTACCTGAAAAAAACAAACAAGGTCAAGGAGAAGCAAGAAAGTTCAAAATCTTTTACACAAAACACACATCTAATGCAAACTTACAAAAAGACAAGAAAAAGACAAAGTTAAATTGTTATTATTCTAAAAAAAAACCCTCCATAGTCTATATCAGTCTAAATTCATTTATTCATTCATCCATCCATTCATCCATTCATCTTCTATACTTGCTTATTCCCTAATTCAGGGTCACAGGGATCTGCTGGAGTCTATTTCAGCCATCTCTGAAAGGACAAAATATAGTGCAGTATAGATATAATATATATATATATATATATATATATATATATATATATATATATATATAAACGTAAGTTTGCCAACTAAGTTGACACCTGTGCTATATATATATATATATATATATATATATATATATATATATATATATATATACATATATTTTAATGTAAGAGCATTATACAGTTAATTAGGGGAAGTGGTAGTGCAGTGGTTTAAGCACAGGTGTCAAACTTAGTTCCTGGACGGCTACCACCCTGCAGTGTATAGCCTCAACCCTAATTAATCGCACGGGGTCCAGCTAATCATGTCTTTCAGACTTGTTTTCAAAAAATCCATGTTTTGTGGTTTGGAATACAAACTGAGTTTGCCATGCCTGAGTTAAGGTGTTGGACTGCCAACTGGAAGATTGTGGGTTCGATTCTCAGCACAAACAAGTTGCCACTGTTGATCCCCTTGACTCCTAATTGCTTAGTCAAGAGATAAATGTAAGTCGCACTCTGGATAAGGGCATCTGCCAAATGTTGTAAATGTAATTGGTAGACAGATTATACCTCGATTATACCTAGAATTTTCCACATTATTATTATTATTATTATTATTTTTTCATATAATTTATAGTCAAATCTGCAGATATCATATCATCATTTTAAACTAAGTTTATTCTCTGTTCTTGCCTGTGATTTTTTTATTGAACCAGTTTGCACCCTGATCAACATACGGTGTGTCTGAATTCGAGATACAAAGGACTAGTTATGACCCTGCTTTTAAATTGTTTGCCATGTAATGTGAACTTTTCCTATTTTTGGGGAATGTTCTAATTAAAGTGGCCTACATTTGATTCCCTTTTCAAGCATCTGTGTTCATGATTCTTTATATAACCTTGATTAATTGCTGGAATGTTATAATACAATAAATGGGTCTGAATCTATTATCCATATGTTTTGGAAACATCCTATTCCATCCTATTTTTTTTTACTCCTATAATAACCTGCATACTTTCCTCTAATACTTGCTATTAGTAATATATTCATAAGGTATTCACGATCATATTACTAAGATTAGTCACTAATATTTGGGGAGGAGGTCTGGGCTGCGATCAGTGTTCCAGTTTATTTGACCGATGATTAGTGGGGTTGAGGTCAGTTGAGGTAAGTTTTTTCCACAACAATTGATGTCATGGGATTTGTGCACGGGTACATTGTTATGCTGAAGCAACATCTTGGTTTCAGTAACATAATAATGTAATGCTAAAACAAACAAAGACATTCCAGACAACTGTGTGCTACCAAATTTATGGGTATAGCCTGGGAACACACTTGTTGTATAAAAAGCAAGTTAATGGAGGTGGTAGCCCATTGGTTAAGATGTTGGACTGTTTATTGGAAGATCTGGGTTTGATTTCCAGCAGCACCAAGTTACCACATCTGGGCCGCTAAGTAAAGCAATTAACCCCCAATTGCTCGGTTGTATAAAGGGGTAAATGTAAGTCGCTCTGGATAAGCCAAATGCTGTAAATGTAAATGTTTGCTTTGCTAATCATCCAACAGGCCAGCATGATATCTTGGTACTTTTTACACTTAAAACAACTTCTTGCCCGACAATCTTCCCTGGCAACTCAGTGTACATGTGTGTACTGGAAACTTATAATGTTGTCAACAGCAAGTAACCAAGTACGTGTTGAATACATGTTCACAGAAATCAGTGCAACTCACACCACCTCCCACACATAGTCTCGGGTCCAGTAGAACAGTGTGCCGCATTACAGCTTTTACATTAGTAATTTCTAATGCAAACCATGCTCTTTTTCTGACTAGACCACCAGTGTGAACAAGTCACCTAGTATGATAATAGAGATAAATACCACGTGTGATGAAGGCTCAAAAGTCTTACTGGAAAAAAAACCCTACTCGATAAGGGTCTGGAACCTAACGTGATTAATACATCGTCAGGAACAATCTCTCTTTCATCCTCTCTCTCTCTGCGCTCTTAATTTTCTTTCTAAATTGCCCCTCTTAATTTTTTCCTTAACTCTGTGAAGCATTGACTAAAGCTCTCCAAACCTTTCCCACTCCAGAGACTGAATATGTGCTTCATTAATCTTGACTTGAAGACGGGTAAATAAACGTTCAGCTTCCCTTTCCACACCACACTTTCTCGAGTACCGACTCTGAATGACAACACGCAGGACAAGAAGTGACACTTATTGTGATTAACACCCCCTCCCCTATCTTTCTCAATTGTCTTTCTTTTTTTTCCCCTACCTTAAGTTATTCCCTCTTCTCTTTTACTCTCTCTTCATTTCGTTTCGTCTCTTACTCTGTCTCCTTCCTCTTTTGCTACGTTTAGAACGTGAGCTCCTCAGAGGATTACTGTCGGTTTCTTTCAGTGTCGGTGCCACTTATGTGTGTGTTTATGCGGCCAGATTTATTTTAATTGGTAAGACATTTTCTAAGACAGTTAGTCTTAGTCTCAGCTAGGCCACCAAACCACATCCTAAAATCCTATTATTTTAATTAACACATAGTGTGTATTCATATAGAATTTATAGCCTAGGCTGATGAGAGGATTCTGCTAAACCAACTTTAATCTTTTTCCCTTTACCAAAAAGTATACTTAAAGCAGGGCTGTACAGTGCAAGATATATGTTGTGCGTGCTACGAAACAAACGTAGCATGCGTGCAATACATGTTCATGTAACAGCCGCTTTTAGGGTGAGGTGATTACGTTGTGCTTGTTTGTGTGTGTGTGTGACACAGATGTCGCACTGACATTACACTTGTAGTATACTGGGTGATTTAAACTCAGGTGCCAGCTGCACTGAGCCATTTTAAGTAACATTTGTACAAAAAACAAAGTCGTATATTATTTAAGTAATCCACAAAAACCCCAAAAGAGAGGAGAAAATGTCAGAAGCAACTTCACCAAATACAGGGTTGGTACAGGTGCTGGAAATTCTGGAAAATGCTTTCATTTTAATAGTGTTTTCAAGGTAAAGAAATATGCTTGTGATTTTTAGAGAAAGATGCAGCATTTCCTGTATCCTTTCCAATTAGCGAACTATTGCAACTAGCCTGTTGCTACAGCACATTGTGAAGTATTGTTTGCTCTCTAGCCTACGTACCAAGCGTTCATGTTTACTCATTGCTTTCATGGTTTTAAACTATGCTCTGTTCCTGGTTTTCTATTTGATTACTGTGTACCGATTTCTGCCTTACTATTTTGAACTGCCCTACTTTATTTAATAAAGTAATTCATCGCAAAATGAATTCTTCTCTGACGTCTTCTTCACAATATTACCTGTTCATCAAATTAAAAAGAAAATCCTACTAAGACACATCGATTTGTTTCCTTAAACCTCCTCTAGACCTTCCTTATATTTGGTGAATTATTGGTCAATAATTTGAGACTTCTTTTTTTATAGAACAATAGACTTAAATGCAAAATATTTAGATACAGTATATGTATGCCGACAATTTAGTACAGTTGTTAGTAGTGCTGTAGTACTCAAGTCTGGACTTAAGATGTTTTTCTATTGTATCAGACTTGTCTCAGACTCGGTCATGGGTCTCACTAAATGTTCTAGTTTGTCTTTTACAATTAGTTTTTTTTCCTACTTTAAAACAAAACTATATATTAGCGCATTTGTTCCAGAAAACGTTACTAGTTTAATTTCCAATCTATCCATATGCATGCACAGCAGATTAATTATTTTCCACAGACACGGTTTGCAAACAGCGGCATAATACAATTTATATTTCTGAATGTGGGAAAACATCCAATTTTGTAAGACATCATAAAGAGAGGTAAGTTAAGCTGGAAGCTAGCTAACGTTAACTGCGGGCATTTTTCAACCCAAACATAAAAAAGACTTCTTATCACTGTTTGGAGATTGTCTACGTTTTAATTGAGGCATAAGTTTGAATCTTGGATTTTTGATATTTGCAAATTTAGGAAGTGTCTCTAAAGTTAAAACACTGAATCACATGTCTAGTACTTTAATATTATTTAAATAAATGACTTACAGTAACCAACCAAGACTTAATTTAGGACTCAATTATAAAATTTACAAAAATAGAGTGTTTTCACGCTACCTCATCAATCCGGATGTCAGCCATATTGGCGGCACTAAACTGAACTGATCTCGCAAGTTTGGCCGATTTATTACTGTTGCTGTAAAATGATCAATTATTGTTTTGGCGCTGTAGTTATTGGCCAGACCGAAAGGATCCCAAGGGCCCATCACTTTGGGAGCCCCCAGAGATCTGTTTAAATAGTAGTAACAATGAAATGGGTGTGGTTGGAGGCCCATAATGTTACGGCGTTTACTGTTGTGTTCTTCTTTTTTATTGGCGTTTGACAATGCAACTTATGGTATATTACGGACACCATCTGGACTGGAGTGTGACGCATTGACTGGACAGGAGAAAGAAAAGAAAAACTCTGTGGCGTTTGCTACACCAACTAGCGGTTGGGTGTCTGAAGCTGGCTTGGAACCCGAATTTAAGCTCGCAACTTAAAGCAGAAAATTGGCAAAGAGTATCTCGAAAAACTCGATTAGTCAAGGTACCACTGTACTTAGTTTTGTTTCCTATTATGAACCACATGTGGAATAACAAACCTGCCTTGATCCTCATTTTTTTCACTGGAACTAAATACTGTTCCAGGTATCCATTTTGATGAGACAAGTGAGGTCACAAATTTGTATATTTCTATTTATTGCTTTAATATTCATAGTCATATGTTTAATTTGCGACTTGTGGAATTGGATCAGTGCAGAAAAAACCCACTATCTACCACTATGATCACAATCCACCTTAGCCTCGTACTCATATAGGCTGTGATGTGAACAGGACCAGATAACAAAGATGGTTTGGCGCAGATGTTGGCCACAACTGGTCATTTACTTACCTGAATAATAACACGTGTAATTCAGTTGATTCTTTCATCACTAATATTTCATTAGTGTGCACAAAGCGGTCCTACTACCACTACTACCTGAATCAAAGTCTGATGTGAATAAGTCACATGACACGTCTCGGTCCAAATCTGTAAAAGAAACAACAAAAAAAACGTTTGTAATTTTAAACAATGGCTTGATCTTATGTTAATTCCTGTAAATTGTAAAATCAAGAAAATAATATGAGTTTTTATTGATTTTTTTTTGTTTTCTTTTGTCATCTCTCAGCAGTGTGACCTCACTGCTTACACTTTCTTTATTACTTACACAGTATCCTTAAATAGAAATCCAGTGGTTGGCAAAATGCATTTTTTATGTGTGTGTGTGTGTGTGTGTTTTCCAGTTCACAAATTATTTCCAAAGCCCTGCTGTCCTAAGGGACCCCTTCAACCCTCTAACCATATGCTCAAAACAAATCCCATTAACAACAACAGTTGAATGTAATTGGACATACCTAAATGTAATATTAAAGTCAATAATTATCGCACTTAGACACTATTTTGGGAGTTCATGTAGAACAGCAGCTAATTGCCAGTGAAAAATTTACTTCACACCTAAAAAATTATGAGGAAAATGTTGAAGGTGTAGCATTGATATTTTCTGTCTCCCTTTAGAATTACAGAGAATTAATATACCAAAAACATTAAACAAACCAAAAGTTAGAAATTAATTAAAGTGCATTAACTATTTTTATGTGCAAAACTACCCGTAATGTACACTATTCATACCCCACATACTTTTCTTACAGACTCTACAGACTTTCATATTCGTACTGTTTAAGTACCTGCATTTGTATATTTGGATGAAATCTTACTACTTACATTTGTTCCTTTTATAAAACACATGGAGAATAACAAACCTGCCCTTATCGTTATTTTTTTCACTGGAACTGAGACCCAAATACTATTCTAGTTAGACATTTTGATGTGAAAACTAAAGTCACAAATGTGTATGTTTCTATTAATTGCTTTGATATTTGCCGAACGCACATTGCAAGTCGTTTGATTTCGATTTCAACATTTACGATTAACATTCATTAACATTTCAGTTTAAAAAAAATAAATAAATAACTGTAACAGCCTGTAGTCAGTAGAAACACTGATTATTTAGTGACTGCTTGGAAGTCCTGTTTCATTTGCACCTAAGGGATTCGGATAAGTGCAGGAGGGCCAGGAAGAAAATGATGCTATCTACCACAGTCCAAGTCTCATGCTCATATCAGCTGTGATGTGAAAAGGCCATGGGGAAGCATAATTACAAGCAGTGGGATTTGTGAAGTCGCACCGAAACCCAGATAACAAAGGTGGTTTGGTCCAGATGTTGGCCACAACTGGCATTTTCTTACCTGAATATTAACATTCAGTCAATTCCTCCAATACTGATATTTAATTAATGTGCACAAAGCTAGACAGGCTTTGCCACTTTTCTGCACATCCAACTTTAAACCCTAAGGGTGTAACTGAAATACTAACTGCACCACAACATTAGTGCCTAATCTCACTGATGATGTTGTGGCAACATTGTGGCTGTGTAGGTTATTGTAGCAGTATTATTGAGACAAAAACTCGATAAAACTGGATCTTCAGCTCCTGTCTTCTCCAGACCTGTTCCTTCAGCTCCAGCATCCCTTCGTCTTCTACCCCGTTCCCACTATCCATCTTTCATATATATCTCATCTGTTCCTTTAATAAATGCACCCATCTTGGTTTGAACTTACCGGTCTCTCGAAGTCTGGTATTACGCTACAAAAGACCAGACCTTTACTCCATCTTCAGCTCCTGTCCTCTCCAGAACTGTAACTTCAGCACCAGCGTCCCTTCATCTTCTACTCCGTTGTTGCTGTCCATCTCCAGTCGGCTTAAGTCTGGCATTATGCTACAGAAGACCAGACCTTTATTCCATTTTCAGCTCTTGTCTTCTCCAGACCTGTTCCCTTAAGCTCCAGCGTCTCTTCTTCTACCCCGTTCCCGCTATCTATCTCCAGTCGGCTAAGTGCTCTCATATACACACCCTATCTGTTCCTTCAATATACGCACCCGTCTGGATTTGAATTTACCTGTCTCTCTCGCTACAGAAGACCAGACCAGATCTTTACTCTGTCTTCAGCTCCTGTCTTCTCCAGCCCTGCTATAATAATTGATCATTAAAGGATAATACGATTAACACAAGGATTTTTAGGAACTCAAATGGAGCCCATTAAAAAATAAAAAGGGTCCTACAGGAAATGTAGTTTTTGTCCTGTGAAACAAATTCTAATTCAAATAATAATTCTTCCACAGAATATTTTAAAGTACTGGACACAAATTGAGTGAAAGGAAGGATCTGTAAAACATTTACATATCTTACATTTGCGCTATTTGGCAGCCGCCCTTATCCAGAGCGACTTACATTTATTTAATATATAATAAATATATAATAACTGAGCAATTGGGGGGGTTAAGGGCCATGCTCAGGGATAATTTGGTTGTACTGGGAATCGAACCGAACCATCTTCTGGTTAGCAGTCCAACACCTTAACCACTAGGGTACAACCTCTTAAAACCCATGAAGCCTTAATAATCCATTTAATTTGAATCAATTGGAGAGTCATATTAACACATCCGGGACTGGGAATGAACATTGTAAAACTAGCCACACATTCCTTATTTTTAAATCGATTCAACCACATTCCCGGTTTTCTTCCTTTTGTAGTTGACTTTAGACACTTCCTACTGTTGTCACTTCGCTGTGTTAATATATTTTTTTAAAAATCAACAGCTACAAATAAAGTGCGGGAGTGCTGTAGTGTTAAGACAGCGTCGTACTGTCTGTTCACACAAACCCTCTTGATAATTTCCTGAGAATTGTTAGATTGGCGTTTCTCAGGCATAAGTGATTATCATCTGTTAATTAATCATCATGGTATTAATCAACTCTTGTCAATTACAATGTTGTTATTATTTTTAAACCAGTAATGATGGAGTTACGTTATTTATATCTTTTCTGGGTAGAAGACTGTGATGTAAGGTTGAGAAATCAAACTTGTTCAAGTGGAGCCTATAAGAGGCAAATCACAAGTTCTAGTTTAAAAAAGACGTGTGTACGTGTGTGTGCATGCACTGCATAAATTTTCACTAATTACTTGTAAGCATTTAAGTACCACAGACACACACACACACACACACAGACACACACACACACACACCACACATGAATAGAAATTTAATTAAGTGGAACGTTAGAGGAAAGATTCAGGATTTATTTGGTCTGGCGTGAAAGGAAGATTGTGGAGCTGTGTGTATGTGCTTGTCTGTGGAAAAGATTGCAATATTCTTTTCATAGTGATAAGAAAACATGCAAGCAAAAAAAAAAAAACTTTGATTAGAAAAGTATAGTCAAAACCTTTAATGATCAAATGTGCATTACAAGTCAGCTAAAACATATGACTTCGATTTGAATATATACAATTAAAATGAACATTTAATTTCTGTCTATTCAAATAAAAAACAACTGTGACAGCCTGTTTGCCCAGCGAATGCTTGGAAGTCCTGTTTTACATGCGCCTTAGGGAATTGTATAAAGTGCAGGACTTAGCGAAATGGCAATTTCTACCAGTGCAGGCAGAATCCAACTTAGCTTTATGCTCATATTGGCTGTGACTTGATAAGGAAAAAAGAACGTATAATTATAAGTGGTAAGATTTGAATAATATCAATAGAACCTAGATAGCAAACGTGGTGTTGCCCAGAGGTTGGCCACAACTGACATTTTCTTCCCTAAATAAAATGTTGAATAATAACACAATGTGATTCAATTACATTCACATTAACCCTAATCCAGAGCGGCATACAAAACTGCTTTGAGTCATCACTGAACAGCTGGACACTAGCATGCTAGATCACCTAAAGTGTAACAACTCACAAAACTGTTGAATAAAGCATTATAAATAAAGCTGTACTATCTAAGGATTGACAAGAAAAGACAAGTTGTTTGTTATCAGCATAATAATTGTAAGATAATCTAAGTATATATATGTATATATATATATGGAAAAAAGGAGTTGGTCCTTGTATTGATCCTTGTGGGACACCAGTGGAAAGTCTGCATAGAGCAGATGTCGTTCCCTTTTATGTTTTCTAATATGAACGACCAAACAAGTAGGAAGCAAACCACTGCTATGACGCTCCACAAATTCCAAAACTCTTGAGGCTGGACAGGAGAGTCTTGTGGTTGACCGTGTCAAACGCAACTGAACGTTACAGAAGAATAAGTACAGATGACAGTTTGGATGATCTGGCAGCATGTAGCTTTTCAGTGACTGCCATAACTTCAGTCTCTATAGAGTGTGCTGCCTTGAAGCCAGACTGGTTGGGGTCTTGGAGGTTGTTCTGTGAGAGTTTAATTATAGGCTGTGCGTTCATGTAATTTTGAAAGAAAAGAGAGAACTGATACCGGTTTGTGGTTGTTGGTGTTTGAGGAGTCCAGAGCAAGTAAAAATTTGCCAACGACATAATTAACATGTCTTAAATGCTGCATTTAGATTTCATTTCAAGAAAAAGGTTTTAATGTTACTTCAATAGACTAAAACATAATGGAAACCAGGGGACCTCATACATTTTTTTGAAACATATTTGTTTCAGTCTTTAACAACAGTCTAAAAAGAACAGGCTGTTGTGACTACCGGTATTATCCTGAATATTTTATTACCATTACTTTTTTCAAGAGATATACAGTTTATTAAAAGATGAAATATGACAGATGGGACAGTCATTTCTTTGCACTAAAAAAATCATCATATCCACCTTTGGTTTAATTTCCTGCATTCTAAATTTATTTTTCTGAAACCATTTGGTCATTTTGTTGTCTCTGATTTTGTTTTTTTTTTGCAGGTTGGCCTTCAGTAGCACCTGCTCATCATTATGGAACCTTATGTTAAATGTACTATCCTGTTGATGAGTAAATCTAACAAATAATTAATTTACCTTAATAACTAAGGTTATTCTTATTTTAAAGCCAAAATACAAATAAAATATGACTTAAAAGTATATTTAAAATTAAAAAATTCCAAAATTCTCACCTTTCCACGGACACATTCACCGGAAAACTAACTTCCACATATCACTGAACTCCAATTATGTTTATCGTGAGGTTTTTTTGTAAAGCTTAGCATTAAGAAGTGTTTTTTCCCATGTTTCTATTTATCTGAATACAGTTTGTTTTTTGTTTTTTTTTAATTTTAAAGCTAATAAGATTGTTAAGCAAAATTATTAAGCGATGTAAAACATTGAAATGAGAAATAAAAATACAGATGTTGTTGTAAAACAAATGTTGTTGTAAAACATCTGGGTTGATCAGTTTCAGAAGATTTGATTTGTAGGGTAAAGTAAATAAGGAGAACATATAACTCATACGAAAGAACATATATGGAATTAAAAGAAAGTATTGCACAGTGTAGATGAATATTAAACTAAAGATAACTAATCAAATCACCCAATGGATGGATTAAACGGGTGCGGATCAGTCAAAAAAAATGAAATGATAAGCTGCTATTGTTATGCAAAAAAGATTAGTAGGACATTAAATATCAACCAGATAAATTGAAAGGTGTGATAACATATTTTACACCTCTTTGTTGACTCCTCCTCCCTTGACTTTTCCCATGAAAACCTCGACGTGCAGTCAGATGATCAATTTTGATGACATTGTAGTCGAGTACTGTGCATACCTGGATAAGGATATCTTCTTTTTTTCAGATCCGACTTACCTGCACAGATTTTTTGCTTGTAAAATGACTCCCAAAGTTACAGAAACTAAATGCCTTAGTGCTTTTTTAGTTTATTATATATATATATATATATATATATATATATATATATATATATATATAGGGCAGCATGGTTGCCTCACAGCATGAAGGTCCGGGTTCGATTCCCTGGGAGGGGAAACTTTCTGTGTGGAGTTTGCATGTTCTCCTCAAGCTTGCGTGGGTTTACTTTGGGTTCTCCGGTTTCCTCCCACAGTCTGAAAACATGTATGTTAGGTTGATTGGTGATTCTAAATTGCCTATAGGTGATAGTGTGAGTGTGTGTGAGGCCCTGGGACCTGTCCAGGGTGTCCCCCTCCTGCCTTTCACCCTTTCAGAGATGGCTGGGATAGACTCCAGCAGATCCCTGTGACCCTGAATATATTTATGCCTCAGACCCCTATAGAAATTAAGTGCTTTTTTAAATTTTTTGATGGGTCAGACTCATTTTAATGCTATTCCAGCATATCATCTCAAACTCTTTCCACGACATTAATCTCATCAAACTTTGATTGCCTTCTCTGTCACCACAGTTGAATCCAGTGGGACACCCCTGAGATGTGGATCGGTTGAGACGGAAGCATCGCAGTGTGAACAGTTGTGCATGAAAAAGTTTGCCAGCCTTTTTTTTTTTTTTTTGATATTGATTTGAGATGAAAAAGAAGGGAACTCTGCAGGGAACTATTATTTTCAATAAATGTTTTTACACACTTCCTTTATAGTTGATAGAAGTAAAAAAATATATATATAACGTTTGTTTACCTCTACTTTAACTAATTTATTGCAAGTTTTCTGCAGGTCAGAAATTATCATTAGCAACTACTAGCATTAGCAACTAATTACAGGGAATAAAATAAAATTCTGACTAGAAGCCACTGGGGTCTTCTAAGCAGCTGACGGAGGATCTGAAAATAAAATGAGTTGATGACTACAAAGCAGAAGGAAATAAAAATGAGATGAGATATCACAGCACTTAAGGCTCCCAATTTTCACTTATCAACATGGCATTAAGGAAAGCTGGAGCTGTGGGTATAAGGGCAGAATCTAAACGAAGAAAAACATTTTAGATAGAAGTGGAAACTGCATACTGTCCAAAGAAAAAAAATCCATACATCATTCATAGCTGTGAAATTTGTGAAATTTCATGATAGTAGTTTCATGATTCCGTCTAGAAGCAAATAGGTGCTTAAGGAAATATATGAATAAATCCATATAAAACTTTCTCTTCTCTTTACAACTTTAATGATAAAAACTGAATCATTAAATTGTATTGAACCACCAATCAGGAATAAAATTTCTTATTGACTAAGTGATTTGGAGTCCTAGGGTGATAATGTGGTAAATGCTAGCCTGGAATGTAGATCAAGATTAGTCGCAGTAATAATTCATGCAAAAGAATATATCTTAGATTTGCACACCTTTTGCGTAATATGATTTATTTAGAACTGAAATTAAGCTTTACATCATTAATTCAGCATGACGAAATGCACGTGTAACTGAGCGCGCTTAGACGCTCACGGCCGAAGAAAACGCTTCGGTCATGTCAACGTAAATATGGACTACGCATTTGTGCATCGTGTCTTTTTCATAAATTATTATCGAGACTAATCTTGCCTCATATAAAAATATGCATTGCAAGAACAATATATTGCTGTAATTTAGATCCATTCATGCATTGAGAATTAAGTCATAACACTTAACTCTTCATTTTTTCTACAATGAGTATGCTTTCTAAAGGGTTGTAATGGTAAAAATTCCACACCCACATCAACCACCATTAGCGATTTATGTTCTGTTTAGCTTTTAAGCAAAAAAAAAAAAAAAAAAAAAAAAAAACGAAGCGGTGAATAAATATAACTTCATTCCAAATGTATCTTTCCAAAAATGGTGTGGAGGCATCACGCCAGTGTTGTAAGATCAGCAGCAAATCCTGAAAACACCATAGTGTGCACTTGACAGCTTTCACAATAACAAATAAATGTGTGCCTGAGGCAAGCAGGCCAGGTCTGATAGCCCGCTGTTAGAGACTGATGATTATTCAGAACATCCCCAGCTGGCAGCTCAATCAAGACAACACCAAAGAGTTGCATGTTGGGAGAAGACAAAGAACGCAACTCGTGTTATCAAAGCTGAGAACTAATGAAGCTCTCTTTCTCTCCATTCTTCCTTTGACTTTATAGTCTCCTGAGGAAGCCAGTCCTTCATCTATTACTTAAGAAGATAAGACCACCAACCAGAACATCCTGCAGACGCAAACTGCTCAACACTTTTCCCGGCACAAAATAGGTGGAAGTCAGTGTCAATATATTGCACAGGAAATGTTTTCTTTGTTTAGCATCAGCTCAAACTTGCCAAAGTGGCGAACTGTACACACTCTGCACACTATCGTATACACACTATGGTACACATTGTGTAAAAAGAAATCACTGCAAACGCTCGTAAAACCCACCCAACGGATCATCAATACCCGACTACCTGCCATTGAGTCTCTTTACCACAGTAGACGTCTCTGCAGACGGCACATTACACACTTTTCAACCTCCTGCCATCCAGGAAGAGATCTGTAGTCTAGTCTATTTATCTATGTATGTCGGTTTAGTCTATCTAGTCTAGCTATCTATAAATAAAGTAAAAAAATCTGGCCATCAGTCCATCCATTCATTCATCCATACTATGTAGGCCACTATCTATGCTGTATTTGTAGTAATATCTCAAATGGAACACCAGTGTATTTTGTTTGTTTGCTTAGCCAGTCAAAAAAAGATGTCTAAAACATAAAATGAAAAGTAATTAAATGTTTTAAAAAGGCCCTTGTAAGTTCCACAGCTCTTCCACTTTGTTAGCAACTATCAGAGATTTAATTTCATAAAGGGTCCAACATTTCACCCTTTTGCATCATACTTGAAGGTTCTAAAAGTGCACTTCTTGAAAATTTCAGTTTGTCCACACTACTCAAACTACAAAATGGCACAAAATAGTGTGCAGGTATGTAATTTGGGACATTTCAAGAGTCTAAGTATTTACAATTATGGCATTTGGCAGACGTCCTTATTCTGAGCTATTATTTCATTCATCCAACTAAACAGTTGGGAGTTAATGCCTTCACTCGCAAACCTATTTGAGGCAGTTTGGTGATGCAGGGAATTTATCCCACAATCTTCCGGTCAACACCTTGACATTTACAATTATGGCATTTGGCAGACGCCCTTATCCAGAGCAACTTACGTTTATCTCTTTTATACAACTGAGCAATTGGGGTTTAATAGCCTTTTTCTGGGGCCCAGCAGTGGCAGCTTGGTGGTGCTGAGAATAGAACCCCAAACTTCAGATTAGCAGTCCAACACAGCAACCACTGCGCTACACTTCACCAAGACCTGGATAAGACTTATATCCAGACTTAGATCTGGGTCCAGTGCATGACAATATGGAATCAAAAACCAAATCATGTGGTCAGAAATGTGATTGTGAGTTTGTGTGTGTGATGGAGAAGGTCATGGTATCAAATTTTAGTTTTGCTAATCTCTCTCATTCGTTTTTTTTAACTTTGTCTGTCTCCATGACTGCAATATTGATTTTGTAATTGAGATAAAAAAACAATATAAGTAAGATTTGATGTAGAACCCTTAGAAACTGCAGCATCATCACATCATTGCTGTTCTGTATATATGAGAGAAAAGGAGAGAGACAGATAAAGCAGCTATCTAGGGAGACATTTGACATAACTGTAATTTTTTTTTTGCTGTGATGGCATTTTGGTAACCTTAAAGCTGTCCAGTTTCGTCTAATCTCTTTCTTGTACTCCAATGTTATGTTAGCCTGCTAGCCAAATTTTGCTGACTTCTTGCAAATAGCCTTGGATAGCTGCAGGATATCCTGAAAACAGTCAAGAAGTTGCTTGAACATCTGAGGATCAAAGCAAAAAGGTGCTTTTACTAGCTATTCAATAGATAGCTCGGTCTGCTGGATTTATGCTGCTCCAGTCACAAAAAAAAGTGTTTAGATCATTGATGAGAGTGTTTGGCAAATGTTATTTCTTTAATTTTACTTTCGGCATTGAAGGTGCAGTAGGACATCTTGGAAATGCTAACTGTAGCCTGATAACACTGAAGGTGTACATTTCAAAACTCTGTCCAAACTTATGTCTCCTGACCGCATAAACGCAAACCATTTAGATCAGGGGTGTTCAAACTTCGTCCTGGAGGGCCGGTGTCCTGCAGAGTTTAGCTTCAACTTGCCTCAACACACCTAACTGTAAGTTTCAGATATACCTAGCAACACCTTGATTAATTGGTTCAGGTGTGTTTGATTAGGGTTGGAGCTAAACTCTGTAGGACCCCGACCCTCTAGGACTAATTTGTAAAGGTACACAAACTACATAAACTATGTGTTACTATCAAAACACACCAAAATCCAATCATACCATATTCCAAAAGAAATACTAAAACGATAGATAGATAGATAGATAGATAGATAGATAGATAGATAGATACTTTATTCATCCCAGTGGGAAATTCACAGGTTCCAGTAGTATATACAATTAAAGCAAAATCTAACAAGTAGTATATACAATTAAAGCAAAATCTAACAATAAAAAATGACAGAGTAGTTAAAATGTACAGTTTTATGTATGGAATGTTTAATTACAGAGTAAAAAGTTAAAATGTACAGTTTTATGTATGGAATGTTTAAGGTGCATAAGTCCTGTGCAAAAATCAGCCCGGAGTTTAAAAGACCAGAATGTTGAGGTGCATATGTGAGGTGCAAAATCAAAATCAAAATATTCAAGGTGTAGAGTGTATTGTGTGTTGTAAAGTTCAGGACAGTGGGTAAGGTCAGCACTGACTCTTTCCCCACGTGTGGAATTAAAGAGCCGCCTGGCATGGGGAAGGAAAGACCTCCTCAGTCTGTCCATGGAACAGGGCAGTGACAGCAAACTGTCACTGAAGCTGCTCCTCTGCCTGGAGATGGTGTTGTGCAGTGGATGCAGTGGATTGTCCATGATTGACAGGAGACTGTTCAGCGCCTGTCGCTCTGCAACAGATGTCAGGCTTTCCAGCTCTGTGCCCACAACAGAGCCTGCCTTCCTCACTAGCTTGTCCAGACGTGAGGCATCCTTCTTCTTAATGCTGCCTCCCGAGCACACCGCCACATAGAAGAGGGCACTCACCACCACAGTCTGATAGAACATCTGCAGCAGCTTTTTGCAGATGTTGAAGAACACCAGCCTTCTGAGGAAGTACAAGTGGCTCTGTCCTTTCCTGCACAGAGCGTCTGTGTTGGCAGTCCAGTCCAATTTGTCATCCAGCAGCACTCCCAGATATTTGTATGTCTTTACAACCTCTACACAGTCGCCATTGATAGTCACTGGTTCCAGTTGAGGCTTTGGCCTTCTATAGTCCACCACCATCTCCCTGGTCTTGGTGGTGTTAAGGTGCAGGTGGTTTAAGTCACCAATCAACAAAGTCCTGAATCAGTTTCTGTACTCGTCCTCCTGTCCACTACTTATACAGCCCACTATAGCAGTGTCGTCAGCAAACTTTTGCATGTGGCAGGATTTCGAGTTATATTGGAAGTCCGATGTGTATAGGGTGAACAGTACTGGAGATAGAACAGTCCCCTGCGGGGCTCCCCTGCTGCTGACCACAGTGTCAGACCTGCAGTCCCCCAGTCCCACATACTGAGGTCTGCCTGTCAGGTAGTCTGTGATCCAGGCCACCAGATGTGAGCCGATTCCCATCTTTGTCAGTTTTTCTCTGAGGAGCAGCGGCTGTATGGTGTTAAAAGCACTGGAAAAGTCCAATAATGTAATTCTCACAGCCCTGCTGCCCCTATCCAGGTGTGAGAGGGATCGGTGAAGCATGTAGGTTATGGCATCCTCCACTCCTATCTTCTCCTGCTATGCGAACTGAAGAGGGTCGAGGGCATGGTGGACCTGTGGTCTCGTGGTGTAACAGCACCCGCTCCATGGTCTTCATTACGTGCGACGTCAGAGCAACTGGCCATTCAGCTCTCCAGGGCATGGATTCTTTGGAACTGGAATAATGCAGGATGTTTTCCACAGCTGGGGAACCCTTTCCTGTTCCAGGCTCAGGTTGAAGATACGCTGTAGAGGTTCTCCCAGCTCCAGCGTGCAGGCCTTCAGTAATTGTGGGCATGGCATCATCCTTCAGACCCTTTGACTCCTGTAGTCGACTCTAGACTGAAACGCAAAACCGAGATTAATTTAGGTTATTTAATGAAGTGAAGTAAAAGTAAAGTTTTTTTCATTAAAAAATGTCTCAAGTAAGAATAAAAAATATACTTTAAAAGTAAAAGTTACCCAAAAAAATTACTGAAGTTAATCTAACAAAGTGAATGTAATTCGTTACTACCCACATCTGACGGTCTCTTATTAAATCACTAATTTTATTTCTAAGGACCTATTTTTTTGCTTAAGTCAAGGTGAACAAGCTTTGCTTGCCTCACTGCATCTAGAAGAGTTGGACAGAAAAGGATTAACTTATAATCACCAGAGCAGACAAAAGGAGGATAATCTGAGGTAAGAAATGTTGCGTTTTCGGGAATTAGAAAGTTTACTCCTGAAGCTGGTATGATTTTTCGCTTCACAGAACATTAAAATGTAATGTTCACTTGATAGTTTTGACTTGAGAAAAGCTAGTTCCTAAAGTACTAGTATCCAGTAATGTATCATATCAACATTTGGCAACATTTATTGTTATTAATTACTGTTTAATGAAAGATAACGATTTATAATGATAACATTTGTATGACAAATGGTGGAATCCGATATATATCTAAAGCACTAGAAAGTCCTTAACCTCCTAATATGTGGACCTCAGCAAACATGCAGCAGTCACATGTCAATAAAGCAATGGTCAGAACAAACCCTTACCATTCCCAGGGCTGTGTAATAATTTCCTGGAAGACATAAATGCACCAGTAAATGACGTCAAACGGGATCACAGGACGGAATCATGTCCTGGTGCTCTATAGGCTTCATCGCAAATTTATCTAAATGGTTTATCACAACTGTAGCTCAGTTTTATTTAGATTGGCCTTTTATCAGTGAAAAGTGTCACAAACAGCTTCTAATATTTACTTTCAATTTTAAAATAATATATACTTCTCCTTATCACTGACTTACAGCAAGAAGGTCCCAGGTTCGTATCCCCAGCAGGGGCTTTTCTGTGTACAGTTTGCATGTTGTCCGTGAACTTACAAACAACAGTCCAAAAACATGTATGTTAGATTTATTAGTAATATTCTAAATTGCCCATAGGTGCGAACATAAGTGGTTTCTTGTCTGTATGTGACCCTGTGATAGACTGGCGACCTGTCCAGGGTGATCTCTGCCTTTCGCCAAATAACAGCTGGAATAAACTCCAGCATATCTCCTTGTCTCTGATTAGGAATGAGCGGGGATGGATGGATGGTTGGTTGGTTTTCATTTATGTGCCAGGTGTAAACTCATTGAGGTAGCAAAAGGGAGAAACTTTGAGAGGAGCCAGAATCAGAAGGAAAATCATCCTCATCATTGTATCAACAGAGGCCATGATGACAATTTTCCCCACTGAAAATGTGCTGTTTTATCCAGAGACCTGCTTTGTACACAGCAACCAGAATAACTGTATATTTTTATGTAGAACATGTGTCTTTATTGTGAATGCTTCTTATTGGTCCAGTATACACACAGAAATCTGGATAAAACTGGACGAAAAACTGCACTAGTAGCCCAAGCCTGTGTCGCAACCAGCTTTGAGAGCCAAGAAACAGCTTGTCAGCTGTACATCAGGTTAGGAAAATGGAAAATAGTCCAGATGGCTAGCTGTTGCTAGTTTCTCAGATATGAGTAATGTGATTTTGTATGGACGTGTTCCCTGGCTATGAGTGATGGGTGGGTATAAAATAGAGCCAGTACCCATGAAAGCGCAGTAGTGGCGCAGTCATGGTTCTGGGCTGTTGATCACAAGGTCAAGGGTTCCTGAACAAAGGAGTTACCACTGTCTCAAGAAAAGTTCCTTAACGCTCTCTGCTCCCGAGGTGCTGAATTGTGTCTGATCCTGTGCATTGACCTCATCTTTCTAAGATGGAATAAGTAAAGAAAAATGTATTTGCTGTGCTGTAAAATATATGTGACAGATTGAAGCATTTTCCATTGAGTGGGTTACGGAATCGTATACTCTGGAAAGTTGTAGCAATAGTTCTTTTAGAATCGTCTTACTTCTCACACAAATTAAAATCATTTGCTAATGATGCTAAGAACACTAGATATTAGCAACATCAATTAAAAACTTTGTTCCTCTGAATGTTGAAATTTATATTATGGCCACCCCATTAAATGCAAATTCCATTTTTCATTTAAATATTAATTGTAGCCAAAAGTAAAGAGTTTCTAACCTTGTTGGATAATTTAGGTGGAGTGTCACAACAAAGCAAAAACTCCAGCATCATCCAGTTTCAGATGAGCAAACCCAAAATAACACTAGTTCAAAAAAATAAGATATATTAAAGTGACATTTTTCCAATAGTATCAGCAGGCTTGGCCTTTCAACCGCCTTTCAGTAAAGGTACAGCCCGTGGTTTTATGTTCTAACTCCTTGCAATCGAGCTACCATTAAACTGTCAGCAAAATGTGAGTTAAACATGTAAAATAAGTCCAACGCTCCAAATGATTTATCAAAAAAGTTTATAACATCATTACAGTTATACCAAAAACCTGAGGTTCACTGCAGGGGTCATTTTGTAAAAGTCTTAGTAACAGAAACTCTACTTAAAGTCAGAGTCATTATTCTGGCTCTTAATAAAAACTTAACATAAGCTCATGAGCCCAAATTAGCCTTTGGGATTTATTTAACAGCATAATGGGCCACAGTGGGGCCACACTGATGCAGCTGTTAAGGGCCAAATCTTCCAGCTCCATATATGCCCTGAGAAATGGACAGTTTGTATTACCAGAACAGACATTGTACCGTCTTCCCTTAATAGGTACAAAATCAAATCTCTAAATTCCTGCAATGTAAAACCTTGTTAAATTGTATTCTTCAAGGCAAGAGAAACTTTCAGCAAGAACAATTATCTCAGCCCCAACAGTGAAATGTTTCTTAATAAAAATAATTAAGTTATAAAATGTTGTTGACTTGCAGGCCCAAAGAGGTACTTATCCACTAACTGTATAATTAAAAAGAGGGGTTTTTTTTCTTTTATAATTATTTTCACAAGGATGCTTTCTTAGTTTTTTCAATTTTCTTCAATCCTGTTTTACCAGTCTAACAATCAAGTTGGTACAGCAGCTTATCCATGCCTCAGCAGCTTTACCAAATCCATCAGCTTTCACTGTTAAGAGTCACAGAGACTACAGCATGATGGCACACCCTTGGGTTTATCATGTGCTCGTTGTGATGCTTTGCATGTAACAAGGTAGCCTCTCCAGCCAAATTCTTTGCCTGGCTGCAGTAAGAATGCCAACCCCCAGCATCGATGTTAAGGCTATACCACCAGATTCCAGAGATGTCACAGCTCCACGACCAGACCTTGGTAAGAATATTACAGACATGCCACCAAAATTATGGCAAAGATGTCACATTCTAGATTTTAATGTCTACCTGAACTGGGGCAGTGGTAGTTCAAATGGTTAACGAATGGGGACCCACCACTGTCACCATCTCTGCTTTAGGTGCACCATATCATGGCTGACCTTGCACAGAAAGAAAACTAAATTTTACTGGGCCATAATAATGTGTATGTGACAAAGAATTACTTAATTACTGAACAGCTTCTTTGTGTATTTTATCCAGAGATGCAGGACAGCTGGAAAGCTAGTTATGCCCCTTTAGGCCAGCTACACTGACTTAGAAATCTGTTTTGCATGTACCCCTCATGACAAAACATACAGCATACAGGTAACTTCAGTGTGCATGTGTTTGGTTGCCAAATGTGTTCTGATTTGTTTCATGTCCCATCTCCTACCATGTCCTGGCACTGGTTTACTGCTTGTGTTTTCTGATTCTTATTCCTGCTTTCATTGAACACACATACCTTTGTGTTTCTGTGTTTGGGGTGACTTAGTTTCTTACATTTGTTCCTGATTTTAATGCTACATTTTTGTCAATCACTTTATCAGTAAGTCTAAATGCTTGGCCCATTTCAGATTTATTTAACTGCAACTGCATAAATCTCACTCATTTTTCCTACATAACAAGTATGCTACCAGTATGTTATATAACTTGGGTAGTTAGGTAAAGCTCAGCTCAGTAAAGGAGGTGTTGACTGCTGATTTAAAAATCATGGAATCAATTCCCAACATTACCAAGCTGCCACTGCTGGGCTAATAATAAGTCTCTTTAACAATCAATTGGGTAAAAATTAAAAAAAAAAAAATGTAACTCATTCAAGAAAGATAAAGTAGAGGTAGAAGTTTATCCAGGTTTATCCTTTATAACATTAGGAGGATTTGACCATTCCTCAACTTCTGCAGATGATTCAGAATGCAGCTGCACAAGTTGTTTTCAACCTACCAAAGATTTTTACAAACCACCCCACTGCTGCTCTTTTTTCACTGGCTACCAGTAGCTGCACAACATCAGATTCAAAACACAGATGCTTACCGACAAAGTGAAAAAAACCCCAAACTTCTAAGCACTCCCTACATCGCACGACGCTTTCTCAGATCCACAAGTACCGCTCGACTAGTCCCACCATCCCCTAAGGTGCAAGGTCGGTCTGCATCTAGCCTGGTGGAATGAACTTCCCATCAATGTTACTGGCTGTCTTTTAGAGACGATTGGAAACCTGCCTCTTTTGTATTATTTTAAGCAGTGGTTGTTCCGAACGTGCGGCATTTAAATAGTCTTAATCCTTATTTCCTAAATGTTCATATAACCCACAAACGCTGATTTTATTTGTCTGCTTTGTAATGTGGTTCTGTCGCACATTACAGCATTATTTATCTCTGCAGCTGTTTGTGATGGTGTTAGTAGTCTTCTACTTTGCTCTTACTTTAGCTTTCCTGTCAACTCAGATGCCAAAAAATGAGCCCCAAGACAGCTTTTTTTGTAATCTGTCAAGCAAAGCATCAGCCTTTGTGACTCTCAGATAGTATTGAAGACATTTTATCCGAGTTGGTTAACACAGTAGAATACTGATTTGAGACACTGTGAAGAGGGTTGTTTCTGATTAACTGTCTTGTGGGACACAGAGCCTATAGGATTGAATTTAGTACGCTTAATAAAAGTTTTTTATATTGTTCTTTAGATCAGACTGCCATACACGTATACAGACACACAGAATAGAATAGAATAGAATAGAATAGAATAGAATAGAATAATTTATTGAGCACCCCAGAGTAAAATTTCGGTCACAACAACCAGAGTAAAGACTGAGAACTACCAATAAGAGCATCACAAGATGTAAAGTACACCATGAATTTAGTGAATAGGGTGTGCTGGTGGAAGATCGTGGGTTCGATTCCTGGCACCACTAAGTTTCCATGGCTGGGCCCTCAAGTTGTTTAGTCTCTGCCAAATTACAGAAATGTTAATGTAAATAACTCTTTAGTTTTAGACTGTATATAATTTATTTTCCATATGAATTATTAAGACTTTATTAATTGATTTAAATGTTATTATTTTACATAAGTTATAGCTAATAACATCTAATTTCATAGGTTTATTTCCAGGCTCAACATTCTCTAAAATTTTCTAACAATGATTCAGGAATTGCCTAAAACAGACAGCTTTTTATTTTATTACTTTTATATTTGTTATCTAAGTCAGCATCACTTATTTATATTTTATACTCAATTATACTTAAAACAGTTGGGTTAAAAATGACCTAACTGATACCCCAATGGTGGGTTGATAGAACACCTACCTATTGTTTTAAACCCATTTCTTTAGGGTAGTAAATTTTACCCAGTAAATATCTTTTGCTTGGGATGCTATTATGCTACATTAATAAAACATTGATCTTTACAACTTGATAGATAAAATTGTAATATTTTTGCGTACCTATAAAACTATAAAATGGACAGGGGTAAAGTTAAAAATAGTCTTATTTGTGAGAAAATGCAACAATATTAATGTGTAACAGCTTTTAGTTCCGAAACAGTCGACCGTTAAAATGTAAATTTAAATACAGATATTGAATACAATAAATAACCCAATGTTTTTTAAATAGTATAAGTCTTTTTTTTTAGCTACTTTTAACTTTTACCCTCTATTCAAATATTTTTTTATCTAATTTATGTCTTCTTTTACTCCACTACATTTGAACAGCACTCGTGTTTACTCATTACATTGCGTTTTGTGCGTTTGTGATTCGGCGATATTTCCATTTGCATGGTACTGAAGGTACTAAATGCAATTTCCTTTTATAAGCTTAAGATGAATGTCAGGTTTTTACCTAAATTAGCGTCATGGGTGCGGCCACCAACGAAGCCAAAGTCAGCACATCACATTCATACAAGGCCTTATTTAACAGAATTGTTTTTATTTGTCGGTGTAATAAATGACTCTTATATATGCAGTGTCTGCCTCGATTGATACAAACCATGGAAATAAGTGGTATTAAGAATTTTTTTTCTCATGCCATTTAATTGACTGACTTTTGCCTTGTACGAGGATGTTGTGTTGATTTTGATTTAATAAAAATAATACTCAGTGTTCAATTTCGTTTCGATTTTAGGGAAGAACATCTCATAAATAAACTGTATCTTGTGTTTGAATGACAAATCTCTTGGTGGTAAGGAATAATCCATTTACATAAATAATAAAATAAATAAATGTCTTTATTTCTTACATACACTTTTACAGCACAGTGAAATTTGTTTCCTCAGAGCACAGGGTCAGCTATGGTACGCACCCCTGGGGTTAAGGGTCTTGCTCAAAGACCCAACAGTGGCTGACTGCCGGTGGTGAGGCTTAAATCCAGGTTTTCCTGCTCCTTGAGCTACCGCTGCCACTACAAATCAGTGGTTCCCAACCTTTTTTTGTCTGAGACCACCTTTTCTCCAAAAAAAAATATTTTAGGACCCTCCTTTACGTCTAATGATAGATGTTGGTATTTCCTGCATTTCATGTTTCCAGTATTGGTAGAACTGCAGCTGGAATTGGTAAGGGCTCTCTCACCCGGGTTCTGTATGCCTGGGTCATTACTATCAGCTGCTGAAGGTGAATCAGTGAGACAGTGTCATTTTTGTGGAGGATAGATTGTGAGTCAGGACCCCCATGTTGGGAAGCGCTACCCTACATGACATTCAGTATGAGTAAAATACTCAAGTACATTTAGTCAAATACTTTAAGACTTTAAGAATTGGTGACTTTTAACTTGTAAAGAAGTTATTTTTGCTGTAAGGCATATGTACCTTTCAGTACTGTTGGCTTTTAGGTACTGTTTACAGAAAGTCAGACACTTATCACACTCCACATTAAAAATCTGCATCTACACCTAATTAGGGGAAAAAAACACTCCCACACACACACACACACAATATTGTTGGAAGTGGTGGACACTGCAGTTTTGTGCTTGTATTTACCCTGAACTTTATACTTTAATGACTACATGGTACTAAAAACATGGTGCCTTCAGGCGTCTTCCAGTTACACTGTCTGTCTTTCTTTTTTGACACACACACACACACACACACACACACACACACACACACACACACACACACACACACACACAAATAGGATCATGCTCAGTTGAGCAGGAAAATGACTGCAGCTTTTTTGTCTCCAACTAAATGATGACTTCTTTATCTGACTCTAAGCAAAAGTGAGTCTTGGTCACGGGCCGATTAGAAGAAAGCTGAGAGACTAAGAGAAAAAGTCAGAGAGGAGTGTCACGTCTGTTTGAGAAGAGCATCACTTTACACTGCATGTAATTATGTAGAAGTCAAATGACATTTTATATAAAAGAAGAAAAAATTTTATTGACGGTCACAAGAATTTTTTTTAAATGTGTCTTTCAGGCTCTATAATCATAGATGTAATTCCACAAGACATTAAGCTAAAAACAAAAAGCACAGCAGCATCACATAACATCTGCCACTTAATGTGTACTAAGAGCTGTCGAGAAAATTATACGACACTTCACCAAACATTATGACAGTTTGTTATGTCACTTTGGCGCTGGGTGAATAGATAGCGTAGGTAGTGGTAGCGCAGTGGCTAAGGTGTTGGACTATTATTTTAAAGACTGGGGTTCAATTCCCAGCACCACAAAGCTACCAATTAACCACCAATTGCTCAGTTGTATAACAGAGAATAATGTAAGTTGCTCTGCATAAGGGTGTCTGCCGAATGCAGTAAATGTAGATAGATAGATAGATAGATAGATAGATAGATAGATAGATAGAGTAAAAGAGTTGTGACTCTAACAGAACCCCACTAAACACCTTTGCGATGAACTAGGTTAAGGTTAGGTTACCCTTCTGAACGAGCAAATCTCCATAGTCAAATCTGTGAGTAGAAAACAAGATGTAATTATAATGGGTTTAAATACTTTTAATAGGTTTTTAAAATGTGTTAAAAAACTGATAAGAGAAATTTGCCTGAAAGACTTCAGGTTAGAAGGAGCTTTTTTTGTTTCGCTCTCAAGTTCCTCTTTTCTCACCTCCATCATGGCTTTCTTCAGATATTCATCATGCAGCTGTTCAGCTTTGTGTCTCAGAAAAGTGAGAAAGAAAACCCTGCAATAAGACAGAAGTGATAGAAGAAGCGAATTAATGAATGTTAAACTTTTTGATCCTTTTAACAGAGATTTTTAATCGAATGGTTATGCGTGGAGAAAATCTTAGTACAGATTGATTATGCCGTAAATCCACTCACTTCTATAATTGTGGTCTCTCTCTTTCTCTTGCTTTCTCACTGCAGGTGGAGGTTTCTATGACATTTACGCAGTTATGGAATAGATGACAGTGAGTATAGGATAAAGTACTTTAACAGAGCCAATAATCCTGGCAGTAATTCAGCCAACACATGAAGTATTTCATTTTTTATAAAGTGGTTTAGCTTTTTTAAACCAATTACCAACCCCAATCCTGTAATTAGCAACATACCATAACCACTGCGCTACCACTTCCCCAGTAGATGGATGGCAAGACAAGGCCCACTCATAAAAAAGACCTAGGGGTATCATTTATAAAACACAAAATAGGAATGGAAATGTGTGTACGCCACTTCGAACCCAAAGGCTGTAATCTTTAAAAAACAAACTTGAGGGAGAAAGTGTGCACCTGTAAATAAACTCTAAGCCATGTATACACACATTCAGGAGACAAGGGGAACTGGCGACACAGATAAATGTGAGAATAACAAAGATAACAAACGATGTCTTATACACAGTTTATCATATGTCGCATCCACATCATCATGCATTAAATCAAGCATTTGTGATTTTACTGAGCGATAATTGTTCCATAAACACATACTTGAAATATTTATTCTAAACGTTTAATCAGCGCTGTCTTACCATTACTTCCAGAAGCGCAGATGGCCGAGAAAATAACATAAATTTATTGTAATTCTACAGCTGTACATCGTAATTTTACCCCCCCACACACACACATAGATGTTTGTTTTTGCCTCAATACATTCAGTCTGTATAATCGTTACTTTAATCCCCCCAAATGTAAAAGATTATAAAAGCGTTTGACAGTTTTTATATAAATACTGTAAATTGTCAGACCTTTATTTCCATGTTCATTGCTTTACCACTATGTGTGTAAAAACTTTTGCTGGTTTAACCCTAGTATTCTGTCTCACTCACACAATTGACAGAAGCACCAACACATTGCTACTCGCACTGCTTCTTTTTACCCACCGCAGTGACCAAATAGTGTCGTTTTGCGGGCCTCCACCTCCCCTACAGGTGTGTGTATTTCAGCTACCTTTCTCCGCTCTTGTCTTACTTGTTGCCATTATTCCATGTAACAAACAATAATAAATGAATGCCAAGCTTATTAATATTCAGACTAGCATTCATGACGTTTTTTCATTGACAATTTTATAGTTAAAAATGAGTCAGGTTCGGTGATTAGTGATTTAGAAAGGCAACGTTGTTTCATGAGTCATAAGGTTGATTTGGAAGGATGAAAATGCAGAATTTTATAAACAAATATTCTAAAGTAAAACTACTTAAAAAACATAGAACCTTGAAAAAAACATGAACTAAGCTAAAGAAAGTAATAAAACATAAATCTAGAAACACATAATCTGAAACTTGAACACAAACATAAAACATAGACCAGGACAAGCAACATAGACCGCAAGAACTGAAACACAGATACACAACTGGGGGAAAACAATCAACTAAACAATAAGGGAACAATCAACCAATCGCAGGACAGAGAGACTTGCATGACAAGACAGAGACAACATAAACCAGAGGTGTCCAAACTCAGCCCTGGAGGGCCGGTTGTCCTGCAGAGTTTAGTTCCAACTTGGCTCAACACACCTACCTGTAAGTTTCAAGTCTACCCATCAAGATCTTGATTAGTTGGTGTGTTTACTTAGGGTTGGAGCTGAAAGACACCCCTGGATTACCCACAAAATGGAGGGCAACCAACCGGCATGTCTGACAGAGAGTCTTGACGGAGATAAGTAAGACTATTATTTTTTTGACATATGCTATTTTTGGCTCTCGGAAACAAATACTTTCAGTAAGGATACTACGCACAGTATTATAAATAAGACCCCTGGATATAATTTGGTTCTAAACCCTTTTAGTTTCAGGCGGTATTTTTATACCTTATAGTACAAAAACACAAAGCAGATGTGAGAAATGGAACCTTGAAAGAAATACAGAGAAAAGACATGCAGAGATGATCACCAGGTAAGAAGTTAAAAAAAAAGGTGGAATTTTATACTCTCATGTTACAAGTTGACCTGATAATTGAGGAATTTTTAGAGGTGTTGATGATATTTTAGGCTTAATTTTCTTATTGTCGCACTTTTTGATTGTGTTGCAGGCAACCATTACCAAACGTGTTGTTATTTAGCAAATAATGAAGTTTGTCAGAAAAAAAACCCATGACTATTCATTGCTGCAGTAGCAGCTCAGGCTCCAGGTTGTTGCTCAAAGGATCAGGGTTCAAGCCCCACTGTTACCAAGCTGGAACTGTGGGGCATCTGAGCAAGGCCCTCAACCCGTACTCGGCTATACTACATATTTTTTCATTGCTCTTTTATCCAGTTGGTGCTTTCGGCAGTGGGCAGGGGTCAGCATGGGCAACCTTGCTGGTCGGTTTCTATGAAGCCTATACACAAGAAACATCGAAGCACTGGGTATTTTGTTAGCTTTCTATTAACTTTATCAGCAATTTGAGCTACAGTAGTCTCTTGGATTTGACCACACAGGCCAGGTTTTATCAATCTGCCTCTATCAGCCTGCAAGTTCTTTTTTTGGACCCCTATTGATCAATACTCAACATTGCAAACTGGGAACACCCCAAAAGAGGTGCAGTTTAGTAGATGCTTATACCCCAGTCATATAGCCATCACACTTTGGCCCTTTTCAAACACTCTCCAATCCTTAAACTTGCTATTTTTCTGCTTCTAACACATCAATTTGAGTATAATTTTCTCCAGCAGTTGGAGAAAATAAGCCTTAAAGGCAGTTTTCCAGTGATTACCTTGTCTTCTAGATGGCCATCCAGACAAGGCGACAGAAACTTTGCTGCAGCATGCTGGTTTATCTGATCAGAGAAGAACTAACCCCCCAGTCTTGGTTTCTTGCCGCTATCACCTCTGGCTTGCTTAGTTAGGGACTATTAATTTACAGATATTAACTGAACAAAGTGTTCTAGTGAGTGTTTACTATTAGTTTACTTATTCGATTCTGTAAAGCTGCTTTGACACAATCTATTGTTAAGAGCTGACTTGACTTATGCCTGATCGATGTATACAGTGTGTGACTAATACTTTTGCCTGCCAAACAAAGTTCCAAGTTAGTAAAAATATAACAGATTTGTATTTTTAGAAATTATTTCAACTATTCCGGGAATGGGGTTTGTAACTTTAGGAGAAAGTGTGTAAGTAGTAAGTAAATGCATTTAGCTGCAGTGGTATTTTTAGTTTAGCATTAATTAAACATTATACTGGGCGTGTGTCATTTTCTATCTACATATGTGCTTGTTAGAGCCTTTTAATATCATGTGGCACTTTGAATACAAGCAAGACTAAAAAGGTGTGTGTGTGAGTGATAAAGCCTCTATTTTTGTTAAAACATAAAGTGGGTGTTGGAGCCTATTTATAGTGTGGCAAGCTATGTCATGGTTTATATTATAATGTGCATGTTTAAGCTGCTAAAACTAAGAATTTTAATCAGTTATTTTGAGCTTTATGTCTGTTAATGTGGGATGGAGGTTGTGTGTATGTGTGTGTGTGTAACCCAAGCCTTAAATATTGCAAACGCCTTTTAGGTTTGAGAGCCTCCCTTTCCTCAATAAAACCAGATTGCAGATGATTGGCAGGTTTTGTAAGATGTCAACTGATATGGATATCATACTCGGTTCGTGCATTCTTAGCAACATTCTAAAAGAAAGCTTTTCAGGTGATTTAAACTCAATTTTCTGCAGTGAAATACATTGCAGCTGATTGGTAAGTAACACATCAACTGTTCTTTTTTTTTCACATACCTGTGCTGGAAGTTTCTCTTTGTATTCCCCATGACAGAACCCATTTACTTGCTCTATCATGAAACTCAAGAAACCCAACAACTTTCATTAGCTCACTTTCACATAGTGTTAGAAAGAGTGATCCTTTTTTTTTAATCGGAGTAATGACAGATAGAGCGATTAAAGCAGGCAGATGTCTACCTACCAATCTGTCAATTATCATTTTCCTTCTGTCTTTTGCTTAGCTTTTTAGTGTCTCTTTAAGCTTGTGTTGATCTTATGCTTTTTTTGCTTATTCCCATTTCTAATACATTTGCATTTAATTTATTTTTACTAAAGTTTTCCTACGATCTGGATTTCTCAACCATCCACATTTTATAAAAACATACAAAGGCTTTTGCAAAAACATTTACAATCATAAATGTTTTCTTCCAGACAAAGCACGCTATGAGAATGTAAGTCATCCCCGTAATATAGTGGGGGAAAGGACGCGCACACCCCCTTAAAAATGTGTATCTTTGTCCAAAATAGATCTTTCGATTTGTTCGACACACATGAAGACACTTCCTGGAGACAAATAAACTGGTACAGTGGTGTAGATGCCCTTATATGGACAGGTTAACTGATAGATTGACACATTTGTACTATTTGAGCCAATAAAGTGGTGTGTGTGCACAGAGATTTAGACATAGCTTTTGCATTGACAAGTTCCCATAGCAGCAGCCTTGATGCAGCGTTGAGTTCCCTCAAAAGGGATCCTGTAGGACATCCACATGATCATGGGGTGAAACCTGCATACATAGCATTATAAGATGAGAATTAAACAATAATGTGTCTAAAAAATTACTTATTTTTGTCAAATAAATCTGTATTATGGGGTCTGTAGAAACATCCTTGGCTGTAAAAAAATGATAAAATCATTATGTGTTGGCACTAATAAGACAAGGAGGTGTTCAAAAGTGCCATCAAGTGTATCGATGTTGTTTTCGTCCTTGTTGTGAGAGTTCTGAGTAAGTATAACAGCATGAGAATAATTAGGTTACCCGATTCAGGTAACAACAATCTTTGTTTTGGTTCCATTCCATGTGATCCTGCTGAGACCTTCCTAGCTGACATGTTTAATTTAGCCAGGCACTCTTAGTTGTTAACAATCTGCCCAAAAATAATTAGGAAGCCACCATGCTGACATGCAAGTATCAAGCTTCATATTTAAACAAATAAACATGCATTTAAACTGTTCACTATGTACATCATCCTCCCTTATTCCAGAATTATGGTTTGCATCAGCCTTGTATTAATGTTGATCGTACCCTGTTAATCAATCAATTGAATCACATCCTACAGTCCCCAACAACACACACTAGATAGAGTAAAATGATGCAAACAATAAATCTTACAATAAAAAAATCATTTACGTGTCTCCATTAATCCAGCTTGTTGTGTTTTAGTGTCAAGGGCAGCCCTGTGATCTGACATCATCTGAGTTATTAAGGTCAACCACTGTATCCCTCAAAAGTTCATATCTAGGGTGGCCTTTAAATAGAAGCTCAATAAAGCTCTCATACGGTCAGTGTAGCGCATGAAATGGCTTTTGACTTCCTGAATAGATCTTTAGAAGTCCTGTTACTCCAAACATATAGCTTGGAGATTGGGCTTTTAAAAGATGAGAACACTGAAGCATGAAACCTTAGTGCGATAGTCTGCAATGCAATTGAATAAATGTTACTGCAGCCTTACAGTAGGAGGGTTAATCCTGCTGTGCAAGGACACTTTAGCCTACTGACACAGAGGGAGCTATTGCTTCCAAAGAGGTGTCGGGTAATGAGTGCGGAAGTCCAGCGGATAGTTGAAGTTCATTCCATTGCGCCTTTTGCTAGATTTTTAAGCAAATGTTTTATTCTTTATCGACATAATGTCCATTACATAAAGGTGTTATAAATACATCATTTTTGTTATTGCATCAGGTTAAGGCGTTCGGTTTGTCGGTCAGACAAAAACGCTGATTGTTCTGCTCTGTTATTTAAATAGTTTATGTAATCCGAAGCAAAAGTTTGATTAGTTTGATGATGTAATGTCAGTTCGTTAAAAATGTACTTTACTAAGTCAGTATATTTAGTTTGTTTAAGTACAGGTGAATATCTGTAATGGGTATACTAAGATCAATGTACTAGTGATATATAATATTATGAGATTGTAAGTGTATTATTTTATGATATTTTCTACGATATTTGGCAGACACCCTTATCCAGAGCGACTTTATCTTTTATACAGCTAAGCTTATTTAGCGTACATTTTAGTCAATACATCAAGCCAGTTAATCAAGCATTCTGCATCAGTTTAGGTGAACCTCATAGGCAAGCTTACTATCAGCTGATTGGGGGAAAAAAGCAACTCAACCCAACAAATGACAACTTGGTGGCTGATCCGGCCCTTAGCACTCAATTGGCAAATCTCAAACAGGGCGCCTTAAACACAGCTCATCTGCTAACTCTACTGCTTTACAACCCAAATCATCCTCTTGAATTTTGATACTAAAACCTTGTCATTCTTTTATCATGCTCTGTTCTGGGGGGGTTTGGCATAACCGCTGCCTAATTTGAGCTGCTACTACCTGTTACTAGTTATATTTTGCTGGGGTACTTTTTAATTTGCTATAAAATAGTATTCTTTAAGTGTAAAACTAGTAAATGATGAGTAATGACAATATGCTAAATATACTTTTGGTCAATCCAAGCCAGATTTAAGTACCAAGTATGGGATATACTTATACTATAATTGTCAGTAAAAGCCTAGTATACACAAGTACAATTTTAATTAGTATATCATTGATCTGTCCATAAAAGGTAAAATATTAGCATACCTATTGTTTAGTTTAGGATAAGTATTATAATAATAGTACATTTAAAAAAAATCTATATTCTGTAAGGGGTGGGATATTGCAAAAGAATCCGTCTCGGTTAAGGGATGGTCTTTGCATACAATATTTTTCTTCTGTGCATTTTATGTTGTGTGACGAGAAACTATTTAATGGTTTGAGAAAATTTAAAGGCTTATATTATATAAATATTATATTATTATATAAATATATCAAGCTAGTACTTATAAGGGAATTTTAAAAGTCTCACTGTGTGTTTTCTCTTTCACTCCAAGTTAACATCCTTGATTTTTTTTATCCCTGATGGCTGTCCTGTCAGCGGCGTTGTAATCAGCAGTGACAGATATCTCAATACCTCTTGTACACCCGCTCACGCATGCATAATACATAAAAAATGTGGTGACAGAAAGCTCTCCTAGTCAGTCTCACAACTGTTACCCTGACCTACAAGCGTCTTTTGATAGAGAATAACAGAAATCTATGTTTATATAAAACAGAAATCTGTTATGTATAAGCAGATCCGAGAGACTTTAGAGGAAACTGGATGTAAAAACTCACTAACTAGTTTGAAATTTAGGGTTTTTGCTTCGTGTCAGTCAGATCAGAAGTAACTAGTAACTATTTACTCCAGTAGTTTTTTTCATTTTTTTATATATGTATATATACAGAGAGAGAGAGAGAGCGCAATAAATGTATTCATACAGTAAATTTATATTCTGTCACTGATTTATCCTGTTTAGTGACTTGTGGATTCTAAATTAGACCGCTTTACTTACACACTCGTTGTTTTTAAGACCCAAAATTTTAATTCAGTCAGGTCCTTTAGGTCGACTTTTCAGTTCATTTCTGTCCAACGTTTCCATTTACAGCATCTGGCAGACACTTTTATCCAGAGCGACCTACATTTATACAACTGAGCAATTATTGGGGTTAAGGGGTCCAACAGTGGAAAATTGGTAGTGATGGGAATCGAACCCTGATCTTCCAGATGGCAGTCCAACACTCTAACCACTGCGCTACCATTTTTCCCTTTTTAACTATAACACACCATATCTTTATAAAGCTAAAGGGCTTTGTGCTTACATATGTGCAGGCATATTGTTTCTTAGATCCAAAGACAAAACATTGCCATATGTGCTTTTAAATTTGTGGCAACAGTTTAGGGAAAAACACATGTGGGTGTGGTGGTAGGGGCTAGCAATTTTGGGCCCTTTGAAAAAATTTAAGATTAGGGCTCCTTACCATATTTATTCCATATTGTTACTAGAAATAAAATAGATCTAGGGCCCTCAAAGTGTGTTTGCCCCTAAAATTGTCCTAAATTTTACCCTTTTAGCAACGCCATTGATGTACTTTTACTTACTTGTACATTTTTGGTGAAAAAAACTTTACTTTTATTTTGCTAAATTTGGCAGCGCTCCTCCGTTACTGTCAAATGCTAATAAACATGAGGTTATTTTTAAATAATTTGTTTATATGAATTGTTTGCAAGTCTTGCAAGATTTTGGAAAGGCTTAAACGAAATCTTCCAACTAAAGTTTAGTTCGCGTTTAATTGGAAGATGAAGCAGAGGAAAACTTGAGGAAAGGATTTAGATCACCAGTGACTTCAAGTTCAGTTTGTGTTTTTTTACTTTAAAAAGTCAATAAAATAGTTTTATAATGCGATGAATGGTGTGTGCAAAAAAACCCAACTGACATCACAGCCTACAAGAATTCCAGCTTCAACCTGAAAAAACACGTAGCGGTAAGTGCCAGAATAACACAGATTTAAACCCTATTAATAATCATTTGGTGTCTATGGAAACTTTAACCTTATTGTAACACCCTGTCCAAATATTTTTCCTTATATGCGCTCTCGTGCAAGCAATGACAAATATCTTGTAAAATCTGGGACTTCCAGCATTTATACAACAATTCGGACCTCACTAAAATGTAGAACATTTACACAAAATCGACACAGAATTGTATTTTATTTCTACCTAAATAAAGGAATGCACATATAAAATAAAGAAACTGAGCTGCTCTTAAAAGGTAAAGAAAAAAAGACAGAGTTTAACTGTTGAAAAAACATCCGAGTGTGTGTTTGAGATTTGATTGTAAATGATAGGGGATGTGATGGTAATGTCCATCACAGTACAAAGAAGATTTTGGAGGCGACGGATGTAAAAACTCACCAAGTAGTTTGAAGTTTAGGGTTTTTGATTCGTGTCGATAAGATCAGAAGTAACTAGCAACTAATTAATTAAGTAGTTTTGTTCGATCAGATACTTTTTTACTTTTACTTAAGTAACGATTAACATTGTTACTTTTATTACTTCTTACTTGAGTGAATCTTTCCCTAAGTATTTGTACTTTTACTTGAGTACAGATTTTGGATACTCGACCCAGCTCTGATTATAGTCACATCCTGTACTTAATTTACAGAAATACGTACAAAATAAAAGAGCCAAGTGATTTTTTTTAGTAATAATATTAGGTTTAGGATTTACTTAATTGTAAGTGTATTATAAATTAGCTGCATTAGTTATTATGACGATGTGTGTGCTTTTTTGTAGATTTACCCTTTAAATCCTGCTTTATGAGATTAAATTACCAACCCTGCAAACACATTTCTGTTATTTGCCCTGCACACATACAGAAATGTCTCTTCATTGCTTTTTTATAAGCATATCACATGGCACCACAGTGCAACCCATTAATTATTAGATAAAGCACAATTTTTGCATTTCCTATTTTCACCATAATGGATTTTTAATAAACAAATGTCTGACAGTAAAAAGCAGCTTTAAATGTATGCTTTATTTACTATGTGCTTTACTTTAACTATGCAAGAGATATTTGCTTTGCTTGATGATAATTGTACTTATTTTTTTGTGTTATTTTACTCTAGCTTACACTTTAATGAAACCATTATATTGTGTTGTTTTTTACATGCTTCTGGGAGTAGTGGTAGCTCAGTGGTTAAGGTGTTGGACTGCTTATTGGAATATCAGGGATTTCCAGAACCACCAAGATATCACTGTTGGACCCCTAATTGCTCAGTTGTATAAGAGATAAATGTAAGTCGCTCTGGATAAGCGTCTTCCAAATGCTGTAAATGTAAATGTAGGTGTTTATTTTTAAGGGGATTTGGACTAATTTGATGATGATATATACGTGACCTATAGCCATAACTGCTTTGCTTAACATTTATTGGTTACAACACTAGCTGACATAATTTAAGGGGACTAAGAAAAAGTAACTGAAGTGATTAAAAGTCTATTTTGCGCTTAGTGTGATATTATGAAACATTTGAACAGCAATCGTAAAAGAAACTTTTTGAACGCATTTACATAAATAAAAAACAGAACAGAAATAAAATATTCTTAATCATTTTGCCTTTGTCCTATGAATTTAAAAATTACGTAAAATCATGTAACACACATAACCAGAGGACCCTAGTAAGCGTAAGCTGATCCTTTCGTTCAGCCACATTATCATCAAAAATTACACCAATTGGCAGTTTATATAGGAAAATATTTTTATATTTCACCGTTTTGCATCTAAAACCCGGACTAGCAAATGTTCCTCCTGTTTAGAGGCGCTATACGATGCACCATTAGATAAAAGCGATGTACATACATGTAGGCTAACACCAAACATAATCGTAATTACATTTTTTCGATTACAATTATTTTCTCTTGATCACCTAAAGATGTCCGATATAAACATTTTAATACTTAAAATTCGTGTATGGCTCGAATTACAATAAATGTGGTGTTGAGTAGTTGAGTTGAGAAGTTTTAGTTAGCAAATAGCGCAGTTAGCTTATAACACCCTTGTCTCCCGTGTCAACGGCATGCCTGTATCCTGGTAATGCTTATTATTATCCACTTTTGAGATTCTGGTTTCTGGTAGATATATGTTAATTGCCCAACCTTTTTGACCACCGTTTTTGTCATACATTTTTAAATTGTATGCTACCTGCATATGGTTTAACAAACATACAATTTTTGCAACAACAGCCACCTTTGGTGCATGACAAGGACACATTTGTTCATTAGTGCATCTAAAGATATTATGACATCCTGCTGATACCAAACTTGCTATTTATATCTAATAATAATAGAATTATTTGTCTTAAATAAATATTTTGCCAATGCTGATCTTATGAGATACGTTAGAAAGTGCAAAATTTTGTGAATACATTTTTATTAGTATAGCCACATTAGTGTGTCTTGCCAAAACAGTTGTCTAGAAACTCTCTTTCTTTCTCTTGTTAAACTTGCCCCTGAGGAACCAGTGACCAGTTTCCTGGCCCTTTTTAAAAATTCTAAGATCCTCTAGGATGGACTGGGACTCACTCTGCTCCACTGACCCAAGGAAACTTTGGGTGTCACCCAGATGAGGATGGGTTCCCTTTTGAGTCTGGCCCCCCTCTCAAGGTTTCTTCATTTACTTAATCTCATGAATTTTATTTCTTGCCACAGTCACCACTGGCTTTCTCATTAGGGACATAAGAAACTTACACTTTTTCCTTAGATTGCATTGTATGTAATGTCCATCGTTCAAAGCGAAATAATAAAAATTATTGAATACAATTTCTTTTATGATTACTTAACTAAAATAGGCCCAAACAGCATGATAATCCACCCGTGCATAAACCAATAAATAAAGCAATAACGGTATTTGTCAAGAAGTAGACCACCACTGCCAATCACCAAAACCTCACTGCTAAAGCAAACCAAGCAACTGCGTCTGTTTCCAGGGATACAATTGAATCTTTTTGACTGGATCCTGGACATCATTTCACTTCCTGCAGATAAGACTGAAGGCTCAAGACACACAATTATGGAAAATGGATCCATTACATACCTGGCAGCATACTGCATAAAAAAAATCTGGCCAGCATCTGCAAATGGAAATACGAGTCACAAACAACAACAACAACAACAACAACAACAGATAATGCAAATGTAAACTTGCAACATCTAGTTTTAAAACAGTATTAAAACAGTATGTACCGAGGACATGTTGAAAACTTATAAAAGAATATATTGGTTTGTTCTATGGTTTATAGTTTTCTAAAAAGTTATAATGCTTATAAAAAGATAGTTTTTTATATTCTCTGTAAAAAAAAAAAAGCAATAAAAAATAATCGTAGTATGTACAGACATCTGGATACCCTGCTAAGACCGTATTTCGTAACACCTTTTTTGGCAGATATCATTGCTTCGGCTTCTTGTAGCCAGCTTGTTGTCTATCTTTTCTTACTTAATGACTCTCCACCCACTCCTTCTTTGAAAAACATTTTCAGTTCTGAGACATTTTTTGGCTCATCATGTATGCACTGCATATTTAAAATCTACCTACAGATTTCAAATAATGATGTTGAAGTTAGCCGACTGTGAAGGCCATTCCAAAAGCTTTAACTAGCATCTCCTGGTGGATTTTCAAGATAGGATTTTGAGCAGTGAGAAATCTTTTTAGTTTTAGTTCGTTTATTTTTAGTTTAAGTTTCCTAACTTACTAGCTGATTATGTGGCTTTTTATTATTTGTTTATATTTACTGGTATATTAGTTTCATTCTTTTCACTGACCTCCACAAAACTACCAAATCATAATAGATTTTTTTATATGTGGGTAGTGCAGTGGTGTTAGACTGCTAATTAGAAGATCGGGGTTCGATTTTCAGCAGTTGTATAAAAGTAAGTGGCTCTGGATAAGGACGTCTGCCAAATGTCGTTAATGTACATAGTATATACATGTATGATGCAGACTTTTATTTAAATAAGTGCAGTGTTTATTATAATTGATTACATTCACGATTGCAAGAACCATTTTTACCCTTTTTTCAGAATTGGCCTCTATATTTTATCTTATGACTCCTTTATACGGATATTTGTGCTGCAAATAATGATGCATTACTACTCCTTTGTCAGTTAATTCAGGGGTTTACAGGCTTGGACCAACATCCCACCACCACTCCACCACCCTCCTTAAAATGTTTATTGGTTGGAGTTGTTTTTCTTGTTGGTTAGTTATAAGTATACAGTGTATGTATACTGCTCAAAAAAATAAAGGGAACACTAAAATAACACATAAAATAAATGCTCAAAAAATAAAGGGAACACTAAAATAACACATCCTAGATCTGAATGAATGAAATATTCTTATTTAATACTTTGTTCTTTACATATCACACAATCACACAAAAATTATCAATGAAAATCAAATTTATTAACCCATGGAGGTCTGGATTTGGAGTCACACTTAAAATTGAAGTGGAAAAACACACTACAGGCTGATCCAACGTTGATGTAATGTCCTTAAAACAAGTCAAAATGAGGCTCAGTAGTGTGTGTGGCCTCCACGTGCCTGTATGACCTCCCTACAACGCCTGGGCATGCTCCTGATGAGGTGGCGGATGGTCTCCTGAGGGATCTCCTCCCAGACCTGGACTAAAGCATGGAGCGAGACATGATGTCCCAGATGTGCTCAATTGGATTCAGGTCTGGGGAACGGGTGGGCCAGTCCATAGCATCAATGCCTTTGTCTTGCAGAAACTGCTGAAACACTCGAGCCACATGAGGTCTAGCATTGTCTTGCATTAGGAGGAACCCAAGGGCAACCGCACCGGCATATGGTCTTACAAGGGGTCTGAGGATCTCATCTCGGTACCTAATGGCAGTCAGGCTACCTCTGGCGAGCACATGGAGGGCTGTGCGGCCCTCCAAAGAAATGCCACCCCACACCATTACTGACCCACTGCCAAACCGGTCATGCTGGAGGATGTTGCAGGCAGCAGAACATTCTCCACGGCATCTCCAAACTCTGTCACGTCTGTCACATGTGCTCAGTGTGAATCTGCTTTCATCTGTGAAGAGCACAGGGCGCCAGTGGCGAATTTGCCAATCTTGGTGTTCTCTGGCAAATGCCAAACGTCTTGCACGGTGTTGGGCTGTAAGCACAACCCCCACCTGTGGACGTCGGGCCCTCATACCACCCTCATGGAGTCTGTTTCTGACCGTTTGAGCAGACACATGCACATTTGTGGCCTGCTGGAGGTCATTTTGCAGGGCTCTGGCAGTGCTCCTCCTGTTCCTCCTTGCACAAAGGCGGAGGTAGCGGTCCTGCAAACATGCCTTTGCTGATTGTGGCCAAAGAGTTTTATTTTAACTTCATCAGTCCATAGCACTTGTTTCCAAAATGCATCAGGCTTCTGTAGATGTTCTGTTGCATACTTCTGACGTTGGATTTTATGATGGGGATGCAGGTAAGGTTTCCTTCTGCTGACTGTTCCATGAAGGTCTTGTCTGTGCAAGCATCGCTGCACAGTGGAACGGTGCACCACCACTCCTGAGTCTGCTAAATCTTCCTGCAGGTTTTTTGCAGTCAAATGGGGGGTTTGATTTGTCTTTCTGACCAGCATACGAGCAGTTCTCTCCAAGAGTTTTCTTGGTCTTCCAGATCTCATCTTGACCTCCACAGTTCCCCTGAACTGCCATCTCTTAATTACATTTCTCATTGTGCAAACTGCAAGCTGACAACGCTTTGCTATCTTCTTGTAGCCTTCTCCTGCATTGTGGGCATCAATAACTTTCATTTTCAGAGTCTTACACAGCTGCTTAGAGGAACCCATGGTTGTTGAGTGTCTGCAAGTGTATCAAAGTATTTGCAAAGCTTTGAAATTGGCATTTACTAACAGCTGTTGCCATGCATCAGATCTAATGAGCTAATTAAGATCTGAAACCTTGTAAAAAGAATCTGAGACTCTGGAACTCTTAGGGTGCCCAAACTTTTGCACAGTGCCATAAAAATGTTTTTATTTTTTATTTTTGTTCAATTTATGGCATAAAAAGTAACTATGCATCAATGTTTGCTGAAAATATTGTGCATTTTTTCCATTTTCAAGAGAGACTCTGTTAACATCTTTTCAATTAGAAAATCACCAAAATGTGTTATTTATCAAGGGGTGCCTAAACTTTTGCATAAGACTGTGTATATATATATATATATATATATATATATATATATATATATATATAGTTATAGTTATAGTTATATGTTTCATGTTTTGTTTCTGTTTCATGTTTTATTTTTCTTGTCTCTTGTTTTAGTTTATATCACATCATGTTTTCAAGTTTATGTTGTTCATGTCTCTTGTTTACTTCCTGTCTTGTCCTGTGTCCGTGTCATGTGATCGCCTTGTCTATGTGTTGTGTTCCCATTGGTCAGTCTTGTGTATTTCTAGCCCTTGTGTTTCTCTTTGTCTTACCACTGTCGATGTGAAGTCAAGTTCATGTTTGTTGTTTTATTTATGTATGTGCTAATGCTAAGCTAAATCAAGCTAATTTCAAGTCATGTCTAGATTATTCATTCATTTATTTTCCTCTATACCCTTATTCAGGGTCACAGGGATCTGCTGGAGTCTCTGTCAGCTCTCTCTGAAAGGGCAAAAGACAGGAAGTGTACACCCTGGACAGGTCGCCAATCCATCCCAGGGCCACACACACTCACTCATTCCTGTGGGAAATTTAGAATCACCAATCAACCTAACATACATGTTTTTGGACTGTGGGAGAAAACCGGAGAACCTGGAGTAAACCCACGCAAGCACAGGAAGAACATGCAAACTCCACGTCTTGCCACTGCTGGGCCCCTGAGAAAGGCCCTTAACCCCCAAATGCTCGGTTGTATAAAGAAGGTTAATGCAAGTCGCTCTGGATAAGTGCTGTAAATGTAAATATGAAAAAATAGTTTTACCATTCTTTATTTTTATTTATTAAAAGCTGTTTTTAATGTTGCCATATCTTTTACAGTTTTTATTAACTGCTATTGCTATGACTGTTATGATCTGGCCATTTTTTCAGGTTTTATCTAATAACTCTTGCAAGCAGATTTTTATATAAGCAATGCCGCAGGGTAAAATGTTGCACCACTACTCCTAAGTCAGATTAACCTTTATTCATGTCTTTTGCTTTGCTTTTCTATTGCCCAGTGTAAGAGCTTTATCTACATTTAAATTTGCAGAATTTGGCAGATGTCCTTATCCAGAGCGACTTACATTTATCTCATTTATACAACTGAGCAATTGAGGGTTAAGGGGCTTACTAAGGTGATGCTGGAAATTAAGACAGGGTGAAAGACAAAGAGATAGACAGCCATTTACGTTTTTGCCTTTTAGAAGATGTCCTTATCCAGAGCGACTTACATTTATCTCTTTTATACAACTGAGCAATTGGGTTTAAGGGCATCACTCAGTGGCCCAACAGTGGTAACTTGGTGGGGCTGGGAATCAAACCAGCATTCTTCTAGGAAACAGTCCAACCTTTATCACTTTTAATCTCTCCCCACTTTACTTTATCTGTCTATTACATCTTACCCTCACTTCTGAAATCTTTATTAACTGCCATTAATTACAATAGTCTAATTTAATAGTCTTTCTCTGTTATAAGCATCAATTAATATTATTTTTTTCTTCCAAGTTAGCGGTATACAGAAACGTGTGCTTGTTTAAGGGTTAAAGGATTGATCATAATGACAAGTCCTAATAAGTCAATTAGTTCCTAACAAGTTAATTAAGTTTTAAGGCTTAACAGCATGAGGAAAAACATTTGCACTTAAAAGTCTGCTTTTAAACAATTAGTGGCTTATACTATTTTTCATAATATTTATTTATTTTTTTTCTTAACAGATTGATAAAATATGATTTTTAGCCTAAATGCCCAATCTTGCAACTGTATATTGACACACACTTTACTGGCCTACAGAAAATAAGGTGATGAGATAAATTAAGAGGGCTAAATGAGGTAGATGGCTACACTCTGCAGTGCTGTGGCCTCCCAGGAGTGGAGCTTGACAGCCTAGTAATAAGCTCTCATGAAATTATTAACATGCCTTTCATTTCACATTTTTCTTTGCCCCTGTGTAAAAAAGGCAAATCTGTCTGATCTAATTGCAAGGTTGTTATGTACTCTTTATGCTACTAAAGACAACAAAAATCACAATGTATTTATTCATTATATGATCAGAAGTACACCTAACACTATTTTTTTTCTTTTTTTACTGTAGAGATATACATGCTGGTTTCTGAGCTCCAAGAGTTTTTAAGCACCTCTTTGGACCTTCCTGATCCAAGCTGATGTCCTACTTCTAGTTGGAGTCACTTTGAGGTGCTCTGTGCTCTTGAAGGGTGGATAAATTTGGAAAGTCAAATGGTGATTTGGATCTGCTGTTTCCACCACTGATCTTGTCAGATTCCTATCATTACATATGGCTTCGGTTTTTAAGTTGCTCTGATTTATAAGATGTTTAAGAGCTACTGGCAATTCAGATGCAGGAGTATGGGTTTCTCTTTGGGCCAGGTTCCTCTTAAGTTTTCTTCCTAATATCATCTCAGGGTTTTTTCCCTGCCACTGTTGCCTATATAATTATATATTGTAATTTTTAATCAGAATTTTAGTATTTCTGTAAAGCTGTTTGCATGAACATATAACCAAACATACAACTTAAAATGAATTAAATATGTGCGATCTGGCTTCTTTGCTGTGGACTTATAACCTGACATTTCTTCCTTTTATTTCTTATTTAGATATTAACTACATTGATTTTTAATTCACCAAGTCCACACACACACCTTGCATTTTGACATGTTTAGAAGTTCTATAACAAATAGGTAAGAGGTACAACATCGGCTCATCAACAACCAAATAAAAATACCTTTAACTAAAATGCAGACAAGTAAGTTATTAGTTATTGATTTATTAGAACTTTTTAAGGTTGTCACAAGTGCAGAAATTTATTTACAAAATAAACCATACAAAAGCCTGCAAACAAAACTAGCAACACCTTTCAATAACCTGGAACCATGGGCAAGATTAGCATCGCTATAGAACATGGACTAACATTTAAATGCCATTTAAACGACACAAGACTGAAACACAGGGCTATAAATACACAATCTAATTGGGAAAACAATCAACTAAACAAGCAACACCTGGACACAGTGAGAAAACAATCAACCAATGACAAGACAGGGGGAGACTCAAGTGACTGAACACATGACAAGGATGACATAAACAAACATTGAGCACATGGCTTTAAATATATAAGAAAGTTTTATAAGACAGACTTTGATTTGCCCTCCGGTGGTTGGGTTAGGCAATACCTCTGTTTAGCCTGACACCAACCCTGACAATGGTCTAAAGTGCTTAAAATGTATTGTCAAAATTCAACAATTATTGACATTTTTCAGCAGCAATAATCAGCCAAACATGATCTGTTTAGTTTAGTGGCATTGTTTACATTCAGTGCCGCCAGTATGGCCGACCTCCAGATTGATAATGTAACGTAAAAAACCCCCCACACCATATCTTACTTTCTTTCTGACTTCATAGCAACTTGTTCAGGATGAAAAATACCAATAGTTAACGTTAGCTAGCTGTTTTTTTGGTGTCTTAGGTTCGGATACAAAATCTCTTGAGAAATAGGACTGATAGCTAGACACTTTCACGACAGACCATGAGCAACATTACATGATGTTAAGCTCAAATGATGTATCTTTTACCAGTTAGCATGGAAATATAGCCCACATATGTTTTATATTGACATTAATGCCACCTCTTGTATCCTTATTTCATTGTTTGTAGCATAGTCAGTAAATGTAAGGTAGATGGTAATGTTGTCATTCTGTATGTATGTTGTCCACCAAATGTCGTAGAGAGGGTTCTAAGTGGTGATTAAATCAAGGCACTAAAACAAGCTTGGAACCGTCAGCTACTCTGGGTCACTGTTTAATGAGGTACAGAATATCTGAGCGCCATGTCCTTAAATAATGTTCGCTCTCCATTTTTAAAGAGAATATTTGAAATTCTATTATTATTATTAATATTTTAATCCTGTACTATATCTGTCTAACTGATAATATATAATCTGCTTTTTTTTCTAAAGGTTTATGCAAGTCATCACATAAAACGTTAAAAAAAAATTGTTCATGCTTCTCGTTTTCTGTATGTGTATTAATATATGTATAATTCGATGCTGTTTTATAGTCTTGCATTTTTTTTCCATGCCTGAAATCATATTATCAAGTTAATAAAAGCTCAGCACCTTCTAACAAAACCAGATGAGCCCTTAAATATTCAGATATTCAAAAATATTCAGATAGCACCTCTCTGCAATAATCTCTCCACCGTGCCTATAAGCACTACACCGGGTTTTTATTTTATCCACGCAAAGAATAAAAGATTATATTTATAAGCCACAGTCAATAAAACAATATAAACAGGAGATCTCATTTCAGATGATTCTTGTTTTCTGGAATTGTTATATCACCTATGGAACATGCCATGTAACGTAGCATTGGTAATTCTAAGCACTCCTGAAGACTTTGAATAGCTGAATTTAATCAGTGTAGTATAGTACAAGTATAGTACATACTGTACAAGTATAGTACATACTTTATAGTACATACTGTACAAGTTTAGTACACACTTTATAGGACATACTGTACAAGTATAATACATACTTTATAGTACATACCGTACAAGTAGTACATACTTTATGGTACATACTGTACAAGCATAGTACATACTTGAAATATGTGTGTATATATGTATATACATCAGCCCTAACTAGCTAAACTTGAATGTAGTGGTTGTGCATTTTTTTTGCACTAACCCTCACGGAGGAGCCATACAGAAATCATAGATAATAAGACCCAGCAGGCCGATTTATTTACGAGTGCAGAAGGGAGGCAGAAAGAGAAGAGAGTTAGGTTTGGTACTAGAAGGATTAGGACCAGGGTGCTAAAGCTTTCGACGAGAACCGGATAATTAGGTGAGAAGGTCAGTAACGGGATACTAGCAGTTATTAGTATAATAATGGGGCATCCGATGACCCCTTTAACAGTGTTGGTAAAAATGGGATGATACTTAAAAGAGAAATATAGGAATCGTTAGTATGCATTGTAGTCTTGATCAAGTTCTAAGAAGCTTTCCATCTGGTAGAGAATTATAATCAGATATCTCCTTCTGTTCTTCTGCAATCCAAGCGCAAACAGAGTTACAGGTTAGCAAAAAGCATAAACTGTTCACTGCACTGTCAGACTGCCTGTATATACATTACATGGACATTAGGGATGTAATCAAATCCAGATGCATTCTAACAAATGAACAGATAAAGTGTTTTAAAGTAATCCAGAGAATGATGGAGAACTGAGTCGAGTCTGGTCAAGTCTGAAGTTGTGCATTAGGTTTGCACACCTCTTAACTGTTGTGTGATAGAGGAGTTTTTTGTTCAGCATAGGGTTGCCATTCTTAAAATATGGAATAATCCCATATTCAACAATTCCGTTTTTATCCCATTTTCAACGAATACAGGAGTGGTTTTTAAGTATTTTAAGTTTGTGAAGCATTCATGCAAACCATCCCACCCACATTTTGTGAAGACTCATGCTATTCTTCCTCTGATTGGGTAAAACTTGCTCCCCTTGCTGTTTAATATAGTCAGGTTCAGGCCAGGGCCAAACAGGGTGAAAGTGGGGTGGGTCTCTTGGCAGTAATGTGCTGACAAGAGAGTAGATTTAAAACAATATCGGTAGGCAGCTTCAGAAAGTTTCAGAGCTAAAATTAAATTAAATTGAATGCAAAAGTACTGACAAGATTGGGAGAAATCTAATACATGGCTGAAAAGTGTCAGCAAGTGTTGTCTGTGGCGTACGGGGGTCTGTCAGAGCTTATAGAAATCAGTGAACCGTCTCACAGTTTTTTATACCTTAAGCATTTCCTGAGGCAGATGCTGTAATGACAGTTTTCTAATAGGTTCTAATAACAATTTTCTGATTGTTTAGATTTTATATTCTTTTTTTTAATTTAAAAATAAGCTTAAAATGTAATAAATATATAAATAAATAAATATCCAGTTTGCTTATAGGATAACCCTTAACACAATAAAACAAACAAAACAACTACTATTAATTATCACTATTAAAAACACCTGTACTGTTCAGTCAGCCAGTCATGTTGTTATAGTTATTTGCTCCACCAGACCACAAGGAGGGCAACATGGCGTTGTTTCTCTGGGGTCTTTAACAGAACAGACTGGGGAGAGTACACAAGTGCTAAGCTGTTTTGTAAGCTTGCCCAGCATTAGCTGTGGTTATTGTTTCTCTACTCACACCGGATGAGGCGATGACAACAGTCACCGCTGTGTTAACCGCTGTAGCTATGGATGTTGCTCAGAAAGCCAAGATTCGCCATGTTCTATGCCAATTCCCTGGTCTTGCCCAGACCCTTCCTAGACCCAAAGTTCCAGATCAGGACATAGCCCTGTAGATAGCGGACTATAGGTATTTGGTACATTGCCCTACCAGACTACCAGAGGGCAACAGGGCAGTGGCGTTGGTTCAGAAGAGTAAAAAAGCGCTGAGATTTTTTAAAGCAGATTGCCTAGATTTAACTCAGTGTAACATTTTTCCTGTGCCTTGGTTTCAGTGATTGCTCTATCCTGGTGCTGCATTTGATTACGACTCCTTGTCCCAATTTGTAAAACATGACAGTTGGGCAGTATACAAAATATGATATTAAAGATAGAGTTTTAATTTATATTAACAATAATAGGAATAATTGCAATCTATGTAACATTTGCCTTGGGTTGGTTATCATGCCAAGCGAGCAGGTTGGACCATTTACACACTGCTGATCACTTCCTAGTGTATACAGGGAATTGTGTTAAAGAATTTTGTGTCTCTTTTTCCTTAGTACTGTATACTGGCAAGAATGTTAACATTGATTCTTTTCTTCTTCCTATGACTCTTTTCCTTTTCTGCTTTTTCTTTCATCAATTCTACTCTTCCCTTTAAATCATTTAATTTCAGATCCTTTGTTTCCTTCATTCATTTATCTTATTATTAACAGTTGGCCTCTCAACTAGTGCTTCCCTTCTACTCAACAGTCGCCTTGCTTATGCTAATTTCTTATCATTTCACCTATATCACTCGTGCCATGAATCCAATTTTCAAGCTAGTGTCTGTTCTTAGAAAATCTTCTTACTCGCCTGCTCCTGTCTTTTGTTCTTTTACTCTGCTCCTTTCCTCATTTCCACCTTTGTCATTTTGTCATTATGTTTTAAATTAACATCTTCACTTTTCTTTTTGTTCCTATTATTTTCCTCTGTGTGGTTTCCTAGTGAACTGATGTTAAAATATACACTGTTGGGATTCAGCTTAATCTCTAACTGCCTGTGCTGTGTGGTTGATCCTTAAATCATGTCAATTAAGCTATTTTTATGTCTCAGATATAAGTTCAAAATAAGTTGTTGTTTCTTAAACTGTTTACTGTGTAAATTACTTGTTTTGTGTAAGGCATAAAGCTGCAACTAACTTTCTCCGTCTAGGTCTGTCATGGGCTCAGAACTGTGCTATTGTCAGAACTGAGCCCTCCTCAGAATTGAGCACTATTTCTTCTAGCATGGTTGCCACTGTTTGTTGCCATCTTGTTCCTGGCATGCCTCAATTGCAGTTGCCTGGTGGTGTTTAACGAAAAGCCATTTAGGTATAGATTGACTGATAATAAGTTTTACCGATATTTTTATCAGTTATCAGATTTAAAATATTGGGTCCACTGATATATACAGCACCACTGTGTGGTGGTTGCACGACTTGCTCGTAAGACCACCATTATGGCAATAAACTACAGCACTTTCAGTTTAAAAAACTTTTACTTTCACTGTGATCGGTATACCGTATAAAACACATTAAAAAATGCACTACATTACACATCAACAATACTATCTTTCAGGAGTCCTATGCCACACTAAAGCAGCAAAGCTTTTTTGAAAAAAAAAATTCTGATTGTTTAGAATAGTTTTTATTAGAATTATTTTTATGCAAATTGTTATCTAATCAATTTTTTATTTAATATTAATTTAAAATTGCTGTTCTGAGGCTTAGCTTCTAAGATTACCAAACAGGAATGAATTTTGGGAGTCGACCTTGGTCCGAGTCACAGCTGTCTGTGAGGTTTTGGGGATCTATCCTGAAGCTGCTGTGAGCTACGCCGCCTCCGTTTGAGCCACTCTGAGACAGGGGACCCGGTGGCTATGGCTGACCGGTGGGTATATAGGTTTGGTGCAGATTACGCAAAAGACCATCTTCTTTTTCTTCAGGAAAATAGCTTGTTTGTAAAGTAAAAGTTTTTAGGTAATTCTGCCAAGCCATTCCCTTTTATAGCATCCGCAAAGAGGATTTGCATATGCCGCACCATTGGCCAGTTTATTACACTGGCATTAGGGATTGGTCAGTTTATTACACTGGGGAAATTCCCCAAAGCAGATGGTCTGCAATGTTGAGTAAAGCTCGAAAGGGGACTACAACACTTTCAAAAAAACAGCTTTAAACTCTGAGTAAAATCACACCAGTCTTCAATCTGCTAGGACTTCACTCACATACTCTGCTCAAAACACAGCAAAAACCATAATTAATATTGGCGCTGCTTTTCAAGGACACCAAAGGGGTCTGAAAGATGATGTCATGGTACAGTATTTCTTTTGGACAGGTGGGAATATTGTGTAATTGGAATTTTGGTGTGTTACTACACATAGCTTATATAGTTTGTATACCTTTATAAATTAACTCATCTACAGCAGTAGCGTTTAATCTGGAACTATTTTAAAGTTTAATATTATAGTACAGATATTTTTTTACACCAGTTAATGGCTCATAATGTATTGTAGCAATGTTGTCCCTGATTGTCTAGATTGGGATTAAAAAAAGGAACAGGAATTCAATGTCTAGGATTTTTTCAATTTTGGTTCCGGCTATGATGACTGGGTTTTCTTTGCAAACACCGATTCAATCTACCAGATATGTTAGAAGGAAGAAACCACACAAAGATAGATACTAGGACCGGCTTAGGCTTTCTAAATGATAGGACACTTCTAATGAGAGAGTGCCTATCCCACAAGATGAGCACAGGATAAAGAACCCTTAAAGTAAACCAGTTCATCGGAAGCCATGATCACAGACACACTTACATATTATAGGTAATAGGAAAAAAATAGCAGCAAATTAGATTAAAACACATCTTGGAACTGGGGAAGAAAACCGTGTTTAAAAGAAATAGCACTTTCTGTAAGTGCAAATCTCAAAAAAAGAGGTTATCAAGTGAACTGATTAAAACTTTATAGCTTGCTAAAATTACTTTCTTGTAGATTTCATTACATGGATAGAATATAGGAAGTGTAGAATTACAGCCATACTTTTGTGCTCTATTTTACTGGACCTTAATTTGCCCAACCATTTGTAGATATATATAATTTTTTTTTACAGGAGGTTAGCAGCTAGGGGACATGAGAGCTTAATGGTTAGCATGACTGCACCTTGGTTTTTAGGGATTGATGCCTGTCTTTAGCTGATGTGGTGTAATTTGCATTTTCTTCCCATAATTCGTGGGTTAGCTATGAGTACTCCAGTTTGCACCCCGAGCGCACAGACAGGTGTTCTAGGCTGATTGGGATGTTGCCTTGTTTAATGGCTGTTGTAGCTCTTTAGCAAAGTCCTGAATCCTGAAAGGATATATGCGAGGTATAAAAAGAATGTGTAAATAAGAGACTCCTTTCACAATTAAAGATTCTCCTTTAAAGGATGTTTCAAATGTATTTAATAAAATTAAGGGCAGGGGAGGACAGTCACCACATCAAGATTTTATTTTATTTTTTTCCTTGTATGCATACAAATTGGATAATATCATATTCGCACTACAGTAGAGGAGCACGTGAACAAAGAAAGCCCCAGGGTTGAATAGATGCTTGCACTCTGTCAACCGAAACATCTGCACTTCTGGAAGCCCCAAGGCTACCACCTAGATTGCAAAGAAAAACACCTCAGCCCCAGTCAGCAAAGCCTGAACCTCATCATATTAGGCCACAGCCTATCTACACACCCTAGTGGTGCTGCAAGCCTACCAGGCTATACCTGCTGAGAAACCCAGATGACAGAAAGTATCTTCTAGTAGTTGTAACTAGCACCCTGTCTGTGTTCCTGAGGAAGACTGCTGCTAACCTAGCGTTTTAACAATGTCCACATTTGTTTCCCTCTCGGGAAATCCGATTCAGGGCACTGTGAGAGCTGTCTTTAATGAGCTGTTTTTTTTGATGCCAAACACCAGGTACTGCTGTTTCCAGGCAGTCTCTGGTAGACAGGACGTTCCCAACAGAGCCTTACCGCTGGTTTTTAGTAAGGGCGTTTAGTAAACAAATGTACACCACATCCTTACATCTTACATCCCAGTTACAGGTAAAAACAGCTATATAAAAATACTGTTATAATATTATGCATAACATTTTATGGAAATCAGAGTCTTGGTGTTTAACAGCTTCCTTAGTAAAGCTGTTCGGAATTTCACATGCAGACACAGTCAAGGCTACGTCTGCACACTGTCACACTGTTCCCGGAGCTTTTAAAGAGGTCTTAGCCACATTGACACAGACCAACAAAGGCAGTCTGGTCAGGGAAGGTCCTTAAATGCTTGGCCCAGATTTTTCAATAGCACGGTCTATTTCGATGGGTACTGAGCAAAAGTAGTGGAGCCAAGGAAGCCCTTATTCAGACCTCTAAGGAGGTACAGCTTTAGGCAGCCTGTCTTATAACCAAGGAAACAGTACACCTTTAAGTGGAAACTTTTTGGATCATGGGGCAAGCAGAGATAGCAGAACCCAATGGACTGCCCAATTAGGATTGTACTGGATTTCCCGCAAGAACATTTCGCCATAGGTTTATATAGGTTTATATATTACGTCTGAAGGTATATGTGGCGTCCTTGGCTGCTGCTTGCTGTGCCCTTTAGAGTGACTCCAAGATGGGCAGGCACACACAAGTTAAATGTTTCTTCTGTGGCACCAGAAGACTAAGACCTTGGTGGGACTTGGTGGTGGTTTTAAAGGAGTTCTGTGCCCCTCTTTTCGAACCACTGGAAAAAGTAGTAGTTAAATACTCAACCTAAAACCATATTCCTTCTGGTAATGTCCTCTCACCACAGGATTGGAGACCTTCAGGCACTGTCCACCTTGTCTTCCTTCCTGGACTTTGCATCAGGTATTGTCAAGGTCTTCCTTTACTTATCACCTGGGACTGTCTTCAAGTGCCCACTAAAACTACAAGAATCAATGCTGTCAATCCAGTGTACATGAAAAAAAAACATTTTAAAAATTAGCCTGTATGTATTTCTTAACCAATGACAACCAATGATGTTTCTGTTAAGCATTTTTTTGTACGTTGCTCAATAAGTTTTCGTTCTACTAAATAATTGCAAAAAAGATATATGTGTATTTATTGCTACAGGTGGGGTAAAAGGCCCTCCACTAGTAAGGCAAATATAATATTGTGCATAATGTAGTTAAATCTTGTTTAAAATAACCACTTTTGTTTTATTTTACATTAACAATTAAAATATAAAGTTTTTAATTAATAGAATAATTCACAATGACAATTTCACTAGTTTACTGTTAATTTCACTATTTCATTATCAATATAAATGATATGTTAAATATATGTTATATATATCAAGCAATTTTTACAGTTGATCTAAACCTAATCTGATCTAATTGACTAATTAGACTCGAGAATTCACTGGAGCTCTGCTACGTTAATTAAAGTGCTAGTGTCTTTATTGATGTGAAGAAAATAGACGTGACTAGATGTTTTAAAAGCTCCATGAAAAAAAGGTTGACAGAAAATATTTTAAGTTACAGAATTTGCTGGAGTGAAAGTATGTTTAACAGGTCACAATTAAAGTACTGATGCTTCATTTGTCTTTATGGGTGTCTGAGTAAAGCAAAAGGTTCATTTGCACCTTGTTTTTATAGTATTTCTTATTTTAGACCACAGTAAGTGATACAGTTGCTATGAAGGAAGTTCTGCTAGAAGCTTGTTATCCAGACTATACATGCTACTAGTAACAAAATGTGTCCAAATATACACATCTATATATATAATAAAGAGTTTGTGGTTTTTTACTTTTAAGAATCTTCGGGCCATAATCATCAATCATTTAAAATATGTGTGATGCTTTTGTAAAAGGCAAGGAAACTCATACTTGTCCCTGCTCAGGCTTTTGTGCTATGTTTAATTTATTTCCACCAAAGGTTGTGTCAAATTTGTCACCGAAATATAGAGACCACGGATACCTGGTTTTACCAGTATTTTTTGTTATATTTTGAAATTAAAGTTCTCGTTTAAAAGAAAACGTCTGTAAGGTTACCTCAGTTCCCTAAGGAAATGAGACTGCGTCAAGAGGCAATGAGAACCCTTTCTGCGTGACCTCAGTTTTGAAGCATATGTGAAATCACACCAATTAGAGGGTGATATGTTACAAGCACAGGCAGGGTGACGTCATTGACCAGGAAATACTAATGCAATTATCCAGCTACGGTAAATCAGTGTTTGAACTCAGTAGTGTGGACAGGGATCTGTCACTGCTTCAGTGCGTAGAGAGCTTCATGGAATGGGTTTCCATGGCCGAGCAGCTGCATCCAAGCCATACATCACCAAGTGCAATGCAAAGCGCCGGATGCAGTGGTGTAAAGCACGCCACCACTGGACTCTGGAGCAGTGGAGAAGCGTTCTCTGGAGTGACGAATTACACTTCCTCCATCTGGCAATCTGCTGGACGAGTTTGCATCTGGCTGTTGTCAGGAGACGGTACTTGTCTGACTGCACTGTGCCAACTGTGAAGTTTGGTGGGGGAAATTATGGTATCGGGTTATTTTTTAGAAACTGGGCTTGGCCCCTTGATTCCCGTAAAAGGAACTCTGAATGCTTTAGCATACCAAGAGATTTTGGACAATTCCATGCTCCCAACTTTGTGGGAACAGTTTGGGGATAGCCCCAAAGTCCTGAACTCAACCTGATAGAACACCTTTGGAATTAATTAAAGCAAAGACTGGCCAGGCCTTCTTGTCCAACATCAGTGTTTGACCTTACGAATGTGCTTCTGGAAGAATGGTCAAAAATTCCCCAAAACACACTCCTAAACCTTGTGGAAAGACATAACAGAAGATTTAAAGCTGTTATAGCAGCAAAGGGTGGGCTGACCCTATGGATACGTCTAAAGGCATATGAGCGAAAACTTTTGGCAATATAGTATATCTTAGTGAGTGACTCAAAGACTAAATTAAATAAACAAAGACAGTAAACCTAAATTAGACTAAAGCTAGGTGTCTATAAGCTTAGAATACACAGTGTTGGGTGTTCTTTAATAGTGAATTAAATCTTATTTACTTCATATGAGCTTGCCAAAGTGCATGTATGGAAGAAAAAACCATGACATCCATGTTGTAAATTTATCATGTCAATGTTTAGATTGTCTTGGCTGACCTAATTTACAGCAACTGAAGTTTCATAACTCTTCAAAAAAAAATGTTTGGTCAGTGAAAAGTTTCATAACACTACCAGAAAAGGTGAAGCACATAGAATTTGTATCATCATACTGCTTTTCGGAAAAAAGATCACGTTTTCTTTGCAAGAATATAGCCAAATACTCCCCAAGACCTCCTCCCTCTTTCTCTATCTGACCACACATTGACTCTCTTTTATTTGTGGAGGATTTATTTCAGAAGCCCAATAGCCTTGGACTCACTGCTGTTATTGTAATCGTTGTAAAACCCATTGGTGGCCATGAGTGCTTTTTAATGGACTCCTAAGTGGATGAACCTGCAGCGCCAATGAATCGCTGTGGTTATTCCCTCGTTCGTTTAGGGCACTAAATGCTAGCTCATGTTCTTTATCCACATTTCAGTCAACAGAGAGAAAAGATGAAAGAAAAGACCAATTAAATGGGTATACATCCTAAAGTCTTCAGGGTCCAAGAGAACACATACTGTACAGGCACATTATTATGTTCTTCCTCTGAACAGGCAAACAGACTAAAATGTATTTTTTATACATTATAGTATTATCGGTTTTGCCAATTGGTACTACAATATTTTAATAAATAATATTGCCAATAAGGTTTAATACCTTATTCTTCTTTATAAATAAATTTGCTATAGATTTTATTATGGGATTTCTGAAATAGAAACCAATAGCTAAGTAAGGAGACAAAGACTAATGTAGATTATGATGGTTACAGTAATAAAGTGATACATTTACTAAATTATATTAATGTATAATATACAATATGTCTGCTTGGTTTGGTTGTGTCAGTGTTTAGTAGTAAATTTTCTTGTCATGTCACAATCCACAAATCAACACAATTTCTTTTAAATAGAAATGTTATTCTACTAGTTATCTAACTACGTTGCATCCTAAAAGATGGTGGGACCAATCAAGCAGTTTTTGTGGATCTGATAAAATGTTTTATTTCATTTTCATTTACGGCATTAAGCAGACATCCTTATCCAGAGTAACTTCCATTTATATCTTTTTTATACAACTGAAAAATCAGGGGGTTAAGGGACTTCCTCAGGGGCCCAACAGTGGCAGTTTGGTGGTGCTGGGAATTGAACCCCGACCTTCCAATTAGCAGTTCAACACCTTAACCACTTTGCATATCCTTTAATTCACAATGTTATTATTACAATAAAAGAACATTCAACTTTTTGATGTAAAAGACAAATTGACTCGAATAAGATTTTATTTTAATTAATTTTATAATTCAGTACTGTAGGCATTGGTGTGCAGTCAAACCAGAAAGGTCTAAACACTATCAGAATCTGACCGACATTTACAAATATAAATTCTAATATTTGTTCCATTAAATTGTATTAATTTATTCTCAACCGTTTATTCTCTTCATTTCATAGTGTTTCTCTTGCTGCACTGCTTCCAATACAATTATGTGAATGTTAGATTTCTTTGTCCAATCAGATTTCAGTTTCTATGTGCTGCCATGTTATCTGCCTATATCTGCATCTAATCTGCCCAGGGCCTTCAGAATCAGTAGTGCTACCCATGTAACTTAAACTGTATAAGCAGAAGCGGATTGCTAATTGGTTAAACACTGTTTCTTTAACCAATCACATTTCAAATAAGAATCTCCAGAGCCAGCTAGCAGGGCTTCACATTGCTGTCAGCGTTTTTCCGTCCTCTGATTGGTTGATTAGAGTAAAAGTGTTACAGCCAAGTTCGACTATCGAAATGCGTCTGTACATGTGAATTAGAATTTTTATGCCTTTTTAAAATAAGAATATATTAATACGTGGCAGATGCTAATTAGGTGAACAGTTTAGAAGTATGTCATAAATCAGTCGTGCGTTGACATTATTAGACACAATTATAATGTTTATGTAGTTATAATGTTTATATAATGCCCTCTATAGTATGTAATAAAACTAACAAGCTATTTTCAAATAGCCTTTTAACGTCCAACTGGATCTCCCATGGGACAGTGAGTGCACTGTGGGTAAACTTGATGATCTACAAGGATGCTAAGAGCGAAGCCTTTATTTTCTTGGTTCTGAAATTCTAATTGTATCCATGATTTTACTGGTTTCACATGTTAATCTGCTTTTTTGTAACACCTGGCTATACTAGCTATGCAGCATGACTACACTTTTGATTAAGCACTAATATAAGTAGTAGAAATATGACAATATCAACATTTTAGCAGGTATATGGGATGTCTCAGCACTTAACCAACAGCAGCAGCAGCAACTGTAGCAGCAGAAGAAGCATCTATCCACCAGGCCAAACCTGTCTCTATTCTATTTTCTGCAATGCTAACAATGATTACAACTGGTAAAACAAGCGACTTTTCATGATTTATCGCTTAGGGCACAATTATACAAATTGTGGTTGTGGTCGCCCCTGGCTTGCTCAGTGGCTGAATCAATAAAAGTGAAAAGTTTTCACTTTTTTTTAACTATTGTCTTATTTGATTTGTGAAGATGCTTTGACACAATCGCTATTGTTAAAAAGGGCTAAATCAATAAAAGTGATTTGACTTGACTATTAAGTTGAAAGGAGACAATGTCGAGATGTCAATTAGCATACAGCACTTGTTTTTTCCTACTAGGGGACGAAATCCCACGAGAACCTAGATGAAAAGTGCTTCTTTATGTCTCTTGATTTTTTTGCTTTTTTGTGTTTATTGTCCACTGAGCCCCATTTAGCCTGTATTATATTATGTCCAATGTAAGAATTCCTAAGAATGTGCTCTAAAACCTTTTGGTATTGGACGTGGACTTTGGACCTTGCTGTAGATTATCATTCTTGTACGAAACTCAGACAGCATGCTGGGATTTTAGACTCGTCAGTGTGTTCAGTGTTTTGCACTGATGTACCACTCTGTATTGCAGGGTTTCTTTTTTTCTACCCTGTGGAGGCAACGGGGGATCAAACATAGCAGTACAAAGCTTTTTTCTGTCTTTTCTCCTACGGGAAGAATGAAGAACAGGTTCAATCAGAGATTTTGAGCCACTGAAACAAAAAAAGTCTCCCTGTTATTTTCTGTCTATTTCTCCCCCTTTTTTCTCCTACTTTATTATTTCGCTACATTTTTCTGTTTTTCCACTTGCTTTCTTCTACATTTCCTTTTTTTGTTTTTGTGTTTCTTTCATTCATATTATGTAAAGAGGATGACAGTTTGCATCAACTGGATTTGTATTGAAATAAAAAATAAACATTAAGATTTACCCTAACGCTTAATGCAATGGTTTGTAATGCGTGCTAAACACATTATCAACAAAAAATAGAGCAAAAAAAAAAAATAAAAAAATGACAAACACAGACACGACAAAACAAAAAATGTCTCAGAGGTTACCACTTCTGTAACCTCGGTTCCCTGAAAGTGGAAATGAGACATTGCAGAGCATCGACTACAGAAAAATTCCCCAGCTACACTTTCCTTGAGCTTCATTTGATATTATGGAGCATCCGCTATGGGAACAGTGTTCAATCATGCCGTGCGATACAAAAGAAAAAGAGGAGAATGAGCTACTTGGCAAGAATGTACTAAAACAAATCAATCCGCACTCACCGGGCAGAAGAAAACATAGCTGCACAAACTGCACAAAGAGCTGCACAAACTTGACAGAAATAGACCACACTAAACAGCCTGCACAAAATCTGGTGGAGCTTTACATGTCTCCAGAAAAATGCGCTGAAGACATAAGACGTACCTGCACTAGATCTCAAGTGGAAAGCGACACCACTTGCCCTTGTTTGTAAGTTCAATGTTGTTTGTATAGCCCTTTATAGACACACATAAATTACCTGCACTAACAGGATGGCAAATAAACATAATAGAGCAGAGAACAGTTGCTCTGCAAAAAAAAGGCAAAAATCTGATAGCCCACATGTACAGGAGGGATAATAATAAACCGCTTCTGCGCTATAAATGGCTGGGCGAAGAGAATACCAGATGCTGGGAATCGACCGCATAGTGATGACTCCGGCCTCAGATCATGTCATCCACGATCCGAAAGAAAAGTCTCTGCTTAGAGACCGCTCGCCCTTTCTTGCCACCACAACTGGCTGTGCGGTCAATATAAGCTCTTCGTGCTCTGTACGGGCAGATGGAGCTCAGCACTAAAAAAGGCGGAGAGAACCACTGTCAGGGCGGAGAGAACCACTGTCTGCACCCTAAAGGGGTAGACACTCGGTCGGTGCGTAACGCTGCAGTCCCCGGGCCCAAAGAACAAACATTTACCATTTACTGAAAATGCGTGAATGTCTTCCACAGACTTAGTCGTTGCTAGAGTGAGCAGAAGTGCCCTTTTAAGTGAAAGCTCCAAGCTTGATGAATGCTTTGATGAATAGCAATTGGTGATCTGCCAATTAAAAATTTGCAAGCTAAAAATACTGCTGCAAGCTCCAAGCGGTTTATATGCAGGTGAGCCTGCAAACCTTACCAGATGGCGCCACAGTCTTTGGTCGATATGTCCATTGTGATGATCATGTGTGATGTCCCTGCCCCCAAGGGGACTCCCCGGCTGAACATTTCTGGGTCATGCCACATGCACTTATGCATCCACAAGTGACCACAATGTGCATGCTGTGAGTCGAAACATACTTGTCTTGTGCATGTTCACACACAACCCCAGTGAGTTTAAGTGGCACGTGACTAAATAACACCTGCCGCGGGTGGGCTAGGGTAAGTCAGTGGTCTAAATAGTTGAGAATGTGCATTCCAGAGCAGCTTTGTCTGGGACACCTGAAGCACTGCCATGGCATAAAGAGCAGAAGCTCTGGCGGCATATGCCTTATTGGCGAAGTAAGCAGCTTAAAAGGCAGGCTGCCGCTGGCACCAAAAGTATTCAATGAAATCGGGCACAGATGGATGGCTACATCCTCTTCGTCCGGGATGTACGGAGTTATCCACAGGGCAAAAATAAAGAGTGTGGCCAAGCGGACTCGTGCCGATTGGGGTGCAGACCACGCCTTCACTACCTGCTCATGCACATTGGGAAAAAAAAGCACTAAAGTCCTAGAGGCAGCCTGATGGTGGCTGGAGGACAGGTACCAGGAGTCCAGCTTGCTCCTAGCAGGCTCAGCTGGGGGGTTTCAGGTAAGCTCTAGCTGCTTTAAACAAAGCCCTTGAGAGCACCTCAAGAAGGTCTGGGGGCTTCTTGTTGTCTGAGGGATCCTGTTCCAAATCCGCCTAATCACCTCTCTGACGCAGAAACAGATATAACGCCATTATTGTGGCCGAAAGAGAGGATGTACACACAACTCAGTTTTTAAAGTGGCAATAACAAAAAATAAAAAAAATAAAATAAAAGACCTCAACAAATGATTAAATACTGCAAAACCTAAAGCACAAAGGCAAAATTCGGAAATAGAGTATGACATTATAGTCAGAAATCATATTAATTAAGGGATTTATTTAAATTAGCTTTCTAATGTATAAAGAGATATTTATGTATATTTATTTGTTTCAAACAAATATGAACTTTGTAAACTAAGTGGCAGCAGCCGTGACAGTTTTTTTAATGTCCTGTTGTGTTAATTATACAAATGGAACTGCAGCACAGTGGGCAGCTCAGGGTATCTGAGGTTTGATCATAACCTTGTGTTATTGCATGTGTAGTTTTTTCATTTTCTCCTGAATTCATGTGGGTTTCATTTGCTCTGCTAAATTGCGCTTAGTATTTGTCTCCTCCAGGATGTTTTCCCTGCCTAATGCCCAGTGTTTCTGGACTGGCAGCGTTTTCACCTGACCAGAATAAAAAGCTTACTAAAGCAATTTAGTTTAAAGTTGCAAATCCATAGTCTGGTACATCGCTCAAGCATTTGAATTAGTCTATTAATCCTATCGCTCTCTCTCTCTCACTCTCTATCTTATTTTTTTTACTTTCTCTGTTTCACTTTCTCTCTCTCTCTCTCTCTCGTTCTCTCTCTCTCTCTCTTTTCTGTAATGTCCTCTCATGTAGAGTGTAATATTTATGTCTGGTGCATTTCCCTCCAGCATGTTTTAACAAAAAATGTAATAACAAAATGTCTGTCTGCATGTGGGCACAGTGTGTGTGTGTGTGCTTTAATTTCACCCCTCTTTTTCTTGAACATGTTTACCTACCATGTTTTTCACATTGCAACAGCCTCTCCTACCTTTTTTTTAATGGATACATTTGGAGCAGCGTTAAAGGCCTGGCTGCTTGACTGTTACTTCCAAAAAATACTGTTCTGTGTACATGAAGTTCAGCCTTTCCCAGCAGTGCAAGTGGGGGTGGATGAGTTATGATGATTTTAATTGCCCACACATTTTGGGGAGATCAGTTTTATTAGTAGTAACAGCACGGATCAGTTGTGGTAGTTATTGGGCCCAAAAATTTCTAGTGGCACCCACATAATGAACTTTTTACATGGCCATGTTACATTTCAGTTTGCTGCCAGTTTAAAAATTGGACCTTTCAGTTTAAACAAATAAATTGTTCTTTCGTAGAAAAAAAATTATTAAAACACGTTTTTACCGTCTCTTTGAGCAACGTTATACAGAAACTTGACTTGAAATTTCCAGTTAATAGAATAATTGATAAATAGATAGACGGATGAATGAATTTGAGGATGGATAGATAAATGGATGGATAAATAAATAAATTAATAAATTTGGAGATTAATTAATTCAATGATGGATAAATAGATGGATTAATGAATTTGATGATTGATGGATGTATGGTTGGATGGATGGATGGATGGATGGATGGATAGATAAATAGATAGATAAATTTGAGCATGACTAATTTTCTGGTGAATAAATGGATGGATGGATGGATGGATGGATGGATCGATAAATAAATGAATTTAAGAATAATTTTCTGATGGATAAATAGATGGATGGATGGATAAATTTGAGGATGAATAAATTTTTTCTGATGGATAAATAGATGGATGGATGGATAAATTTGAGGATGAATGGATAGATGGATTGATGAATGAATTTGGGAATGAATTAATTAAATGATGGGTGAATAGATAAGTGGATAAATGAATTTAAGTATGGATGGATGGCTAAATGAATACATTTGAGGATGAATTAAGTTTCTGATGAAATGATGGATGAATGGATGGATGGATAGATTTAAGGATGAATTAATTAATGATGGATAAACAGTTGGATGGATGGATGGATGGATGGATGGATAAATAAATTTGAGGATGAATAATTCAATGATGGATAAACAGATGGATGGATTTGAGGATGAATTAATTAAGTGATAGATAAACTGGATGGATAACTGGATAGATACATTTCAGGTTGGATAGATAAACATATGGATGACAGGGTTGGATAAATAAAATAAAGGTTTGTAACAGATTTCCAACTTAATCTTTATGCCTTTTTTATGAAAATCCTGAATATATTCATGATAAACGAAATAATGAAACAGTTCTCTATTGTTACATCATTTTTTTAAAGTTAAAAAGTCTTTGTGAAACTTTCAGTTTTGTAATCCTTGTGTAAATTCGCTGAAAGGTGAAAGGTTTCTCCATCGGCAGACTGTGAAAATAAGCACTTGCATCCGAAAATCACAATTCCATCAGATGAATCACGTTGTTAAAACCCAGTGTGAGAAAACGCAGGTCAGTTTGTTTACTCTAGTAAAGGTTTGTGTTTGCAGAGAGATGAAACAGCAGATGCGCTAAATATTTGAGCACAAAAAACAAAATTGATTGGTTGAATTTGCACACATTGCTTAATTGTGATGAGTCATTGAAATCGCATAATTCGACTCTTCATTTAACAAACCTAACTTTAAAATTTTTTTTTTTTATGTTTTTCCCTACAAAATTATGTGCAGAAATGGTTAAAAAAATTAATATTAATAAAATATTAATATTAGTGTTAGTAATAAAACAAAGAACATGAACAGTGGTTATACCTAAAAGTACAGTACACTGTAAAATGACAAAACCATTTAAATTGTAAAAATCTGAATTATGGACAAGTGCCATTATGTAGCATTTAAAAAAAAAAAATTTGAACATTTGACATTTAACACAACTAGTTTTATAGATGTATTTTTAAGCAACAAATACTTTTGTTCTGAATTCTTAGGCAGCAAATATTCAACTACAGATTTAAGTTTTTAATATGAAGAAATTTGGAACATTAAATCCAAAAATTTAACCCACAGAATTTGGTTACATGTTCTCCCCATGCATGCTTGCGTGGGTTTACTCCGGGTTCTCCGGTTTCCACAGTCCAAAAACATGTATGTTAGGTCGATTGGCCCTGTGATGGGCTGGCGACCCGCAGAATTCAGATCCTACAGAAAGTAAGTCAAAAGTCATCCACAGCGTAAAGTAGATCTCTAAAAAATCTCCAAATTTTTCAAACATTTTCATTTATAATTATTTATTTAACTTTTATATTTATATTTTAGGTTAGCGTTTGTCTAACTTATGTCTGGTGTTTGTTTTAAAGTATATTTCATGTGATCATGCCAACATGTCTATACTACATCTATAAACCGTGTTTTGAGCTAAAGACTTGAACTTTGTAAACAGTGACATATCTAAAGTGCTGTAAAGCTCCAGTGGTAGAGCTTTCGCCACTTATATTTCCTTATTACCACCAAAAGTATTTATCAGTATTCACCCCCCTGTACTCTGATACCCTTAAATAGTGCAATCAATTGCCAATTACCTAGAAGTAACCTAATTAGTTAATAGAGTCCACCTGTGTGTAATTTAGTCTCAGTATAAATACACCTGTTCTGTGAAGTCCTCAGTGGTTTTTTTAGAGAACACTAGTGAACAAACAGCATCATGAAGACCAGAGTACAGGGGGGCTAAATAAAAATGAACACCACATTTTCAGATTTTTATTTACTTAAAAGTTTTAAAACCACATATCATTTTCATTCCACTTATTATGTGTTACTTTGTGTTGGTCTATTACATAAAATCTAAGTTTGTGGTTGTAAGATGACAAAACTGTAGATAAAAAAACATATCTCCTTAGCCAGACATACACATAACATATCCCATAACCTTATGCTTTAGTAACCTGATTAAAGGCACATTATCAGCTAGTGCCTGCTAATATTATGAACAGCAGCTACGCTAATTCATATCCCTTTTTATACACATCCCGAAGGCATCCAAAGATTGTGCCAGCACTGGAAGGATCCCGAGGCATCCAGAGATTGTGCCAGCACTGTTAGACCTTCAGTGAGAAGAGGTCACTCTGTGAGGATTCTGAGGCATCCAGAGATTGTCGACTCCAGTTGGACTGCAAAGATTTTGTGTATTTAAAGCAAAGATGCCAACGCTATGTGACTTTGAGGATGTCAGCAGGACGTACTTCCTGCTATCATACAACTTTCACTGACTGAATATGATTATAGAAAGGACACTGCTTATAATCACACTACTCAGTGTTTAAAATAAAGTCATTTTTAAAGCACACTTTCCGGTAAAGAGTCACCCAAATGAGCATGGGTTCCCTTTTGAGTCAGGTTCCTCCAAGGTTTCTACAAAATAAGGGAGTTTTTCCTTGCTACAGTTGCCCCAGGCTTGCTCATCGGCACTTAGCTACCCACCTTGGAGAACATTCACAGTCTGCAAAGGACGAGAGGCATAATCAAAGACCCCTTTTACCCCAACCATGGAATGATCACACTTCTCCCATCATGCAGACCGTACAGATGCCTTAGAGCCATATTTACTCTGTATTTACTGTATCATACAAACACTCATGTACATAACCATTATGTCATTCTTTGAACAGCTGTAACTGTATCATACTATATATACCCTTATTGATAGATATCATATATTACATACTTCTGCACCTTCTGTACATTAGTTACTCTTACCTCTGTAATTATCAACCTCATACCCTTATTTATTACACCATTATTTAGTGTAAATAGGCCACATGTACCTTGCACACTGACAATAAAGTTTAATCTAATTTAATCTAATCTAATGTTTTTGATAGCATTTTTTCATTTTTCGAACATTAATCATGGACTTTTGTATTATTGCTTATGTTTTGTAAAGCTGCTTTGAGACCATCACTAAAAGTGCTATGTAAATAAAACAGAATTGAATTGAGTTGAGTTGAAGTTTTCCATCTATTAAAAGCAGCTGAAGCTGAGATGTGCAAAAGAAACAATGCCAAGCCATTCATTTCAGGCCCTACATAATTAGTTCAGCCTCGTTTTTTAGTCGGCTTGATGTGACGCAGCAGGGAGTTCATTTTTATACCCGACTGCCAGATGTTTACACAACTGATTGATTTGAAAGGTGCTACATGTCTTTGCTAAATGTATCTACCTAGTTTTAAAGTGCAGGGGGAATGCAAATTAGCTTTTCGGAAGAAGACGCGTTTGTATTGTATCTAAGGAATTTAATAAAACTAGCTTGATTAAAAAAACATCTTTGACCTTTGTGCTTAAATGAATTCAGCAGCTACCTGAGCTCCTAATATATAAGTGCTGGTTAGTAATATGGGTGAGGATGTGCCCAAACACAAGACTTACACTTTTCAAAAAAAGCTAAGCATGAGCTTCACAAAACTGCATCTAGCAAGTTAGTGCCAATGCAAATGCTAGGTACACAGGAAAGACCAACTTGGGTTAATTGGGTGCAAAAGAGGCAAGTGTACGAGTGTTTTGCTATACTGTTTCTTAGCAGAAGACATTTTTAAGATGTTCTAGCGAACAATTTTAGCCCTTAAGCAGATTATCTACACAAAACACCAAGACTTCAGAATGTTCCCAGGAGAATAAATTTAATATATCCGTAAGTCAAGCGAATGTAACTTGACGTATTCGAATGCTTGTGTAATTTAGCCCACAGCTTGTGTTGTGTTAATGCAGAATAATGTATATGAGTTGCACGATCATGCGGTGCGATTATGCAATTTTGATGGCTTTGTGTTAGCTTCCTTTTGGTATTTGTCAGCATTTTTTTTCTTTGTGTGTGTGTGCTGCCTCACTAATTGTTTATGGAGGGTAGCATGTTTATCCCAATGCCAAAAACTGTATATTTGCTGTTGAAATAATTTAAAACATTTAACACAATAGTTTTGTAGATATTTTTTTTTTTATATTTTGTATTCATAACTATTTTAAATGCCACATTTTATTCAGTTGTGTTGAAGGATAATTGGTTAACAATTAAAACTTCCACATCTCAAATTCAAATAGTTTTGTCATATTTTAAGGTTTTGCACCAAATTTGGCTCCTAGGGTATAGGAGTATATTTAAAAAAATAAATGGACTATCGGTCTAATTTTACTGTTTTGTTTTTTTTGCAAACATCTGTAAAAGAACAACTGGAATTCTATATAAATATATGATTTTCTATATAAAATCATGTGAATGGCTTTATCTGAATATTCTACTTTGTCATTTAAGCTGAAAATATTCTTAGACGGTATTTTATAGGTATTCAGTATTCAAAACTATTTAAAATGGCGTATTTTATTTAGTGGTGTCAATAATTTTTCACAACTTAAACTCAAATAATTTTGTCATATTTTGAGCTTTATGCGTTTGCAAGAACTTTTTCCTCCTAAACCCATACAGATGTATTGCATAAATCTTTTAACAGCAAAGTAACAAAATACAGTAAACTGGAAAAAAATGCGGGACATAATTATTCTACCTCTCACTTAGACTCAGTAAAAAAATTCTTCTATGTTCCTGTTTACTGTAAATAATTCCAGTAGCTTCATCCGCTAGTAAGTGCAAATGATTAATAAATGTTATATACTTCGGTATAACAATCTCACCTGTGTCAGATGTACTTAAGTGAGCCTGAATCCAAACGTTCCCTTTGGTAACTATAGATTCTATTTTACTGTAGTTTTAATACTATTATGAACATCTGGATACAAACAACTGGAATTGCTTTAATATCTGCACAGGTCATCTGCACTGACAATTTATATAAAACCCATAAACATCCTATCTGCTTTGTCTAAAATTACTACTTCTAATAAACATAAACAGTCATTAATTTTAATATTTTCCTTCCTTATATGAACTGAACATCATCTTAAAGAGTAGTCATAAACACCAAGACTCCAAAATGTTCCAGGGAGAATAAATTTAATATATCTGTAAGTAAAGCAAATGTAACTTGACATAATCTAATGCACGTGTAATTCAGCCCCCAGCTGCATAGTAATGTCTATAAGTTGCGAGATCATGCCGTGCAAATGTGCTATTTTTATGGCTTTATGCCAGCCTCCGTTTGTTATTTGTCAGCATTTTTCTGTGTGTGTGTGTGTGTGTGTGTGTGTGTGTGTGTGTGTGTGTGTGTGTGTGTGTGTGTGTGCCACTACGCTAATTGTTTATGGAGTGTAGCATGTTTATCTTAATGCATTGTATAAATTAAGGGCCACTAAGCAGCTGTGGAAAGGGGCATTAAGTAGCCGTGTGAGAAATGAGAGAAAAGAGGAGTGGTTTGTTTATTATCGTACCTGTGTGTATAAAACAAAAGCCAAAAATGACATATAAGGTGATCTGTCCACTATAGAGAGAAAGAGAGAGATAGAGAGAAACATTTTTAAAAACTAATTTTTTTGTGAAAAAATAAATAATTCCAGTTTATTTCCCAATTTTTTGAAATAAAAATACGTCGATTGTAATAAAAAAAAAAAAAAAAAAGCTTAATTATTGTCTCTAGTATCTGTTTGGTGTCTAGACGACTGGGTGCTTCCAACTTATGTGGGTGTGTTGGTAAGTTTCATTCATCCATCTATCTATCTATCTATCTATCTATCTATCTATCTATCTATCTATCTATCTATCTATCTATCTATCTATCTATCTATCTATCTATCTATCCATCTGTTGTTAATCATTTGTTTTTCTTTAAACAAATTATAAACCCTCATACTATTTTCTGAAACACTGAACACCAACAAAAACTGTAATCTCTCAGAGTTCCTCAACTATGTATATTACATAAGTTTATGATTAGTCTTAGCTCAAAAATATGAGGACTTGTTCTTCTTGTTTTGTTAGATTACATTCTTAAGAATGAGCCTGTTAGTATGTGCAGACAGTGACCAATACTTGCTATATATTTCTGCAGCTTTCTTAATATAACCTTTGATTTAGGTTTTGACATGCTTGTAGTAGTAGACAGATGAAACCAGGAAATCAAGAATGATACTATCTGTGATCTATGATACATTTCTACAAAGTATAAAAAAGCCTACTGTAAGCAGTATTTGGCAGATGCCCTTCATTATTCTTTTTTTTAATACCTGCTTATTACCTAATTCGGGGTCACAGGGATCTAAAAGGGCAAAATGCAGGAGCGGCACACCCTGGACAGGTCACCAGTCCATCACAAGGCCACACACACTCACACTCACTCCTATGGGTAGTTTAGAATCACCAATCAATCTAACATACATGTTATTAGACTTTGGTAAGAAAACTGGGGTACCGTCACACAAACACGAGGAGAACATACAAGACTCCCCTGCCCAGAAAGGCCCCTGTCCAGTTGCTGTAAGGCAACAGTGCTAACCAATAAACCACTGTGCTTTATATTTTCCTAATTACACAACTACGTTCTTGCAGATTAAGGGCAAGAGGAAGTAGTAGTGACAGCTTCTAGAACATTCTAATCAGTTGAGCTAACATGAGTGTACTTCTTGACTCTTGAGCAAGGTTTTAAATAGAATAAATAAATGAAACCCTTACAAAGTACTTATAAATCATAGCTGTATTTGTATTCTAACTACTTAATTTTAAATTCAGTATTCAGTTCCCTTGTCTATGGTATAAAAACGCAGTCATAGACAATGATTGTATCATTTTATTTCTTTTACTCTGAATATGTTTTTAAGTAATTTTGTAAGCAGATATTGAATTGCAGTTGACAGAATCACATTGGTTTATTTCAAAGATTAAAGAGTGTTGATAATTTGGACATATTGACACATTTGGACTTTATTGAAAGAAAACCTTAGGGGAAGATATTCAAGATACCTATAAAGCCAAGCTTTAAAAAAGTTGGTGTTATAGTCTCAGGGCAGCTATGATACAGCACCTCTGGAATAGAGAGGGTGAACGTCCTTGCTCAGAGACCCAAAAGAGGCAACTTGGCAGTGTTGGGTCCTAAAATTCAACCTTCTATTAACAACCCAAAGCTTTTATCACGTAACCCATTTAGCCATCCTCTATACCTGCTTATCCCCTAATTCAGGGTCAAAGGGATCTGCTGGAGTCTATCCCAGGAATCTCTGAAAGGGACTGGTCACCAGTGGACTGGTCACCAGTCTATCACAGGGCCACACACACTCACACTAAATCCTATGAGCAATTTAGAATCGCCAATTAACCTAACATAATTTTTTTTGTGGACTGTGGGAGGAGTACCTGGAGTAAATATACACAAGCGCAGGGAGAACATGCAAGGGAAAGACCCCTGCCCAGGGAATCGAACCCAGTACCTTCATGGTGTGAGGCAACAGTGCTAATCACTAAGCAAACGATAAAGGGTCCTTTATAATTTTTTAAGCATTCTGGTAAAATGTATTTTTAAGATCATTAAAGGAAGGTAATTAAAATGAATTCATGGTTGTTCGAATTATATAAAATCCAAAACCTCCAACAGTTTCTGTTCTTTCTTTGTAAAATTGCTGGTAATCAACTAGAATTGAATATGTGCATGGGGGGGGGAACCGACCTAAAGCCCATCACCATTTTGTGGTTCCAGGTCAGCAGTTTTTTGTCCACAAAAGGAGCTATTTTTTCCTGTGCTAGATAGAAGCTAACTAGTTTGGATTTCGGGCACTGACTGTGTCACAGTCGGAGGAAAAGAAGGTTCTGCAATATAACTAGGATTTGTAATTCAATGTTAACAGAATAATTATTAACTATTAACTAATTAACTGGGAAAGTGGTAGTGCGGTGGTTAAGGTCTTGGAATGCTAATTCGAAGATTGAAGTTTGATTTCCAGCACCACCCAGCTGCCAACACTGAGGTCCCTGAGCAAAGCCCTTAACCTCCAATTGCTCGGTTGTATTAAAAAAAAAAAAGATGTAAGTCACTTTGGATAAGGATGTCTGCCAAATGCAATGAATGTAAATAAAGTAGTAGCTTAGTGGTTAAGGTTTTGTACTGATACCAGAAAAACTGGGGTTCTATTCCTAGCACCGCCAGGCCACAACTGTGGGCCCCTGAGCAAGGCCCTTAACCCCTAGTTGCACAGTTGTATAAAAAAAAGAGATAAATGTAAATCGCTCTGAATAAAGGTGTCTGTAAATGTAAATTAACTACGAACTGCTTCTTAAACTATAAAGACTTTTTGTTTTTTCTCTATTGCTGATAAGGAAATAAAAAAAATCTAAAACATGAGTGAATTTGGGTTTAGGCCATAAATAGTTAGTAATCATTATATTAACTATTGTTAAATTTTCTGTATTATTAATACAGTACATTACATTAGTGTTAAATACATTAGTGTTAATTGTTTTTATTCAGTAGTTTATAAAATAGCACTTGACCCTTCACTTTTAACAATTTAGTGTTTTATATCCTGTGTTGACAATTATTATAAACACAACAACCTTTTTAAAAACTGCTACATGTGTCATAATTACAGTATCTATCGAATATTGGCAAGAATGTTTGTCTCCCGGCATTGATTCCTGTCTCTACACTGTGTGCAGAGATTGCACAATTACTCCGATCTACAGGGTCACCTCAGGTTGGTTAACTACAAGTGTAGAGTGTACCTATGGATGGGTAAGTGTGTAAGATTGAGCCATGATATACACCAACATTCTCTTCACGATGCCCCGCACCAGTGGACCCCTAAGACTCCAGACCCTTCGCTCTGACCTTGGTTAAAAGCAGCACTACAGAAATAGAATAAATGGCTAAATATTACGTTATTTATGAGCATATAAAGCCCTAAAAGTAAATTTCAGCATGGTATTCTGTAGGCACATCAAACTTGTCAATCATGAAAACCAATTTATAGGAACAGAAAAATAGGTTTAGTTTCAAATTCAAAACGGCATGTAACCGAGACACGCTAGTAAATTGGGAATAATGTCTATGATCCAGGTTCCAGTGCGCGAGATTCAGATTGTCTCTGTGCATACTTAATTCAACTTTTGATACAGCCTTTAGTGATAAGCTAAAGAATGTATCAAAAAATATATATATATTTTTTTTAAATTTGCAACAAATCTGATGTACCGTCATCTTCTTTAACCAAAGGTATTCGTTCATGCATTACATATTTGCATATTTCTTTAATAAAGAAAGTAGCAGTGTATCTGAAACTTCATACTGTGACAGTACCTACTGCATTTGATTTAGTACATCCTACTCAGCTGTTGATACAATACAGATTAGCAGGTGTGTGTAGTACAGATTTTATCTGGACAAACTACATTTACCTTTTTTTTCCATTAATGTGACCTATAGCAGCTTTATAAAATAAAAACACAACTGTTTTTTTTTTCTTGTTTAAACTTTTAAAAAGTAGAATTAATACCCACTTTAATGGTTTCTCTTTATGCATTTGCAGTTATTTCATCATTTACATTTACATAATTTAGCAAAAGCCCTTATGCGGAATGACAAACAAAAGTGATTTGAGTCTCATTCTTGAACAGCTAGAATGCTAAATCAAAAACAAAGTGTAACAACCCAAAAACTGTTAAAAAGAGAAGCACGGATAAAAAGAAACATCATTTTAAATGTTCATCGACGAGTAGGGTCTTAGATCGTCTTTTGAAAAGAGCCAGAACATTGATAGAAAGTTCATTCCACAATCTTGGTGCCAGAACAGGGAGTCTTGAGGCAGACCTACCTTGCATCTTAGGGGATGGTGGGACCAGTCAAGCGGTGCTTGAGGATCTAAGGGAGCGTGGCGCGATAAGTGATTTATGCTAAGAGTGTATAAACCTGAAGAAGGAGACCTTCAAGGAGCGTGTTGCAGTGGTCTATTTTAGTCTACAAAGTGAATGGGTATAGAGGGAGAAAAGGATACGGCCAAGTATTGGAACTTGTGGGACACCATTAGACCATTAGAGTCTGCATGGAGCAAATATCATGTTGTTGATGTTACCTGATATAAACCAAGTAAAAAGCAAACCACTGCCATGCTGCTCCACAAATACCAAGTTTCTCTTGAGCACTCTTGAGGGTGGACAGAAGAGTCTTGTAGTTGACCATGTCAAACGCAGCTGAAAGTTCCAGAAGGATGAGTACAGATGACAGTTTGGATGATCTGGGAGAATGTAGCTTTTCAGTGACTGCCAAAAGGCCAGTCTCTGTAGAGAATAAGGCTTTAAAGTCAGAATGGTTGGGATCTTGGAGATTGTTCCATGAGAGGTAGACAGACAGTTGGTTATAGACATTGCATTCAAGTAGTTTTAAAAGAAAGGGTGATAATAGTTTGGAGTTGTTATTGTCTAAGTGACTTAGAACAGGCTTCTTCAAGATGAGAGTAACCCATGCTTTCTTGAAAGATGCTGGTACCAGACCAGAGGATAACAAGAGACGGTCTGAAGCATTGTAGAATGAAATTAGATCCAGTTATTAGGTGGTTGGACAGGATGACTTGTTAAACCTCTTCTAATGCTAAGGTTGTGACAATGAAAGATAAGGTGAATCACGGGTTGGCAGGGTATTATTTATCAGATAAGTGGTGAAGATCTTGTAGATTTTATTAATTAAAGAAATTAAAGTCTTCTTCAGATAGTGGCGCTTGAAAGAGTCTTTTGCAGAAGCATTAAGTTTCTTCTTGTAAAAGGCAGTATTGGGTCAAATAAGACAATAACTTGGACAAACAAGCATGTTAAAAGGCAAGATCTGTGTCGAGATTTGATTTCCTCCATCTCTGCTGATCTCAGTTCTTGTCGACTGCTGCGCAACACATCCAACAGCAAAGAAACAGGCCAAGAAGTGGCCTCTGTTTGGCAGACAGAGGGCAAATAAAAACTATGGGTGAAGAAAAAACAATATGAAATCGTCAGTAGCTGATTTTATGGGTTGGGAGAAAAAAGAAAGGTTCAGAAAGGGACAAAATAGTGCAAGAATATATGGATAGAAAATAATAAATGATAGCAGGTGATGATTATAGGTGTGATAAGGGGTGAAAAGTCAAATTATTAAGTATGGAAGAACAAGTAAAAACCAAACCCAGGACATTTCCTTTTTTTGTGTGTGTGGGAAAAGAACTGTTGAAGGTCAAGGACAAGGAGCCCATGAAAGAAAAAAGGCTGGGGAACGGAGCTTATTGGATGGAAAGTTGACATCTTCGAGGACTTTTAAAGGGATGCCATTGGTAGAAAGACATGTCCATCTCCTCTATTTAATTTCCTAGAGAACTAGAAGAGTGGTAGATGATGATGATCGAAAGATTGATTGGTGAAGAGACTGAAACTCTCTATATTCTCTGCATATAGCAGCCAGAGGAACAAAATTCTGTAAAGGGTATTCAGGTCTAAGTAAGTGCCAGGAATTTCTGGAAGTAGAGGAAAGGTAGACCTACTATCAGGTCTGCTTTCTTTACAGCAGGTTCGCAATTCCAGAGACCTCCTGCCACCATTGTTTGAGACTGAAACAACAGAGGAGGGTAGATGAGGTTGCTGGAAGAGCATCCTGTTCTTTGTGGGTGGAAGCACGTGGGCCAATTAAGTGGCGGATCACAGTATTTAAAATTATGCAGATACAGGTCATAATCTTAAGTTAAAATTAAACATTAGAATAAAGTAAGGGTATGATCTTTGTGACTCATAACAGGGCAGCGTGCATCAAATGTGCTGATCTCCTTGTTATGCAGGAGGAACAATGATTAATATCTATACTTACACTTACATTCAGCTCTTCTGAACCAGTCATATTGCCTTATAGGATAGCGCATTGTCCATTGTTTTCATAATGCAAAATCTTCTAGTAAGATAGTATATATATTCAGACATAAGTAAGCCTAAAACTAGTATAAATTATAAAACCACAAATGCTATAATATCGATTATCTGATCTATGTAGCTTCTTAATTGCAGACACAACTTGAGATTTTCCCAGCATGTAATGCATTACTAACTATATCTCATATTTTATTGGTTAGGTTGAATTTATTATAATAGTTTCAGTCATCATTGTGATAAAAAAAAAAAACTGTCCCAATTATTTCACCTACCCTTTCTATTGAATTTTCAAGATGATGTCCAAATGAATTCCCCACTTCCACATTTTCTCTTTCTGCCTAAAAGTAAAGAGATATTCAGCTAAAAGGAAATAGAAAATGTCCTTAAACCCTAAAGTGTGTTTTGTTTGGGGTTTTGGTTGCTTTTTTAGTGTGTAGACATGGTACTAAAATACCATTGTAGAATTGTCAGTTCTAAACTATATGACCAAAAGTTTCTGGACATTTTACAAGCACACCAAAGCACACCAATCTTTTCCAAACTGTACAGTACTCACAAAGTTCAAAGCACACAGTTGTCCACAATGTCATTTTACTGTACTGTAACTCTCATTACTAGATCTGGAAAATATGACCACATCACCCTGGTTTTAATCAGTCTACATTGGCTTCCCATTAAATCTCACATTGATTTTAAAATGCTACTACTGACCTATAAAGCACCTAATTGTCTCGCACCCCAGGATCTAAGTGAACTTCTGTGGCATTATGATCCTGCAGGCTATTTGTGGTACCTCAGATAATAAAGGCTACAGAATGAGGCAGAGCGTTCTCTTACAAGGCCCCACAGTTATGGAACAAACTTCCAAGTGTTCGGGACTCAGATACAGTCTTAATGTTCAAGTTGAGGATAAAAACACATTTATTTAGCCAAGCCTTCAATCTGTAGTTTTTTGCTTGGGTAAAGGAGCAGAACTGAAGGGATCATTAATATAGAGTGTTTGTGTACTGGTATAGTTGTATGCTGTCGTTCCCCTACTTTTACACATTCACTCAGGTTTGTTAACGGTGGCGGTGATGTGGCGAGTCGGCTCTTATCTCAGAGATCCCTCATGTCTGTGTTACCTTTTGGCTCTCCTTTTTAGTCATGCTGTCATAGCCAGTCTTGGCACTGGCTACACAATATGTCCTTAACTTTTACATATTAATATACTTATCTTTCTCATACTTTTCTTTCTCTCTCTCTCTCTCTCTCTCTCTCTCTCTATCTCTCGGGGGCAGGTTTATTTACCCCTGAGGTTCCTGTGACCAGTGTTCTGCCCCTTTCCTCAAATTCGGGAAGCTTGAGGATGGACTGAGACACACTCTGCTCCACTGACCCAAAGCTACAGTTTACATATTTGATCATTACTATATGCTGTAATGCTGTAATTAACAAAAACATGCAGTCTCACCTAGAGGAGGATGGGTTCCCTATTGTTCCTGTTAAGGTTTCTTCCTACTTATTAGGGAGTTCTTCCGTAACACAGTTGCATCCGGCTTGCACATAAGGGACAAATTTACACTTTTTACTGTTACTGCATTAGGTGTTAAGCTGCCTTGAGATGATGTGTTTTGTTCAAAGCGCTATGCAAATAAAAATTAAAGAGAGTCTTTATTTCTTTACTGGATTAATTAAGACCAAAGATTAGTTAAAGGTTTGGCTGTGTAATGGTTGGAATCTCTTCCACAAGGTTAACCCTACTAAAAACAGTGTATAGATTTAAGATCCCAGAGCAGAAGAACCAGACTGATCCAAGCTACTATTAAAGATTTTTAGCTCATGTAATCATGCTTTTACAACATGTTAAGCAGAAAGGCATTGTAAGGAATTCACAAATCTTTAACATTCAAAGTGGAAAAGATACATCAACCTCATACTTTAAATGGAATGCATGGGACAGTATAAATGCTTAAATGTTGCATAAAATATACCTTAATACATACTTTTCAAACACCGCTACCACGATCCCACCTGCATCTTACCTGAGATTCTGCTAAATTATTATCACCCTGTTGAATATTGTATGAGATTACTTATCTGCTTATATTTCAGTCAATTTTATACCTGATCACTTAATTTTTTTTTTTGATCAGATAGCTAACCAATAGTGAAAAGAGCTTGTATAAATGCCCTCTGAAATGCATTTAAAACTGGACAAGTCTAAATACATCCGTCTGTTCAAACCACATAGTTCAGCGTTTGTAATAATCCATCAATTTCTTTCTCTCTCTCTCTCTCTTGCTCTTTCGGGGGTGGGTTAAACTTGCCTCTTAAATTCAAGGAGCTTCGAAGATGGACTGGGACTCCACTGACCCAAGGGTACGTTTCACAGTTCACAGTACAGTAAACAGACATTTGGGGTCACCCAGACGAGGATGAGTTTCTTGTCTTGTTCCATCTAAGGGAGTTTTTCCTTGCCACAGTCACCACCAGCTTGCTCATTTAGGACAAACTTACACTTTTTTGCTGTTACTGCATTCTGTGTATAGCTGCATTGTTAAAAGTGATAATATTTAACAAGTAAAACTCTATTGAATTTAAGTAAATTGAATTTGTTTTCTCCCATTGCTCGCTTTAGCACGCTTCGTTCGAGATACCTTAACGAAGGTGGGTGTGCCTCATTATTAAATTTATTTGCGGGGTCACAAAAAGACATTCAAAGGTCAGTATAGTCAGTCCAAAACTATATTGTCAGCCAATACTATATTTCTCCCGAGTCCTGACTCGGTGTTTTGAAGTTTTATACTGCCATCAGAGAAAATAGTGGTTAAGGTGATAGACTGATACCAGAAAAACGGGAGTTCGATTCCCAGCACCACCAAGCCACCATTGTGGGCCCCCCGAGCAAGGCCCTTAACCCCAATTGCTTAATTGTATAAAAAAAGAGATAACATGTAAGTCGCTCTGGGGAATCACATCTGCCAAAATGCTGTAAATGTAAATGCTGCAAATGCTGTAATAATCCCTGTTTTTTGGTACTGTTAGCACTGTTGTAGGCTTTTCACCTTTTCTTTTCAAACTGCATTCGCAAACCCAAATGGAGCAAAATAATATTGGCCGCATAAATATTTGCATTTTGCATTGGAATAGAAGATCAGATTCAAGTCCTTTTCCCTAAGACACATTTATGTAGCTGAGTGTAAACGGAACTGTTTTGAAAAGATCAGAAAAAAAACCACATGAAGTGACCAGGTGCAAATAGACCCATTAACTCAGTATAGCAGTATACCACATTCTCTGTGGGATTATGGGATTTTATTTTTTAAATACAGATTTAACAATGTGTTACAAGTCCTAAAGTAATCTTAATGTCTTAATTTATTTTACACTCTTTAATTTTTTAATGTTTTGCAAAATATCTTTTATCAAACACTATACTTTTTATACTTTTAGTCCCCAGACTCTTTAGACGTAGATTAGATGATGCAGAAAGTGTGCTTGAATTGGGTTTAAAAAAATAGGCACCAAATCTCATTGGGAAATAAATAAATAAATAACACTGCGTGATTAACTCCGAATGTCTTTCAAGGCTGTTTTTTTTTACGTATTCTATTTGCAAAGCATCATAAGGCTGCTCTGTGTTGCAGATGAAAAGAGCACATTTCTACATCAGCACCTCATCAGGGACAGCTTGCACTTTGCCTCGGACTAATTTGTTGGTTTAAAGAGCTCCCAATATGTCCAAGGCTGATAATAATCTTCTTGTAACATGAATTCAAGGAGCATGGCAAAGAGGGGTAACAATTTGAAACCCCAAAGGACGAAAATTATTTTAGCTTTAATTGGCTACCTTAATTAATATTTTTGATCCTACTGAAACTGCATGACGTCAAACCTTTATAATATAGCAATGTAACAATTTAAGTGTTTCTGATCAAAAGCTAATTTTGGCTATTTAATATTACGATGCGACCACACAAACACGCTTACATTCCAAAAAAAGAGCTTGTTAATGAACACGCAACTGGAGGGCAAAGATATTTCCCATTAGAAATGTCATGCCATATAAAAACCAAGCAGCATAATAATCATAATAAGATGCGTCTCTGTCAAGTGCATATTTAAAATCTTTTTAACAAAATAAACACTGCACAAATACAATTTGTAGGATTTACCATGCTAGACATTCCTTTTCCCAAACCTCTTTTTTTCAAATGTTGCCCAACCCACCATTTCTCCCTAGTTACATGACAGCTACCAGCCAAGAACATTGCCTCCTCAGAGACTCGCTAGACACGCCAACCAACCACATCTTTTCAAACTACTCCTTCTGCTGTATCACAGACCAGACTACGGTAATATTCCCAGAGAAAAACACTATCTGGCAGTGTGACTGAAAGGAAGATTGTGCATATCTTCCCCACCTGGAAAGCATGCACAATTTTGTTCGTTTGGCTTCTAGCCATAGATGGCCAATCTCCAGACCATATGGTGAAAACACATCTTAGGAGCTAAACAGCCAGACCTGATGGGCAATTTGAGCTTTTCAGAGGCAACTTGGCCTTGGGTTTTTTTCTCTTTGCCTTTATAGAATCTATTACATTTGGACATTTTACATATTACATTTACATTATTTCCTGAATTTCGTATTTCCAGTATTGCTGCACTGCGACCTGAATTGGTAAGGGCTTCCTCACCAGGGTTCGTTATTCCTGGGTCATTACTATCAGCTGCTGAAGGCGAATGCTCACTGCTCAACACCTGCCAATGGCTGTATTTACACTGCAGTTCTTGATGGCCAATTCCGATTTGGTGACTATATCCGATTTTTTTTGATGACCTGCTTACATCATCTTTTTAAACTGATCCATATTCGATATCTGCATTTACACTATACACAGCAAAACAACTCAAGGTGGACGTACTGACCGGAAAATAAAGTAAAAAAGAGGCGATAATCAATAAACGCAATGGACGAAGATGAAATGATTTATTTAGTATGTTACTTCCGCATCATATTTAAAGGTCAGCAAAACAACGCTTTCTTTAAGCGGAGAACTGCTGAGAGAGAAAGAGAGTCTTGTGTGTGTGTGTGTGTTTTCTATTAGCCACAGCGTGTAGTACAAAAAAATGTAACCGTGGATTGTTAAAACTGCCTCTGATCTGGGACTCAAACATTATCAAAATACAAAGTTGCGCTAAGTTATATATCGCTGTTGGTGTCCACCTGAATTGACGTCACGCACCAGCGTTGCTTATTCAATGACATTTGACTCACATTGACAAAACATCTACATTGGAGGAAAAAAATCCGAATTGGGTCACTTGATACGTGCAGTGTAAATGTGGCCAATATGACGTGACCCCCCCTACAGAGCTCACTGAGGCCCCCTTTTGGGTCGGGACCTCCCCTGTTGGGAACCACTGAAGTATAAAATCTTACTAAAAAAAGACCTTCAGGTCGTTTGTGCAAGCAGCTTATTTTGACCTATACGCCATCTAGCGCTTTTTTAAACAATAACTGACACGTGTGATGACGTTTGATCATCGTTGCCAATCAAAATGATATTTCTTATTGTATTTATTTGACTATTATTAACTTTATTGTAGTTAGTTATTTTATTGGGATAACAAAATAAAAAAATATATATTTTATTAATTGCAAATTCAATTTTTACTTTTTATAAATTACCTAAAAATGTACCAAAACTAAAAGCAAAACAAAATAGAAGTAAAGAAATTGATAAACGTGTTAAAAGCGCAAATTTTTTATATATTTTTTCTTTTAGCAAATTGTAATAGTATTGTTTTCAAGAGCAATTATTAACCAATATTAAGTAATAGATTTTCCCTTTAACTTATTTCTAACAGACTTACAGATCCTCTAGAGAGATTTGGGCACTATGATTGTCTTGAGATCTTTTTTTTTTTTTTTTTTAAAGAACCGAAAGAATCTGTCCTATATGGACATGTAAGTGTGACTCTGCTGTTTAGCTGGGGTGCAACTAGCTTTGAATGGGCTATATTCACACTTTTTTCCACATTGGAGGTCACTTATGTTTTTTCAGTCAGTTGCTCTACATCTGCATCGACAACCAAGGAAGAAAGACTTCAAACTATACATTTCAAGCTACATCCACAGTTATGCAAATCCACCCAAGATTTACATGCCCTTTTCATAAATGCCAGCTTACTCTAATGGTGCTGTGTAAATTTAGCAATATTGTGGTTTACCATGGCTGCCATAGAATGGCCGACAGCTCTCAAGGTTTTTTTTTGTGGCACTGAGAGATGAATCTGTGGCCGGAGATTTACTTCCACTTTTTTGACCAGGTGCGGTATACTCATTGTGTCTAGGAATTGAGGCCCCCAAAAATGATATTGACAGATAGCCAGCTAGTATCTGTTTAACCCCTGGCATCGCTTTATAGCCTCAGCTATATTGGAGTTTGGTACCTTGTGGCCGCTAAACAGCCTCGCTAAAAACAGCTTGTTCCAGGATCCTGACAAAATGGAAGGCCTCTAGATAAAGGCTGCACCCTAGCCTTTAGGAAGCGTTTGTCCAAATTACTCTGGGGACTAATGTCTCTTTTCTCAGCAGACAACTCTTAATGTCAGATTAGGTCTCGGGCTAATAGAGAATCTGCTATTTATCCTTACATTTATGATAGCCAGTCAGGTGGACATAATTTTTTCCCTTTTTTTGACCACAAACTAAAAAACTGATTAAATGCTGAAAAAGTCTGGAAAGTCATTGATTTTGGAACAATTTACTGATACTGACGATTCCTGGATTAACAACATGAAATTAGACAAACTCTATTAAAATATTTGATGATTATCCAGGAACAACATTAGTGAATTTAGACTGTATTAATTTTTATGTTTCAAAATAAACATTCGTAAATTTAGACAGTAAAATATTAACAATCAGTAATGAACAATTGAATATAAAATGTTGTGAAATGGTGAACCTGTAGAACCGCAATAGAGCAACATTCACACTATAAAACAGGGTTTAACATTATTTCATTCAATCACAACCTTTGAATCTATGAATTTACTTTTTATTCGTGCAAATACATGTAAATACATTTTACTGCACACACACACACACACACACACACACACACACACACATCTATTTTTGGTCATAAAAGTGGGGAAAACACATTAACTAAACTGCACATACATGTTGTATGTAATTCTTTAATTTAAATATTTTAGGTTGTATTAATTAATTAAATAAATTTATACTATTAAATTTTGGTTTATAAAGAGGAAAAGATTCCAAAATAGATTAAGGTGTGTTTGATGGACACATACTGATGACATCAGATGGTTATGATTGGTTAATTGATCTTCGCAGAGTACTTAATATGCAAATCGTCACAACGATCCAATTAGTATGTAAATTAGTTGATTATGTCATCTGGTGATTTTTTAACGTGTTATAAAGTTTGGGTTTGTGACCACGCCCCTATCTTGCACGCTTGCATGTGTGTGTAAGGGAGGGTTGGGTGTTGTGGGCGCGTGTCAGATTGAACAATTCAGTTGTTTAATAAAACTCAAGCGGCTCGTGACTGTAGAGCTGTGCAGTATAGTGCACAAAGCTGTTGCTCTCTCTCTCTCTCTCTCTCTTTCTTACACACACACACACACACACACACACACACACACTCTTTCTTTCTCTCTCTCTCTCGCTCTCTCTGGCGAAGTGCCCCTGCAAGCGCAGCACTGAAACCTTCGTGACTCTTCCAGCTGTTCATGTCTCATCCTGACTTTCGGAGAGCTCGGACACGCGACCCAGCTGGCTCATAGGTGCAGGACAGCGCGCAGTGTGTGGGTGGATGGGTGTGTATCGATGCGCGTGTGTCTCCTTATCTTGATATATATATATCTATATATATCTATATAGATATATATATATATATCCTTTGTGCGCCGCATCTACCCGCTCCTGCACTACCTGCTCTGGTCCCGGTCCCACTCCAGTGGAGGACTTTTCTTTCGGTTTGAAGAAAGAGCTTTTCCACTACGGCACGAGCGACCCGTCACGGCGGCACCCGCACACAGATGCATGCGTGCGGAGCGAACAGAGGCGCGAGCTGAGCTGTGATGGCGCGCCCGTGGAGCGCACACTGTCTGTGCTGGAGCCTCGTGGCAGCCTTGTTTAGCGTGTTTCCGACACCCATTCGGGCCAGAGGTGAGAAACGAACACGCAAGCACACACACGCACAAATATCGGGTTGAAGATCTCCATACGCGCGCGTAGAGTTATCAGCGCGCAATGCGCACAAAAAAGTTATTGTTTAGTTTAATCCACTGTATGTGCATGTAAGATTTTTATTAATGTAAATGCAATTTTGCGCTTTATTATAAGTGATGCGTGGCTTGCAAAGTGATCGCGTTGCTGTGACTTGCCAAGTCAAGTTAATTCAGTGATAGAGGTGTGTATTTAATCCCCGGATTTATTGCATGATGTACTGGATTGATTTGGTAGTATTTCTATCCACCCAAATGATGTGCATTAATTTTGATAAATCATATGGTAAGGATTAAAGAAATGTTTGAGCCGGGTATGTGTGTGTGTGTGTGTGTGTGTGTGTGTGTGTGTGTGTATCTTCCCTCAAGTAATAGAAATCACACTGGGCGTCAGGGGGTTGCACACTGCGCAACAGGTTTTACACTTGGATCCCTGCTGTTCATGCCTGTTCCATCTCTGCCCATCACTCGCTCCAGCTGTGTCTTACTTACAGCTGTTTCTCATGTATCTTGAATATATAGTAACATTTAATACATGATGATTTTTATAAAACATATTTTATTTGAAAAGCAGCCCAATTTGGACGAAAAAACCCACCAAAGAACCCGCGCAATTAGCCATTTATTCATTTTCAATAACAGCTTCATCCTGCCTAAAACCAGATGCCTAGCGATACGAGGTGTTAGTCGGGAATACCGAGTAAATTTAATCACATTCACATCTAATGGCAATTTAGTCTAGAATATACAGTAAAAACATCATCAGAAACTACCAGGTTTGCATTTTTAATAAAATTTTTATCTTATTTTGTTTTTAATCAGTTAATGGTTAAGTGCATTGTTTAGCGGTCCAGCAGAAACAGCTGGGTAGTACTGTGGATTAAATCCAGAAGCTTGCGCCCAGTCGTCCGACACATTGACCACTGAGTTCACACTCCGGTTTTCACCCCCAGACTACAGTAAAGGCGTATAATTAGAAGGGGTCAGGCGTTGAATTGCAAATGGAATGTAACCTTGTTTCAGACCTATTTGCCAGGAGAAAAAGAAGCAAGCTGTGTGCACAGTATATGTACATATGTGTGTGTGTGTGAATCACAGCCACAGTTCAATCACAGCCAACTTAGTGTAGTGCAGTAAATGTGAAGAATTTTACATTTTTGTGCCCTCAGTGCAAAAAATAAATGCCCCTTTAGTCAGTTGGCAAGGTGACGGTGTCTTTATTACAACTGCAAGATCACAAATACTGTAAAGTAGAAGTAGGCTGGTTGCATAAATTTTCACCCTTACACTATTGGAGTGTATATTAAGTTTCTATCTCTTTTAAAGATACATAAAGGTGCTGCACATGACCTAGACAAGGACGAAGACTAAAAGTATCTACAGAAAAACAAAAGTTAAAAGCTGTAAATTTCAATACAGACCATCTAACAAAAACGGACAAACGTAACGGTACCCAGTGAACCAGATTTCATTCTCAGAACGAATCAAAACCTAGAAATAAACATTAGTCATTTATATGTATTGTGTTGTTTTTCTAGATTGTAACATCAAAACCTTTCTGGGAAGATTAGTTTTTGGCCACAATAAAAGTCTGCAAAGAACGTTTAAATGTTTTATTTTGTTTAAAAGCAAACAAACAAACAAACCAAGCAACCTTGTGCTGAGCTGAGAGGTAATACATGTGATCATAAAGCTAAATAAGTAAATAAGGGGAGCTTAAATAAGCAATTAATTCATGAATTAATAAATAAATTAAAATAATTTTTGTTCACAGCAGCTGCAGTTTTTCTCACTTCTTTCAATAAAACTTTATAGATTTTGTATTGTCTTGCAGAAGATTCATGTAAGCTCTTACACATTTACACATAATTCATCAAGCACATTATAACCAAATTCTGTTTCGTTTTGTTTTCTTTGTTAGATCTATTGGAATTATTATATTATGATTATATTATAGCGGCAGCCCGGTGGCCTAGTGGTTAGCACTGCTGCCCCACAGCAAGAAGGACCTGGGCTCAATTCCCCGGCAGGGGCCTTTCTGTGCCTCGTGCTTGCAGGGGATCATGGGATTCCATAGTCCAAAAACATGTTTGTTAGGTTGATTGGTGATTCTAAATTGCTCATAGAAGTAAGTGTGTGTGGCCCTGTAATAGGCTGGCAACCTGTCCAGGGTGTCCCCCTCCAGCCATTTGCCATTTCAGAGACAGCTAGACAGAATAGACTCCAGCAGATCCCTGTGACCCACAGACTGTACCCCTGATCCTTTTACCTGGCATTAGAGACCTATTTTTTCCCCAAATTTTCACCTGTTTAAAAAAAAAAATATGATCTTACGTTGCACTGATCACATTTACACACTGTCTCCAAAACTTTTGTTCATCATAAAAAAAAAATAATAATAATTAAAATGGGTTAGATTTTTGGTTTTCAGATCCTACATGTTGGTGTGTTTGTCCATACCTTAGTCATGAGGAAAAGTGGTAAGCTGTTAGACTACTAATTGGAAGAGGGGGGTTCGATTTCCAGAACCACCAAGTTCCCACTGTTGGGCCCCTAAACAAGGCCCTTAACCCTCTAATTGCTCAGTTGTAAAAATAAGATAAATGTAAGTCGCTCTGGATAAAGACGTCTGCCAAATGCTGTAACTATAAATATCATATATAAATATACTGCCAGTCTCTTTTCAGGACCAATTAGTTCACAGAAAGTGGTGGCTTTTGGTTTTATTATGTGGCTCCAGTAACGCTAGCAAAGTATCGAACGGAACCACTGACTTAAAAACTAACACATTTTTAGGATAACAAATAGAAAAAACGCATACAAAAATTTTGGACTTTAGTGTGCAAAGAACTTGCAAACTTATGTTTGTGATAACAAGGTGTTCTATAGTTCTGTTAATGTAGGGTATTTGCAGAACCTTGTTTCTGTTAAATATCAACATTCTACGATTTGCTAATTTCCATTTACAGCATTTGGCAGATGTCCTTATCCAGAGTGACTTACATGTATCTCTTTTTTTTTTTTATACAACTGAGCATCTGGTGGTTAAGGGCCTTGCTTAGGGGACCAGCACTGGCAGCTTGGTGGTGCTGGGAATTGAACCCTGATTTTCCAATTAGCAGGTCAGTCAGAAATGATTAGAACTGCAGCTCTAAAAAAAGAATTAACATCCAGCAGTGTTACTGTATTAAAAACATAACCTATATACAGTCTGATGTGATAGAGTGAAAGATTAAATCACATAAAAAAGATCTAGATACAGGGTTCTGATCTGTTTGAATGTGGAAACATTTAGCTACTCTATTTTATTTCATTTCATTGAATATATCACTTTACATTTCATTTACATTTACAGCATTTGGCAGATGCTCCTAATTCAGTATTTATATTTATCTCTATTATATAACTAAATGATTAGGGGTTAAGGGCCTTGCTCAGGGGGCCAGCAATCGTTGTGCTGGGATTCAAACACTGATCATCCAATTATCAGTCCAACGCCTTGACCACTGAGCTACAACTTTGCGACATTAGAATATAAAATGCCATTTGTTCTTCTTTCCTAGTCAGAAACCAGTGGCAATAAGAGAGGGTAAAACTCACAGAGATAATGTTAGGAACATTTCAGGAGAATAACTGAACTTTTGGTCTTCAACAAGTTGACCTCAGACACCAGTGTGATTAAAAATTCCCTTTTTTTATCCATTGTAAATCACAATAGTGGGGGAGGTGGTAGCGCAGTGGTTAGGGTGTTGGACTGCGGATTGGAAGATCGAAGTTTGATTCCCAGCCTTACTATGTTCCCACTGTTGGGCCCCTAAGCAAGGCCCTTAACCCACAATTGCTTAGTTGTATAAGTGTGATAAATGTAATTCTCTCTGTAAATCTGCTTCACTGTTAAACGTGATAGTATGATTATGGTTATATGGACTGATTATCTCTTTAATTCTGGTTAGAGTTTCATATTAAACTCAAGTTTTGAAAATAAACCTCAACGTATCTTAGGTAAAATTGTAGCACAGTGGTGGACTGCTAATTGGAAGATTGAGATTTTATTCCCAGCACCACCAATTTACAACTGTTGGGCCCCTAAACAAGGCCCCTAACCCCCATTCGCTAAGTTGTATAAAAAGGGCAAATATAAGTCACTCTCGATAAGGTTGTCTGCCAAATGCTGTAAGTATAAATGTAAAGTAATCCACTGTCTTGTGTCTTGACTACTTGTGAGTTGTAACAGGGAAGTGGTGGTGCAGTGGTTAAAGTGTTGGACTACCAACTTGAAGACCCGGGTTCGATTTCCAGCACCAAAAGCCACCACTGCTGGGCTCTTGAGCAAGACCCTTAACCCCAATTGCTCAGTTGTATAACAGGGAATAATGTAAGTTGCTCTGGATAAGAGTGTCTACCAGATGCTGTAAATGTAAATGTAACAAAGTGTATCCTTAAGCTTAGTTTATTTATATTTTTAACAGAGCAAAATGGACTCTTATCTCAAAGTTAAATCTTGAAATGCCATTTGTGTAATCAGAAAATTTGTTTTCGATATACCATCAAGCCTGTCGAAGTGAAAAAAGCAGCAGTGAGTGGTTTTCGGGTGATAAGAACCAGAAATAGAACATGAGACTGGATCAGTGAAGGTCTGAAGAGTAGAAGAAACGACTCAAGCATCTTTTGCCAGCAATCAAATTCAGCCAGATGTGTTGTATTGATACATGGAGGAAAATATTGGCTAGATTTATTTTGAATGAATGTATATCCATAACTGAATATAATAAAGAAATGCACTGATGAATAAAATACTCCTTTTTTTATACATTTAAATTGGAAATATTAGCCGGATTGCAGCGACCAACTGTGTACTAATTGACATACACACTTTTTGCTATAAAAATGAAACAAGAACAGGATTTTCAGACTTTTATTTGCACACATTCACACATTTCAGCTTCATAGAAAGTTCGGATTAAAGCACGAGGTCTTATATGATACAGTGTTTCTGGGGCAGAGGGAGTTATGGGCATTGCTGAGGGGCCCAGCAGTGGCAACACAGCAAGTTACTCAGGGCTTTAATTATTACGTTAAAACGTCTCCAGGTTGCATATGTAATTATGGTTCAAGAGGGAACGGGATGCTGTGTCAAAGCGCCCTTTTATACCCTTTGTGCAATTCACCCAATCTGAAAGCATTGCATCATGAACGGGTGCTGTCATTGACCAGGAAGTAATGCTTTATAAACATGCGTATACATGCGCAAACACTGTGTCGCCATAAGCTTGCATTTATTGTGGCCAGTGTTGCAGGTTGTAAACTATGGTTACATCTGTAACCTGGAGATGTTTTCCTTTAGGAAGTCCATAAATAAATTGGAAATATTAACAGGATTGCAGTGACCAGCTGTGCACCAATTGGCATACACACATTTTGCCATTAAAAATGAAACAGGAACATGTATACCGTACTAATCGAACCTCACGGCATGTGTGAAGCAGGTGTGCATTTTAGTTGCTAATCACCAATAATAAGGCAGTCGTAGATTAGATTTTATATTCATCTTAACGCTTGTTTAAGTTATTATGTACATTTTAATAGGTGTCTGTATATTTTAATATACTGCACGGATTCCCACGTCTTGAGTTCTGGAATATGATTTTATGCATCCTGCCAAAGAAAAAAATGTTTAAATATGTTTCAAATGAGTGACCAATGAATTAAAGTGCCAGATGTCATGCCAATGAACCGCTGGCTAATCGTTTGATGCATACGGCACTCAAAATTTTAGTTAATTATTTTTGACAGCGTCCTCATTTTACAGCATTTTTACACGAGTGGCTAAAACATTTAACGGTGCTGGAGCTTAGCATCTTTTAGTTTTACTATCAATATACTGACAGATATTGTCAATCCAACAAGATTGTCAAAACGAGGATTAAAAAATTAATGTCATTTTATAATTATCTATAATTTTATTGTATTTCTTTTTAGTCTGCATCATTTATCTTGGTGCTTCTAGACAGATATTGGTTCAAGACGTGAAGACGGTTTTACATTTGTAATACAGTAATTAATTATGTATTTTTATTTATTTATGTCTAATGATGTTTTATTCCCCTTTGCATTAAAGTAGGATTCACCTATATGATGGGAAATCCATAGCAATATAGTTTTCTATTCATTAAATGATTTAAAATTGCTTAACAGTAATAAAATGGCAACTTAATGGCTCTATTTATACCTAATAAAGAAGATGTCCACATTAAATGTTTACACCCATTAACTTTCTTCAGTTATTAGATCTGAAACTTACATGGTTGACCAAAATTTGATTAAAAAAATATTTCAGTAAATCTGTAAAGAAAATCCACGCACATACACCGTATCCGGGGTCTCCTTCAAATTATTTATCTTGATCGAAAAGAGCTTTGATTTCCATCACTAAACAGAAACTCTGACCTTTTGACATCCACTTTAACTGATCCCTTATGAACCATTTGCAAGTCAATTAGCAAATTAGTCCTGAGGACGTGACCCTTTTTACGGTTCTCTGTCTATGGAAATCAGTTGGAGCTGGTCTAACATTTAAAATGGATGAGTAATATCCATTTACATCATCCAGAGGACTGCTATGCTGTACTGCATCTGTACATGAGTCATAAAAACGTCTTAGCCAGGATTCAGATAGCTTCGCATCGCTAGACGTTCAAACTGAAAACAGTATTTTTTGGCCAAGAGGACTGATAAAGCCACCAATCACAGTTTGGTTTAGGGTAAAGTTGATATTCCATCAAAAACAGACTGGTGTGCAATCAGAGATGATTCATTCAAGAAATAAACATGACTTCTCCCTTAAATATCCTGTAGAATCCAACCAATCAGAGTGATTTTTAAAGTCTAGTTTTGTGTTAGGCTTTATGCACCGGATCTTAGACAAAAGTTCATAGACGTGGTGTTTAAAGCCGGCTTTACGCTGTTAGTTTTTTAGCCCAAATTCGTCTGTCTGAGACAAAATTTTAAAAAAGTTGAAGCTACGTCCGGTGAACAGAGTAGCAGGAGAAGAAACTTATTGAGGCATGTGATGAGCAAAATTAACACTACAGATTGTTTATGTTTGCTGTTACCTTTTATTTAGCAAAAGAATGTGAGTTACTGAAGGTGTCATGGATTGATTACTTAAAACTCCAGACGGGTTCTTCTGTGCATCTGTTTTTGACTGTTGTACAATCTGACAGCTGTGATCCTACAGTGTGACATTGGGCTCATGTTTGTACAGCCTGACTAGCAACAATCGCTAAAGACAATTGATAAGCGCAGTGTAAGCCTGCTTAAGGTTTTGTTCTTCTTCTTCTCCTATGTGAGATGTTAACATTGTGTTCAATTAGTGTGTTAAACTTATAGTGTTATTAGTACAAATCATGTTTTCTTTCTCAATCAGCTCTCATAATGTAAATGTCTGTCTGCAATGCAAACAATTTTTGCACAGTTGAAATGAAGCACAATCCCCAAACAAACTTTTATCCAAAATGTTGCAAAAATATTTGTTTATTTGCAACAAATGTAATAAAGAAGCTTTAGTAAGTTGACATTCTTGCATTACAACACAGTTAAAGACTTTTATTCACACATTCCAGCTTAAAAGTTCAAGTCTAAGCTCAGGGTTTGATATGATACAGTGTTTCTGAAGCAGAGAGAGTTATGGGCATTGCTGAGGGACCCAGCAGTGGCAACACAGCCGTGCTGAGATATATTTAATAAGTTACTCAGTGCTTTACTTATTAAGTTACAACGTCTCCAGGTTACGTATGTAGTTATGATTCCAAAAGAAACAGAATGCTATGTTATAACGCCCTTTTATACCCTTTGGCCTTAAGCATGTGTGCAATACGCCAAATCTGAAAACATTGCAACACAGACGAGTAACGTCATTGACCAGGAAACAATGCTATATAAACATGCGCTGCACTCAGCACAGCCAGTGACGCTGGTTGTATGAAAAGTGACAGATTATCTCGATCTCTCAGGGACTTATGGTTACATATGTAACCTGGAGATTTTCCCCTTCAGGAAGTCCGGGTATGAGGACAAGGTAGACAACACCAGAATATCGTCAATACTTTAGATGGAGAAGATGGCTAGCAAAAACACCATTTAAAGTGTTGGGTACTTGTCTGATGACTACTCCTGTAATTTATAAGGGTCACACAACCTCCCTTGTACCATGGCAGATGTAAGCACTAGTAAATATCAGACGCTCTGAACTGGGAAGAAGTGTTTTAATGCTCAAAACATCTCCAGCATCTCCAGGCAATTTCTGTGCTACAAGAGGTGGATATTCTGCCACTCATGACTGTTCCTCCAAAAGGCATCCATTATAGACATTAAACAACAACAGAGAGGACCCAGCTCTGGGCCTTGCACCAGGAACCAAGGGTGCCCTTATATATCTAAAGTTCAAAGGCATCGCCACAAAACCTTGACTTTGCGAAATGAATTGCCTCTCGGGGGAAAAATACCCTTGTTTTGATCCACCACTGTAGCACTCTCAATGCACCAGGCCAAAAGGCATTACATTGGGCACTCCCTCTAAAAGGCCCAGTAGCCTGTGAAACTGCTCTACTGTAAATGACTGCCCATCTCTGACTTCTAGTGTCTTATCGATACTGGCTTTTTTTGGAATTTACCCGTAATTCTTTTCTAGATCTAGACATCTAGAGGCCGAACGCTTGTTGTTGCATCTGGGATAGTATTAGCCAATAATCTATGTACTTTAATATGCAGTTGCCCTGGAGTGACATAGGATCCAGCGCAGAATCTATACATTTTATAAACAGACGTGGTGACAGAGAGAGTCAGAATGAAAGAAGTCAATATTGGAATAATTTGCCCCTAAATGCAAACCTCAGGATCCTCCTGTGTTGGGGAGTTCTCTAATCTAATTTGTGACAAGACCTATTTGACGGTCAGCATTTTTAACTGTAGCCACCTGATTGCCAGGTTTATCCTATATAGGTCTAAGATCAGACGCAATTATCTAAACTTCTTTGAAACTATTAAATATCAGCTGTAGAAGACTGCTCTTGGAAAAAAGGGACCTTTTCTATTGCTCCTATTGCCAAGAGAGTAACCAAAGTCTGTTCGAAGGCCATGCTAGAGTGGAGCAAACCATTGAGCCATGGCGGGTGAGACTATGCTATATGCTGGACCAACTTCGGTAGAAGTTTCCATGCTGCCAAATTCTACTAGGAGCATCAGCCTTTAAAGGTTGGTTTCCGGTGTATCTTGTGCCAGCAACCCAGCGGTCTGAAACGGATTCCCCGCAAGGGGTGAGCCAGTTGGCAGTATAGAAGCAGCCAGCTCCTTGGGCCAGCTCCTGATGATGCTGAGATCTCTAGCCCTCATTGTGGGGTCGGCCAAGTGGAGAGCATAGTGGCAACTCCACACTTCCCTATATACTCATGCTTTCCAGGTTCTCTGAGAAAAAAAAAAAAGCTGTAGCTGGACCTCTCCCCAGGGGGAAGAATCTGCAGCATGCTTTTTCTTTAGTCAGATCGAGGCCTGTGGAGCTAGCGGTTGTAAGCGAGATAAGGCTAGTCCCCTACCGTACTACTCCGCTAGCTTTTTTGAAAGTCACAAGACATCAGTCTGTGCTGTGCCTCAGCAGCAGAGCCTGAGCCTTAAGGACTCTCTGCCTGATTTTATTTGGTTTATAAAATAGGTTTACTCTATTAATTTGTTTTTGATTGAGAATGGATTGTTGTTTAGTTATTTTTTACCTGGTGAGCTAGTGGTGTCTTTTTTTTGCCAACTGTAAAACATTTTTGTTTCCTTTTCTCAACTCCAATTTCATAATTTGTTTTGTGCATAGTCAGTAAAGAGCCTTGAAGCCGAATAACCCTGAGTGCCAAGGAAATATTCAGCTAAATCAGTAGCAGCTAGGACGTCATGCAACTCCCTCTCTCCCTTTTACTTCTATTATTCTCCTCTTTCCATGTCTCTTTTTTAGTCTTCTATGTTAGACCAACTCTCTCTTTACCTGTATGTAAAATTTTCTTCTCAAAAACTCTTTAACTCTCTTCCCTTGCACCCTTCCCACTTGGTCTCCATCGCTTGTAATCTTTTCCTTTCTCATTCTCTATTTATTTTCATTTGATTTCTTTGTTTGTGTTTTCCTCCACCCTTTCCATTCTCTGCTCTCTTCTCTTTTCCTTTTTTTGCCCTTTAGATCCCCCTCTTAGTTTCTCCTGCCCTCTTACTGATTTTTAACCGTTTCAACATGTCACTCTTCCTGTCATGCAACGCTTCGTACACTCGGTTTTCTTTTTCTATTACCCCCCCCCATTGCTACCTTTTTTCATCAATTAATTTATTTTTTTCCAGTCTCCTTTACTTCCTGCTTGCACTGTATTTCTGTTTCTGTCTATTAGCCTGGTTTATGTGCTCTCTTACTCTCTCTCTTCTCTCTCTCTAAGTGCTTCCATTTTCCAATCATGTCTCTGGAGGGCTTTTTTTTATCACCCTCTCTTTCCTGGTGGCCTTATTTTTTTGGATTTTATTTCATTTCCTTTGTATAAAATGAAGAGTGAAGAACGAAAGCAAAACACGGACATAAAGGTAATTAAAGGTCAAGATGCCAAACAGGACTATTTTCTGGATACATTTTCATTTCAAGCTGCATCCTTTTTTCATTTACAGAAATGATTTTAATATAGAACTTAATCTGATAAAATGAGAAATAGTGAAAAGAATAATGTAAGATGGATGGATGAAAATGCAGAAAAGAAGAGAGCGGTAAAGGGATGTAACATGGTGTGGGATCGAACCTATTTTTCATTGCTGTCCAGCGAATTTTTTTTGATAAATACTAAAAGGTTTTATAGGCCGCAAGTTATAATAAAAATTATAATCCAGTTTGGCAAGACTGCTTTCTGTGAAGAAAATAATTACATTTCACACGCTCGTATGCGCACACAAACACACACACACACACACACACAGACAGACACACATTCACGTAACTCCCTCTTTGACTGATAGCAACATTTCAATCGGAGTTTAATTACACTAACACTCTGCACTTAGTTTGCTTATTTTTTCCTTCTAGGATCCTGGCGGACGAAACCATGTATACCGCAGGTGGAAATGTATATTTTTCCCTAAATAAATATTTAATGCTTTATAATCCATCAGCATCTGTATGTTGACAGTGAAAAAGTCGCTTCTTACAACATAGAAAATCCTATAATTCTGGATATTTGAGCTTAGAGGTCATAATTGTGCTGAAGAAGTTGATTTACCAGCATGTAGTATGAAAACCAAATCAGTACAAAGAAGGAAATGATGTTTATGACAATTAAAAAATCATTTTATTTGCATTTTGCATTCCCAAACACGTCTGTGACATTTTTAGACACAAATTCTTTTTATATTAATACCTATTTACATTAGTGTCATATTTAAGTTATCTTTAAATTTAAAATATCATTTAAAAAAACAAAAATAACTGTTTATGTATAAAATAAAATATATATTAATTAAACATCTATAATTTTAAAATTAATATATATTATTAATATATAATTATTAATATCCAATTAATATAGGAATGTAGCACATTTATAGAGATTAAATATATATTTTTGCCATTTGTAATTTTTTTTTTATTATTGTTACATTACATAACATCCAGAGAGACTTACATTTATCTCTTTTTATACAACTGAGCAATTAGGGGTTAAGGGACCTTGCTCATGGGCTCAGAAGTGTTAACTTGGTGGTGCTGGGAATTGAACACACAGTCCTCCAGCTAGCAATCCAACATCTGAACCACTGTGCTACCATTTTCCTGGACTAAAGTTAATACTATTATTATTTAATGTAATTTTTTTAAATTATTTGATTCAGTGTAATAAATCTGTTTTATGTGATCACAAAAATATAACTAATTATACCAAATTTTTGCATATTAACATAAACCAACTGTGCAATCTCACGAGAATGCTGGTGCTGATTAGAATTCAAACTATAGTATTAAATTTTCATATGCATGGTAGTAAATCACAGTAGTAAAATGTTTTTCTAGCGGAATAGCAGTGTTGTGGGTCTGATTATCAGCTCGGATGAGTAAATTCACTGTTTAATTTTATTCTAAACCAAAAAAAAATTTAAACATATACATATTTTATGTATAACACTAATTGTGTTCATATTATTCAATTCAACCATATAGAACCGATGTGCAAAAATTAGATATACTACAATTATACAGTTTGTGGTTTTTTTAAGTGTAGAGCTTCGGGATATAGGAATAAATATTGATATTTAATATTAATTGAAATTAAACTGTGTCATTTATATATTTCTATAAAGCTGCTTTGAGAAAATGATAAACGATGGATACAATTAAATTGACTTTAATTAATGTAAGTGTTTTTAAAACGGTCGATGATAAATGTGAAGTGTCCGAGTGTTGGTGGCTTAATGGTTAAGGTGATGGACTGATACCAGAAAGACCGGTGCCAAGCCACCACTGTGGGGCCGCTGAGCAAGGTCCCTAACCCCTAATTGCTCAGTAGTATAAAAGAGATAAATTTGCATAAGGACGTCTGCCAAATGCTTTAAATGTGAATATATATAAGTAAAATCCAGCCTAGACTCGACACAGCTAGTTAGTGATTTGTGTTATGACCAGCACCGTACTGTTGATGGTGGTATTAGCATAAAGCATGTGCTTTGGATGATAGATTGATTGAGTAGACAGTACTGATTGGGCTGTCAGAAAAGTGGAGAGACTAAAGAACTAAATCTGTTTATTAAGACAGATAAAAGTCTAATTCCACCTACACGACTATCTGCAGGTAGTGGAGAATGAGTGTAAATTTTAATAATAATAATACTTAATAATAATAAACTTTAATAATAATAATACTTTTCCAGTAAAGGTCACCTTTTGAAAGGTAAATTCAGGGTGGATTATTTCTTCATCTACATCTTGTTTTTTTACACCTTCCATCTTTTCTTCCTTAACAATGCAAGTCTTCTTATGTCCTTTTTTTAACTTTATGTCCCTCTTTATGTTTTCCTTCACTCTCTCTCTCTCTCTCTCTTTTTCCTGTCAGCAGAGCTCTGCTATTTTAAATTCAAACCAGCTCTCACCCGTCTTCTATTAAACTGATTAGGATTAGTGCTCGCTGACTGCTTTACGGAAGTGTTTGATGAGCACACACACACACACACACACACACACACAGCTCCAACCTAAATAATGTTTGTGTCATTGAGTGTTTTCTTCTCTTGCTCTCCTTCTCAGACTGCATTTTCCACCCAGAATATCATGTCTGAGCTCAGGTTAATATCATAGCAGGGCTTCTTCCTGTAACATTATTTTTTTTTCTGTAGGTTTTTTTTCAGGTTGTATGCTTTTCTCCCAACCTACAAAAAAAACAGCTAAAACCTAGAGTGTCTGGTGGCATTTAATAGACCTTATTTAAAATCCAAGGGTTTAGTGTCATGTGTAAGAAAAAAAGTACAATTTAGTTCTTCCAGCAGTCTATAAAATAAATTATAATGATATGAGAAAGAAGAAAGGAAAAAAGACAAGATGGAAATGCAAAATAAAAAAAGTCACAGGATGTAAATTGCAATTTTACAAAGATGATAACTAGTGCAAATAAAAAAACACAATAATTAACATTACGCGTATGTATATTGTCCAGTATGTGTCCCATCCAAGCTGTATCCGGTCCCTGTATCCCTGACCTGGCTGTAGCATGTAGAGGAATTATATAATAAAATACTCGTGTACCTTGCAATAGCCCTCCAGGGCTTTCAGAGTGTGTAGTGGCAGTTTAGTGTGGTTTAGTGGTTTCTATTCTATGTAAATGCTAAATACATTCGGGCTCAGAAGTGTTCAATAACTGACTGTGATTTAAGACTGTGTCTTTATTTACTCACTCCAAAAAGTGACCCTCTTAAAAAAAATGAGTCTTATAAACTTATAAATAACATACACACAGTATGACCAACCCTTGAAATTAGTTCCCCAAATCCAACCTTTATATAGCATTTGTGTATAAAAAGTGTATAGAGTGCATACATCATACACACAGACCTCAAAAAGAAGCAAGTGTGTGTGTCTGTGTATGTGACAAAAGGTGGCTAGAAAAAAACAGAGCAAAAATTTTCCGGTGGGTAACAAGGTCATTAGAAAAGCACGAACATATTCATACTCAGCATCGTTTACTAGGACAAAAAGAATAACATATGTTTGCTGGGTGTAAAAAGTAACAAGAGGAACATGGAGTAATAATTCAAAGAAACACTAGAAAAAGCTGAATTTTCATAATTATATTATGTCCTTGTTCGTCAGACTTATAGTCTTTATCTAATATCACATACTTTCATACTACATACTGTAATACATGAACCTGAGTAATACGTCTGAATCCTTAGTATGCTAAATACCGTTTGCTAAAAGTTCCCGGATGTTCTTTTACTCCCAGACGAATTTTAAAATATCATGCACACTTTAATATCCCATGAGGCCGTGGGGGAAAGACGAATCGTCGCATAAGAATGTGGCAGAAAGTAGTAACACGGCACTTTTCTATGGCTTCAAAGTATAAAAAAATATTTCCTTGTAGTTAAATTGCACTTATTTAACATCATCCACGTTGTTTAACATTATCCAGCTTGAAATTAAATCTGCTGTGACATTGTATGTCAACTGATGATATCAACATGGCGGATGTAGTACATCCAAATTTTATTCGTACTACCTCTAATTATACTATATAAAATGTAATTTAATTTGATGTAACGGTAAGTAGACTCGAGGCACTAAACAGACAGGGTGTTTTAAAGGAGACAAGCGGACAGGCAACAAAAGATTTTAGCGGACTTGAAGTCTTTAGCATAAAGGACAATGTGATTACTTAAATGGACAGGATTACCCAGAGCAATAGAGATCCCAGGAACGATTGGATTAAACTTGTAACCTAGAAAGGCAAGAGACCTTGAGTGCTGGAGGGAAATGGAGGGAGACCAGACAAAGAAACTGTGTGAGAAGTGTGTATGTATAATGCTGTAAAGGTTAAAAGTGAATGTTGAAAGAGCCTGGCGTGTCTCTGACATTAGACACTGTATTTACCTAAATGTAGTACAGGATTTCAGATAGCGCCATAGTTATTAAATGGTACAGTACAGCATATTTTTCTTGTTTATTTTTTATTTTTTTCCTCAGTAATTTGTTATTGGTAAAATAACAGACGTAACAGACATAAATATGACAAATTATCTTTTTAGGTGGGTCATGATAACAAAATAAATACAAATTAATTGAATTATTTCACAAGAATCCTGTACATAATCCTCGATGGGTCTGTTTCTTTGTCGGAGGCAGAGGTGATGGCTAATGGCTGGGTTCATAGTTAGGTGAGTGATTTTGTAACGAATCCACTGAGGTGAGTAGGTAAGAACCCAAGGTGCAGTTTAGTTACAAAGTGAACACTAGACAAAACAACAAACATAAACTAAATTAAATGAACACAGACAGACTCACCACAGCGGGACATACATACAAGCAACAAGAGGGCTATATATACACACTAGACTAACCAATGGAAACACAACACATGGACAAGGGGATCTTGTGACAGGAACATATCGGGTAACCTAAGATCACATGACACAGAACAAGACAGAAAGGAAAGAAAAGCATGAACATAAACATAAACTCGGGACATAGATATAATTTAAACATGAAACACAATAAACACACAAAACACAAACCTTACAGTTGTGCATTTTGGCCAATATTGGAGCTCCATTTTAACTGTTTTTATTAGAAATAATTTTAATTCAGTTTAAAAAAAATTATAATTTTCTTTTGTATAGATAAAAATCCACCTAGTTTGGAAGTACGTATGATTTATAATTAAAAAAATTCCCACATTCTCTTGTTTTATACAATATTTCTGACTGACTGGGATGCACCGAAAAAAACCCTCACTTCACTGCAGTGTAAATAAAAAACAGCAGTTAAGACGGGGCATCTGCATTGTTTTTTACCTTACATTCTTACACTGGCAGCCACTGTATTAAATAAGAGAGAGAGAAGAGAAAGCGAGAGAGAAAGAAGGGAGAGAGAAAAAAAATGGTCATCTGGAAGAACTAAAGTACAAATGAACCCCTGTGGATTATTAAGACTTTCACTAATGAAAAGAAATAAGCAAAGAAAGAAAGTGAAAAGAATTAAAAGTGGTGGTCAGAAAGAAAAATGAGCAAAAAAAACTTAAAGAGGACAAATGAAGAGAGCGAAAAAAAGTGCCGACCTCAATGCCTTCGCTGTGCCCTTGGGTTGAGATGCGCACTCCTTTTACAATCAGTGAACACACACACACACACAAACACACACATTAGCTCTCATAACTGCACTCCGTTTCTGTAATTTACATTTAAATGAGAACAAATCGGGACTCATGCGAAGCGAATTACCTGCACTGGTTCTGCATCCTTTTTAACTGTACTGTACACCATATTGCATTAATCTTCAAAAAAATTACATGTTTGATTTTATATAGATTTCCATTGATCACAGGGACTTGCTTTTAATTCTGGAATATATTATATATCAGTGGCGGGCGGTGCATTTGGGGCATTACCTGGGCCTTCAGTAGGGATTTACCCGACTGATTCTCCTCTTAATATCACCACTATCATGCCACAATTACAGAAACTAATAATACTAACGCATTATAACATGACGTGGCATTAAAGAGAAAGAGACGTTTCACATATTAAGGGTAAATATCATTTTTTTATTAAAGCAAAAAAAACCATGATAGAACTTTAAACCTCTACACTACAACCGCAACTGTGCCATGTACATAATCTGGAGCAGTTCAGAATCAATATTTATCTAATAAAATCACCAAAACATTAAACATTTAAATAAGAGACAAGCTATTTTTGAGAATGTCTGAGACCAAGACAATTTCTGCTCCTCTGTCAGCCATATTGGATGTAAACAAAAAACTAATTCAACTGTATTAATGAGTGCAGATTACTACAGACCTGTTTTGCTAGACAACTTGTCTGTAACAGTTTTGCTCTGATCAACCACGTTATTAAGGGCCGGCTAGCTTTGAAATCTGATTGGCTAAAGAAACAGTCCCATGGCTAATATAGTTTAAGTAACATGAGCAGCACTACTGATTCTGAAAGGTCGGGTAGATTAGATTAACATCTATCTATAAAATGAAGAAAATAAACTTAAGAATAAATTAATATAATTGCATGAAATAAATATTAGGATTTAGGTTGTAACCCTGGGTCAGCTTCTGATAGTGTTTAGGCAGCAGAAAAGGACTCACTGACCCTGAATGCACACCACTGTTGTATATGCAGACCATGTAAGGTTTGTTAATTAAAGATATTTAATGCGTTGTTTATTTATAGCATATATAAATTACTACGGTAAGCACTAAAAAAAAGTTTTTTGCTAAAATCTTATATTGCTGGATAAATACTTTCAAATGGTTTCATTGAACAATGGCAAAGCAGCTGAACAGTAGCATATCAGGACACAAAAAATGCAAAATGAAACTGATAGTAATGCAGGTCTGTAAATATGTGATAATGATGTAAGTAATGCCAGCTAAAATATAAAAAATATTACAGTTAAAGTCAACTGTTAAAGAATGTCATTCATGTACTTTAAATCATTCAAAGACTCAGCCGTTTATATATATTATATATCAGGGTTTAAAGATGAAGACTGTGTAACTTACATCACATCCAGCTGAGCAGGGATGAGACTCATTGAGAACGGTCCAATCACATGAGGCCAAAGATTAAAAAAAAACATTGATTTGCTAACAACTAAAGTAGGAGGGTTTGGGTTTCAGGAAGAGAAATTTAAATAAGCCAATTAGAGTACAACCTTAAATTACATGCTTTTAAAATGTTTGCAGCATCATATACACACTCGTTTGTTCCATACACACAAATGTAAATTAAATTTAATTTAATTTTGTAAACAAATAAAATGTCAGTGGAGTAGTACTGCTAAAAGAGATTTTTAAAAAAATCTATATTTTATTTTGTTATTTATCTTCTATATATATTTAACCTAAGTAGTATGGTAAGTAGCTTTTTTTCTCTGGGGGAAGGGGTGCCCCAGCATTCCGTAATGACCAGCCACCACTAAAGAAAACCAGTTTATTAGTCTTCTTCTCTAATTACTGTTTAATTACTGTTTAATTACATTATGCAAGTGTAAGTTTTAACTTTTAATTTTCATGTGTCAGATTCGAATGCTACACTATATGGTCAAAATTATTGGGACACCTAACCATACCATCACTTGTATTTTGAAACATCCTGATGACATAGAACCTTAAGAATTATTCACCGAATATTCTCTGCAAATGTCCTCTGCTTTGCTATGCAGTCATTAGTGTATCTATATTACATACCTTTATTGTACTGCACAGCTAATTCATCATCATCATCATCATCTTCAATTAATATCTGTAAAGAAGAGACAAAATAGTTGAAAAGACAAAAACAGTTCATTTAAACAAAAGTGTCATAAATCTGACATGAATCAATAAACACTGACTTGCAGTTTATTTAAACAAATGTGACATAAACCTGACATAAATCAATTAACATTGACTTGCAGTTCACTTAAACAAAAGTGACATAAACCAGACTTAACCTAATAAACATTGACTTGCAGTTCATTTAAGCAAAAGTGAAATAAACCAGAAATTAACCAATAAACACTGACTTGCAGTTTATTTATTAAATATATATATATTTAATACATTGTCATTGTGCAAGGTACATGTACAGAGCCAATGAAATGCTTTTTTCGCATATCCCATCTTAGTAAGTTGGGGTCAGAGCACAGGTCAGCTAGATACAGCGCCCCTGGAGCAGGAGGGGTTAAGGGTCTTGCTCAAAGGACCCAACAGTGGTTGGCTTGCCGGAGGTGGGGGCTTGAGCCCAGGTGTTTCTGGTCTTCAGATTAACAACTCAGCACCTTAACCATTTGAGCCACCCTGCCCCCAACAAAACAGACTTGACCTAATAAACACTAACTTGCAGTTTATTTAAGCAAAAGTGACATAAATCAGACTTAACCTAATAACCATTGACTTGCAGTTTGCCTTAACAAAAATAACTTGAAATATACACTTACATAAACATTGACACAGATTTACCAGGCAGTGGTACAAGGACCATAACTTACAAACACGTATATATACCGGGTATACGGGTTTACCTATAAATTTGTTTTAGAATTAAGCTGAGATTGAAATGAAACTAAAGTGTTTAAAAGCATTCTGTGGCCATATTTAAATGATAAAAATAGGCATTTATAGGCATTTTTTGACCACATCCAGAATTCGTGGCTTTTCAAGCCACAAAACCCCTGCGAATGTTGGCAGATGACTGTTCTTCATAGTGGAGGACTTTTCTGCTTATCAGTGACCTTTCCCAACACTAGAGAATGCACCGTTCATACAGGTTAAAAGAGCATGGAGCAGATCATGTGACCATTTGTGTGACATTCTGAGTCAAGAAACATTGTGCAAATATAAGGTCAAAGCGAAAGTGAGGAAATCTGAATTAATTCAACATTTACACAGTGATATCTTTGTTTTATCTCTGCTCTTTGCAGCTCCGGGCTCTTTGTGTGATCCTGGCATTTTTTCTCTATCTTGCCTGCTGACATGCTCCCAAGTTTTGCCTTCCTTGAAAATTTCTCTTGCTAGCTCTCCCACTCGCTGTCTCTTTACTATTTATATGCTCAAGTCAACCTCGTTGACTATTTTGTGAGTACTCAGAGGGAAAAAGACAGAGTCTGTTCTTAAAGCACTTTGACACGCCTTATCACTCATGTTCTTATATTTAGCTGATGTCTTCGAATAACCTGGTCACACACCATTTATTGTATGCCATTCTGACTTTGCCATGCTGACATTCCGTATATATATATATATATATCATATATATATTATATATATATATATATATATATATATATATATATATATATATATATATATATATATATATTATATATATATATATATATATATATATATATATATATTTATATACATACACATTTACTTTTCACTTTATTGGAGACACATACGTCAAATCTTTTTTTTCAAAAGTTTAGGAGAAATTTCTGATTCGGTAAAAAACATTCACTAGCTGGCATTTTTTTGTTTAAATGAGCCTCATTGAAAAAGTTGTAAGGCTCTTTCAGGCTAACAATCACCTAGACTTTTTAACCCTAGAAATAAGTGATTGTGGAAAGTGGTAGCTTAGCAGTTAAGTTGTTGGCCTGCTAATTGGAAGTTTGGGGTTTGAGTTCCAGCACCACCAAGTTGCCACCACTGGGCCCATGAGCAAGACCTTTTGTGGAAGAAAACTGAATTAACCGTGTAAACACACGCAAGCACATGAAGAACATGCAAACTCCACACAAAAAGGAATCAAACCCCGGCCTTCTTGCTGTGAGGCAACAGAGCTAACCACTAGTCGACCGCGCTTGCCCTACACTTTTATTCATAATCGTTTTTTTTTTACTATTGATTAGAAAATGGTGATAAACATGATAAATGGTGCTAAAATGCTGTTAAATTGTTTAGTAAATTTGTTAAACTGTGTAAGAGGTTATAAATCTAAACTAAACTAGTGGCCAGTTTAGTAGTTTAATCCGCTTCTGCTTGAAGAATTTACCAACCTTCATGGCTGATAGCAGCATCTGACTCAGAAGAATTTCATAGTTAAATATAATGAAATATAGTTCAACTAGTCCATTTGCTGCCATACACCCCCACACTATAAGGTTACCCATCCTCCTTAGGAGTCAGAGTAGAAGGTTTCAAGGTTTCGACTTTGGTTCTCCACACCTTAGCCAACTTTAGCCATCAATGCCAAACATAAAACTTTGCTTTGTTCTTTAGCAAATTGGAGGCATTTAATTTGATTTATCCTGTTGATCAAGGCTTGTGTTATGTACATTTATTTAGCAGTTACAGGCGGTATGACAAAAACTGACACCTAATAAATAGACGCGTATGATCATTTTAAAAAATTTATTTTAAAAGCAGTATATCATTATAGGCGTATGACTGTTTTACAGACTAAAATCCAGTCATCCATTTTATAGAAAGCTTATTATGGTCACATGGTGTCTGAGTTGAGGGACTCATAAAACACCCTAGACAAGATGTCAGACTATTGCAAACACAATATGTCTTTGGACTAAAACTCTATACTCTACAGACATATACAGAGCAGTGGCATGAATGGAATCTACATCATCAAATCTAGACTTTTGTTTTCTATATACTGTAGCATTAACGTTATTAAATATTTAATTTTTTGAGGTCCTGAAATAAGTAATTTGCATGTCTGATAGGTTAAATTGTGCAGTTTGTAACTGATTCATCAAGAATAATCTTCTAGTTATGGGCAAGAAAAGGGAAATAAACAACATAAATTAGGTTTCACATATCAAACCAAAGCTTCAGTCTTGCAATATAAGAATATTTTTGTCTCTAAAAATCAAATTTTATTTACCTGCCCTTTTGCTGCAGTATTCTGTATCTAAGTTATAGTTATAGCAGGACCTCTTTTGTTGAAAGAGGACAAATAGCCTTCTTTCAGTTTTGGCATGTTTCTAATTTTACATTTATTGGTTTGGCTCTGTTCTAAGTTTCCTGTCTTTCTATGATCTCCATAAAAACAAAAACTTGACAGGAAAAAGGCGCATCCTTGGGGGACGACCCTTTCATATTAAGAATAGGAGATCAGCAAAAATATTACCCATAAAAGAACATCCAACACAGTTATGTAATGTTTAAGTTAGCAGAGTTAAAGGAGGAGGTGGGTTGTACAGCATCATGCTCAGGAAGCAGCAAAACAATGAGATGAGGTGTGTTTAAGTAAGGTGCCCGGGTTTGCCAATCTGGTGCTTAGGGACCAATCAGCTGATAGGGGTTGGGTTGCTTTTTCTCCCGAACAGCTGATAGCAAGTGTGCCAATGAGGTCTGCCTGAACTGACACTGAATGCCTGATTAACCTAGCTCTGATTAAAGTCTTGAGATTTAACAGATTATGAAGTAACTTTATATATAAATTAATTGCATTAGATATTTCCTGGTTTAAAGTTGAACTATGTTCAAGGTGCCATAATTGCAGTTCTGTGCAGACAAAACACACCATTATCGGTGTATTACTTGACTACAGATCCTTGTTAGCTGAAGCAAGTATATAATATCAGGATCCTGATATTTCAAACGCAAAATATATGGAAAATAACAAGCTGTCAGCCTGCATGCATCACTGTCTATTCTAAATTAATAATTTTATATCTTTAAAATGCTTATTCCCAAGGGGTTAACTTAATAAAATTTTTATTTAAATAATAATTTTGGGAAAAATGTACTTTTCCTAGTTTTAATTTATCTTGTTTTTAAAAGAAAAGCGTTGGAGGATTGAAACACACAGACACACGTTGGTAAATTGTTGTACCTATTATATTTGTACTGTTGCTTTTGTCTTTTATGTTTCCCCCAGAGAATATTACTATATGTCTTTAGATAAAAACGTGCGTGTGTGTGTGTGTATGTGTGTGTGTGTGTGTGTGTCATTTCTCTTAATTTTGCATTACATTAACTGCATCTGGATTTCGCTACACGGGTAGAGCCTCCTAATAAAGAGGTAACGACACGCTGTCCATCGCTGTAATGGCCAATTATCTCCTTCTCTTAAAAAAAACAACAAAAAAACAAAACAACACACACACTCAGAAACTCCAGTGTTTCAATTTAACGATGTGATTATTTCCTTTCACCACTTTTTTCTTTTCTTCTCTTTAAGCCCGAGTTCTTTATCCAAAAGGTCACATAATTAACCTTTTAAGAGCTTTATAATTGTTTTTGCACTTGTGTGTACATTGGCTTTTCCCACGTTGCTGTTGCAAGTGTACAGGAAACACAGCTGATGCAGTTAAAAATTCAGCATCGGATCAAATCGGTTAAATGTGCAGTTTAAGCATTTTACTTATAGAAACGTGCAAGAGTGTGAAATTAAAGAAATTAGTTATAACAATATTTTTTTATATGAAACCAGGTATACATACACCAAGTATTACATAAAGCTTTACACCCAAAGGTGGACGTGATTTTGCATAGTAGGATGTGATCCTGGATAAAATTTTCTTATCCTGGAAATCAGCATTTCAATCAACCAATCATAACTATCTGATGTCATCAGTGTGTGTCTACCAAACCCGCCTCAATCCATTTTTTGAATGTTTTCCCTCTTGTAAATTTAATAATATAAAACATAAAATAAGCATGAAAATGACATCTGTAATATATTACATCCTATACAATACAATTACATACCACATGTATGTACAGTTTACTTGTGTGTAGTGTAAACTGAACATACAGTGTGTGCTGTAAAATGTATATATCAAATTCATTCATGTTTATTTTGGATCATTAGCATCAATACAGTCTAAATTCACTAACGTTGTTTCTGGACTATTATTAATTATTTTAATAGAGTTAGTCTCAAAATGGTTTGAGATGTCTGATTATCAGATGGTTATGATTAGTTGATTAAAATGTTGATTCAGGATAAGGAAAGTATGTTAATCCAGGATCACATCCAACTTGACAAAATCACATCTACCCTCTCACTGTTGTCAGATGCACTATTTTCGCAACAGAATTTATCATTGATTATTAAAACCTTTTTATTTATAATTATAATCATTATTTTTATTAGGTTTTAGATGAATTACTAAGACATTTTTTTTCGTCAGCAATCCTTCCTTTGTAGAATCTTCCGAATGCTCTGAGGAAAATGGACTAAGACAGAAGAATGAGCGCAAGAGACAACGATGGTGATTTTTGCCTCTGCTCTGACTGGATGCTGCTGGTTTCAGCAGGAACCTCTCGTTTTGCCTGTCTTCATTTTCCAGAACAAGAGAAATGCTGAAGCAGTGCTCTCTATTCATTACCAGGGCAGTAGTTATTCAAGAAGCATTGAAATGCTGCTTTAAAGTGGCTTTGCAGTCACATGACTCCAAATTGCTGCCACACAAAATTTTCTAAAATATCTATATATAGCCTTGGAATTGTCCTTTACTGGAACCCAAAGAGCAGTCCAGTAGGACACGGTTTGCCGAGGTTGATGTAGAAGAACTTAGCACAAGTCTGACTCCAGCATTAGAGATGTCAATAAAACATTGACAGTACAGTTGCATCAAGTATCATGTATTAAGTGACCCAATTGCGATGTTTTTCTCATCGACACAGCTGGGATATGACCGACTGTATAAACAGGAAAAAAAGATGGATTTTTGGAAAAATATTTAGATTCTCAACCTCATTGTTTCAGGCCTCATTTGTATGTGGAAATGAAAGGGATATGAATCAAATACATGTATTAACATCTGATCTGATTTGATTTGATCAACAGACAGATCAGAGTCGTATGTCTTTGAATAAGCGACGGTGGCGCATAACTGTGGACACCAACAGTGATATATAACTAAGCACAACTGTGTATTTGATATCTGTAAACTTAAAGAAATAAATGCACTATGAACAAAATGATATTTATAACTTGGCGATCATTACTACATTAACGCAGGCTGCAACAGGGAATATCCTCTGTTTTTTCTTCACCTAAACAGAGCATTTTCCTTTTGCCGACTTTTAAATGATAAGGAAGTCTTCTTCTTCTCCTTCATCTGTCTCCACCCAACCCTATTTTCTACATCCTCTTCACTCACACACACTAACTTCCTGTCCTCATATATCGTATTTAAATAACTCCTCTTTGGTATTCCTTCTTTCCCTTTTGCCTGGTAGCTTCATTTCTTACATCCTCCTACCAATATATTCCATATTTCCTCCTCTGTACATGTCCATAAATGATGAGGAAGTAAAATACTGAAAAATCCTTTTGCCCATTTGTCTATTGATTATTTCGCCATTTTTACTTTCTTTTTCGGTCAGTATGTCTACATTAGGTTGTTTTGCTGTGAATAGTGTAAATGCAGATATCGGATACAGGTCAGTTTTAAAAGATGATGTAAGCGGGTTAAAAAACAAACAAACAAGGATATAGTCACAATATTGGGTCACATCAGGACCTGCAGTGTAAATGCAGCCTGAATGAACACAAATCCTCACAGACATCTCCGAAAATTGGACATTAATATAATAAAAAGGAGGACTAACTTTGTTAAAAATAGGCACATATGGGTGTGACGGTCAGGGGTCCACTTACTTTTTAGCCATACGGTCTATCAACATGGTGGAATTTTATTATGTTTCTTTAGAAATTGCTGGAGCAGCAAGGTTACATTTGACCTTTACATGTACTGATGTGTACATTCACACGCACAAAAAACTGTGCCACCAATTCCAAAAGCTGTTGCGATACATTTACATTTACAGCATTTGGCAGACGCCCCTATTTACAGCAATTTATATTTATTTCTATTATACAACTAAGCAAATGGGGGTTGAGGGATTTGCTTAGTGGCAGGTTCAAGGTCCTGGGAATCAAACCTTGATTTTCCAATTGGCAGGCCAACCACTTCCCCACTAAAACTACCCTTTGAAAAGGATGCAATTTTGAATAAACCAGAACTGTGCCAGAATTTGCCAGACAGTAACCTGTGTCAGTAGTCATTAGCTTTCACGACCCATTTGTACCATGAGCGACAGGGGAACATGAAGAACATGAGGAAGAGAACATACATGAGGTGGAATTAGACCAAAACTTTGCAAACATCTAATAACAAAAAAACAAACTAGCAACTCTATCAATATGGTTGTATTTTCCGGGCATGATTTCAGTGATGTGAAATAAATGACAGCCTTTTCCTTTTAGTGATATTTAACAACTCGGTAAAGTATTTCAATGCAGATTTCACATAGAAGACACAGTATGATAAGCTACAGCCTTAACTATTTAGTATTACCACATGAGCCACATTTACAAAAAATCAGGTCATATATATATATATATACACACATTTTTTTTTACTGTGCCTCCTGACATAAATACCGCTGACCCTGCGATAAAAAATGCAATTTTATCTTATTTCTCTTCTTGCTGCTTTCTGCTTCCCTTTATTTCCATATGCCTTTCCCGAGTAATGAATGTTTGCAGATTCTCCTACTGCTAAAGTCTCTGCCTCTCTGTGGTTTTTTTTCATGGTTCAGACAATTCTGAATCCATTAACTCTCATTTTTTATTCTTTCACGTTCGGTTATCAGCAAACATCTAGAACATTTTCTGAATAGCAATCATCTATGTGCCTTAAAAACCTGGTATAAATAAAAAAAAGTCAATTAGAAAAAGTAAATGCATCAATCACTTAGATCCTCATAATAATATAATAATAATAATAATAAGTTGCCCAACATTTAGAGACCACTAACAAGGTCTCTTACTGGACTACATATATATCCTTCTTTTATTTATTTTCAGCAGCTGCTTTTATTTTGGCTTTATCCATGGTAGACTATAGGCTGTAAGTGAAACAATGTACACTGTAGATCCACACAGCCAATCCACATAGAAGCATATTTGGAAGGTGGAAAAGATCCCGGAGGTAATCAAATCAAACACAAAATTGTGGATCAAAAGCTGTGTGCTGGCAACGTGTGTTGATTGGCTGAATAAAGAATCCAGTGGGATCCATCAGGAATATTTGTCCAAAATGCAACAGAAGGCATTTAGTTGAAAACCAATGAGGTGAAATACTCCTTTATTCCCAAGTTTCACTGTAACTTGGTTACCAGTCCGAAGTTAATTAGTCACCTGGAAATTTCTGGCAAAAAAAAAAAATCTCTGGATCAGTAAGCTCAGTGCTAGCACAATGCTAAGACCGCTACCGTCTCAGACAGACTGAACTATGTCTGTTTTCAGCAAGTTCTTTTGAAACTGATCCCTGTTTGTTTAGAATAAGAGAAAGAGAGTTTGCTATATGAAATATATATTGTAATGAAAAAATGCTTTGTATTGCTGGTGAGACAACATTCATGCAGGTCGCTTCTTTTATATCTGCAATGCCAAACACTTCAGGTTCACAATCTCACTAAGAAAAGATCAACATTGGCATCTTTCAGCAATTCTTACCAAAAAGCATGTGAATAATAATAATTAGAAATTTTCTGTCAGGCTGAGCTAGTTAAGTGAGCGTTTAATGTTTATTAGAAAACTGTTATATTGTAATTCGTATTTTGTATAAATTATATCATTTGTACTATTGTATTTTGTTTGTGATATTTTCTGATTTCTGCAGATTTTTTTTATTTGTAGCACTTTAAACTCTTGATAAGTAAATAAATTTACAGTGCATTTCAAAGGAAATGATTTTTTTTCTTTACGTACAAACAATATTAATTGTGATTTGCAATTTTTTCTAAAATCTTACCCACCGATTTTGAACTTGCGTTATTACAACTGGTGTTATGCATGCAGTTGTACTATAATGCCAAAATATTAGCATTTTGTCCACTTGAGTTACCTGCAATATTTCCACACATTGGTCAACTCTCACCTTACCCACTGCGCTACCACTTCCCCCAAAGGTGAAATTTAAAATGTGTGGCATTATTTATTTAATAAAATTCAATTTGTTAAATCAAAGCAAAAGCAAATTGATTTTATTGTGTTATAAATCATAACATAGATCTACTTTAATTGCTAAAACATAAAACGTGAGTAAAATATTCGAAACATAACTGTAATTAAAGTCAAATAAATTCGATAAATGCAAATAAGTGAGATGTTTGGGTCACCATGCAAATGCTTTTGTTCTGTTTTCATTTCCTGTCCTTTTTTTACTTCACTACATCCTTTAAGTCCACTTTAAAAGGCATACCATCATTCGTATGCAAATAAATTCATTTTTACTTGCTAATAAGGAATCATAATAAGTGCAAATCTTATGTCATATTCTAATGTCATGTTTGGATGTATAGGTTCATTCTTTCGTTCATCTTCTATACCCACTTATTCCCTAATTGGGGGTCACGGAGTCTACTGGAGTCTATCGCAGCCGTCTCTGAAAGGGCGAAAGGCACCCTGGACAGGTCGCCAGTCCAGCAACAGGGCGACACACACACACACACACACACACTCCCACTCACTTCTATGGGATTTTTTAGGAATAATTTAGAATCACCAATCAATCTAAAATCAATCACCAATCTACTCCGGAAAACCCGGAGTAAACCTACGCAAGTACAGGAAGAACATGCAAACTCCACACAGAAAGACCCCTGTCCAGGAATTGAACCCAGGACTTTCTTGCTATGAGGCATGTACAGGTTATTTTTAACAAATTACACCTCAAATAAATCATTAGCGGAAGTAGAAAACAAAACCAATAAAAGCAAAATGAAATAAAAAAGTGTCATTATGTGTTGTAATACTGTTGAAAACAAATTGCATGCTAAAGTTGTGGTTCGAATCAGTTTTTATATGACAGCTGTAATCACCACTATTAAAAATAATGTGACTTTATTTAGCCCTGGGCAGTTTGTGACTGCATGCTGCATATGACAGTAATTGATTTTCCCCCATATCCATTAAACTTTTCATCATTGTGGTAAAACAATCAATAGTATATAGAGATTATTAAAGAGAAAGAAGTGTGTGTATGTGTGTGTGTGTGTGAGAGAGAGAGAGAGAAAGAGAGAGGCGTTATGAAAAGGTTTTGGAACATGTAAAAATACATTATCCCTAGCAGAAGGCACACCATATGCAAGTGAAATATATCCGTCAAAGTTAGAGAGGAACAATAGGGCCGCATTTTAATAACGTGTCTCACTCTGCAAATCTGAAAGTGATCGTGAAGTTTCAGTTTACCACCAAAAAATGTAAGTAGTGTGACCTGCAGGACTTAATTGTCAGTAATTAGGTAACAATAAAATAATCAAGATGTTAATAAAACCTATCCTGCCTTTCTCCCTTTCAGAGACTGCTGGGAAAGACTCCAGCAGATCCCTGTGGCCCCGAATTAGGGAATAAGAGGGTATAGAAGATGAATGAATGACATTGTAGATCTTCAGGTTCGAGTTAGAAGGTCTGTTTTCCATAGGCTGTAAAGAGAATTTGGGGCAGTTTCAATGCCTTTAGTAATGAAATTTAGTAGTTATGATCACGAGTTGCAGGTTTGGATGCAAATTTAGTTTATTTAAAATAAAACAAATAAAAAGACAAACAAATCAAAGAACATGAAAAACTTAAACATAAAACTAAGTTCACACAACCAGACCTGACCTGACATAACTAGGATCTGAACCTTATCCTGGAGCTGGAGCTGAAACTAGACCTGGACCTAGACCCAGACCTGAACCTGAACCTGAACCTGACATAGCCACAGACCATGACATGCAACAAAGCAAGGCAAACTGAAACAAAGCGATATAAATACACAATTGAAATGGGGAAAAACAATCAACAAAACAAGAGACACCTGAACACAATAAGAAAACAATAAACCAATGACAAGATAGAGAGACTCACATGACAAACAAACTGTCTACATCATTAACAAACAAGGTCTCGCTGTTGCAAGTGTGTATTTCTATATTTAATAATTTTGTTTACTTAAAATCTGTTTTGTCTTCAAACAAAAAAAGTTAATGCACTATTATATATATATATATATATATATATATATATATATATATATATATATATATATATATATATATAGTAATCTGGTAATCAATACTACATTCATTTAGGCTGCAAAAAGAGCTCTCCATTTTTTCCTTCTAAAGTGAACATTGTTTTGCTGACCTTTGAATATGACGCAGAAGCAAAATACAGAATAATCATTTTGGGTTTTTTTTCATTGCGTTTATTGATTATCTCCGGTCAGTACGTCTTCATTGGGTTGTTTTGCCGTGTTTAGTGTAAATGCTGATATCGGATACTGGTCAGTTTTAAAAGATGATGTAAGCACGTCATCAAAAAATAAAATGGGCATCAAGACCTGCAACCTGTGTAAATGCAACATAAAAAACCAGAAGCCATTTGGCCCACATTGAGATGTTTCTGCTAATATTTTTATAAAGCACAGTCATAGCATTGTGAAAAGCTAAAAAGCATGGCACACACATAGGGGTTGGGGTAATTAAAGTAATTAAAAGTGCCCATACTGTATACTGTTGTCATTAAAATGTATTTAAGTTATAATTGATATAAGAACATGTACAAAACAGTAACAGATAGAACTTAAAATCAAATCCCTATTTAGAAATGACATTCGACAGGTGCTGTAAGGGTTAGCGTTGATACTGCCGTAGCTTCATGTGAGCTTGCAAAACATGCGTTTGTTAATGTTTTGTAAATTTGAGTAGATGTTTTTATCTTGCCGTAATCACCATTGCTTCTTTCATTTTGCTAAGATGCCAAACAGAGATGGCACATTAAAATTGTACAGTATATGTGTGTGTACTTTCAGCAACATGAAAAAGGAAATCAAAGAAACAAAACGACTGCAGCGCTGGCAAGAAAAGACTGAAAAGATATGCACACACATTCATTGCGTTACATCAGTTCCATTTTTCCTCTTAAAACTAAATTGTAACCTATGTTCCTGAGAGGTTTTTTTTACATGTTTTGTTTGCAATGTATAGATGGAAATCTATTTTTTATTTCATATCACTTGTAACCTATGTTCCCTGTATTTTTTTTTTTATTATCTATTATTTAATTTATTTACATTCGGGTATCATAGTTCAGCCAAAATTATGGTATTGAGCCACAAATATATACTGCTCAAAAAAATAAAGGGAACACTAAAATAACACATCCTAGATCTGAATGAATGAAATATTCTTATTAAATACTTTGTTCTTTACATAGTTGAATGTGCTGACAACAAAATCACAAAAATTATCAATGAAAATCAAATTTATTAACCCCTGGAGGTCTGGATTTGGAGTCACACTCAAAATTGAAGTGGAAAAACACACTACAGGCTGATCCAACTTTGATGTAATGTCCTTAAAACAAGTCAAAATGAGGCTCAGTAGTGTGTGTGGCCTCCATGTGCCTGTATGACCTCCCTACAACGCCTGGGCATGCTCCTGATGAGGTGGCGGATGGTCTCCTGAGGGATCTCCTCCCAGACCTGGACTAAAGCATCTGCCAACTCCTGGACAGTCTGTGGTGCAACGTGGCGTTGGTGGATGGAGTGAGACATGATGTCCCAGATGTGCTCAATTGGATTCAGGTCTGGGGAACGGGCGGGCCAGTCCATAGCATCAATGCCTTTGTCTTGCAGGAACTGCTGACACACTCCAGCCACATGAGGTCTAGCATTGTCTTGCATTAGGAGGAACCCAGGGGCAACCGCACCTGCATATGGTCTCACAAGGGGTCTGAGGATCTCATCTCGGTACCTAATGGCAGTCAGGCTACCTCTGGCGAGCACATGGAGGGCTGTGCGGCTCTCCAAAGAAATGCCACCCCACACCATTACTGACCCACTGCCAAACCAGTCATGCTGGAGGATGTTCAGAACATTCTCCACGGCATCTCCAGACTATGTCACGTCTGTCACATGTACTCAGTGTGAACCTGCCTTCATCTGTGAAGAGCACAGGGCGCCATTGGCGAATTTGCCAATCTTGGTGTTCTCTGTCAAATGCCAAACGTCCTGCACGGTGTTGGGCTGTAAGCACAACCCCCACTTGTGGACGTCAGGCCCTCATACCACCCTCATGGAGTCTGTTTCTGACCGTTTGAGCAGACACATGCACATTTGTGGCCTGCTGGAGGTCATTTTGCAGGGCTCTGGCAGTGCTCATCCTGTTCCTCCTTGCACAAAGGCGGAGGTAACGGTCCTGCTGCTGGGTTGTTGCCCTCCTATGGCCTCCTCCATGTCTCCTGATGTACTGGCCTGTCTCCTGGTAGCGCCTCCATGCTCTGGACACTACGCTGACAGACACAGCAAACCTTCCTGCCACAGCTCGCATTGATGCGCCATGCTGGATGAGCTGCACTACCTGAGCCACTTGTGTGGGTTGTAGACTCCGTCTCATGCTACCACTAGAGTGAAAGCACCTCCAGCATTCAAAAGTGACCAAAACAGCAGCCAGAAAGCATAGGAACTGAGACGTGGTCTGTGTTCACCACCTGCAGAACCACTCCTTTATTGGGGTGTCTTGCTAATTGCCTATAATTTCCACCTGTTGTCTATTCCATTTGCCCAACAGCATGTGAAATTGATTGTCAATCAGTGTTGCTTCCTAAGTGGGCAGTTTGATTTCACAGAAGTGTGACTGACTTGGAGTTACATTGTGTTGTTTAAGTGTTCCCTTTATTTTTTTGAGCAGTGTATATTAACTTTTCATTTGAATTTGGAATTCGGACCTGACATAAAGCAATTGATCTAAAGAAAGTTAACGTGCGTTTACTCTAAAGGGTTTTATTATAATTATACATAATATGTTCGACATTGCAAGATGGTTAATACATTTTATCTGCAGATCTGGTGTCACATCTGGTGTTCAGGGTGTACTCCAGCAGATCTCCGTGACCCCGAATTAGGGAATAATCTTATGTTTAATGTTCAAAACTTGTACCGAGAAGGTTTACATAACTTGGTAGACCTTCCATGTGTTACAGTATATTTTGATAAATGCACAGACATTTGTAACGTATTTCTTGTAGTATACTGTAACATATTTCTTGTAGTATGATAAAACAAATTATTCTCAACATATGCTTATCTTATATTTTTTGTTGCCAACACATATTCAGTGCTAATTAAATGCAATTAAATCATTTTTTGGGGGACACCATATGTTGCATTCAGCATTATTTATGCATCCAGATGCTATTTATAGCTGAAGTATGCTTACATTGGAGTTATGTATTATTTATCTTTTGTTTAACCCTTAAATGCATGCCAATTTTTGAACTAATTGTTGCATGTGCAGTAAATCACCTTAAACATTGTGCACCATCGATACAATTATTACCAAAACACATTGAACTCCCTCATTTACCCCAACACGACTATACAACATGTTCTCATTTCCACTGAGTCAATTGCTGAAACATGAACTAAAGCCATTAGTGTCACTGCAAACACACCAGAGAGCTTCACTGGCTTTTGTTTATGACACACTCGGTAGGCTGGTGAACTAGTTCGGCTGTAAACCCTGTGTGCGTCAGCTCCCTGGCGCAAAAGCCAAATGAAATTTTCTCCGGTACTGATCAATCTTGTGATTAGATGTTTGACACAGAAGCAAAACAAGTTTCATTTAACTTTTATAAACCTGTTTATGATAAGTGAGAAAATAATACATGACGGTCTGTGCGGATATACAACATTAAGGTGGTGTGATACGCTTCTGGTACATTCTTTTTGATATAAAAGCATAGTTTTGGATTGTATCATTCTGCTTTTAGTAAGTTAGAGTTAGGCCACGTTTACACTGCATGCATCAAGTGACCCAATTCTGTAACTGACGCCCGTATAAGCAGGAAAAAAGCATGTGGATTTCGATATTTTTGAATCGGTTTTAGGCATCATTCATATGTGGAAATAAATGAAATATGAATCGGATATGTGCATTAGCGTCTACTATGTAAGCAGACGGATCAGATTTTCACTTGTCAATGCGAGTCGTATGTCGCTAAATAAGCGACAGTGGCGCATGACGTCAACTTAGGTGGACACCGACAGCGATATATAACGACTTTTGTCGTATTTTGATTTTTTATATTTTTTGTTCACTTAAAATCTGTTTTGTCTGTAAAAAGTTGTTAAAAAAATGAATGCAATATCAAAGAAAAAAAAAAGATATTTATAACTTTAGGGATCGATGCTACATTTGGCCAGGCTGCATGAAGGACTTATTTTTTCTTTATCTAAAAAGATCATTGATTTGCCGACCTTTAAATATGATGCGGAAGCAACATAATAAATAATCATTTCGTCTCGGTCCATTGCGACTATTGATTATCCAACCGATTTTACTTCCTTTTCCGGTCAGTATGTCTACATTGGGTTGTTTTGCTGTGTATAGTGTAAATGCAGATATCGGATACAGGTCAGTTTTAAAAGATGATGTAAGCAGGTCATTAAAATAATCGGATATAGTTAGAAAATCAGAATTGGGCATCAAGATCTGCAGTGTAAATGCGGCCATAGTAAGTTATCAAAGAATGTTGGCATGGGTTTTGTAGTGTAAAATGTTTACACTGAGGAAACTGAACAATGTGCGTCTTCTATAATGTGAATATTCAGCGATAACAATCTGAGAAATATGTGACACTAAACCTGCAACACATGTTGGATCTTAGCAAAGAACTGGTCAACTCTGTGACAAACATAAACTGGCCCAGGTAAAGTTTTTAAATATTTGCATGCAGAAAGAAAGACTTCAATTTGACAAGTAGTAGCTCGAGAAACCATGTTTAAGAAAGTAGAAGTCTATTGCTAGAATTTATGACATTCACTAAAGCTGCATTTACACTGCATCTCTTGATGGCCAATTCAGATTTTCTGACTATATCAGATTTTTTTCGATGACCCGCTTACATCATCTTTTAAAACCGACTCCGATCCGATATCTGCATTTACACTATACACAGCAAAACAACCCAGTGTAGATGTACTGACAGGAAAAGGAAGTACCATCTGTACCACATTAGAGAAAAAAAATCAGAATTGGGTCACTTGATACATGCGGTGTAAATGCAGCCTTAAAGTCCTTAAGTTTTTGCTGTAAGAAACTATTTTTTATTAATGCCAATTTGATTTAGTAGTAATATTCTGTATAAGCCGGACTCAACATGAGGTAAAACACTATTAGTTTATCCCTTCCCAGTTTTATCATCATCTCTCTTTTGGCCAGTAGCACATTTCTTTTAAAATTTTCTATAGAGTGTTAAACATGAGATCTACTTCTCCTTATCCAGTCACTTTTAACATGTATAAATATCTCTTTTTGTCATTTCTTTCTACATTTTCGACCTATAGGGACAAATTTTTCATGTCATGAATGTATTCAAATATTTTTAATTACTTTAGTTTTACAGTTAGTCCCAGGTTTAACCCTCTCCCTCTACAACTATAATTTTTGCTCTCTATGTGTGCTTTGCAATCTAATAAATGTCCTTTTCTTTTATGTGTGTGTGTGTGGGTGGGTGTGTGTGTGTGTGTGTGTATAAAGAATAATCCCAGTTCTGAGTATTATTAGTTTGCTCCAAACAGGAACTGTCATTGTTTTTCTAACACTGTTCATCAATTATTCACGCTTGATTAATAGCGCTAGCAAATGGCTGAGTTGCACATTCATCACTATTACAGAATATTATAAACAAACACAGCCAATTAGTTCAACACAACAATGAATAATATAATCCATAATCAATGCATGATTGTAAAGCAGGTGATTTTGCTCCCTGTGTTTTTTTTATTTATTTATTTTTTTTTATTAAACCTCTGTTAAAAAAAGTGAGAAAGTTGAAAAAATGTCGCAAAGAATAATAGGAAGACAAATAGTTTTGTTTTTTTGGGGGGTCGGTTGCAGATGTGTGTATTTGCGTGTGCTTAAAATTAAGCCATGTGTAAAATGATCAATATCATATGACATGCAACTGAAACTTAAAGCCAGACTGAGACACAGATTGGGGTAATTCAAGCGGGTGTGTTTATAGAGGTAAAGGGAACAACAGGAAAACGCAGGAGGTAAATGGATGACTTGATGAACGGGAAACCTGACAGAGGAACCACAGGGAGATTGAGGATGTTCACAGAGCTAGAAAGGATGGGAAAGTGGAACTTGGAAAAGGGTAACTAAACAACGTAATTAAATTAGCAAATATAGCAAAGCTAGCTTAAGTTAGTTAGCGGTAAGAGACCGTACCGCGAGTGACAATAAACCTGCTCCTAAAAAGGAAAGTAAAGGAGAGTGAATGTGATTGGAAAATGGGTGGCAGGTGGAACTAATTAGTGTGAAGGCGGCAGGAAAGACTGTATGGTGGTAGAAATAATCTACAGTTATGTTCTAAAAATCTCTACACGAGAAGTCCAGAAATGTCTGCAAATTTAGATTTGTGTGTACTTAACTTTGTCCCCAATAGTGCCTAAAATAATTCTTGTCTTACAAGTGAGGGTATTTTTTTCAAGTAATGGTGTGTTACTGTGGCTTTCATTAAACACAGATCCCCTTTTTTGTTTTAAATAATTCTCCTTCATCATGTTCCTTTATCTGTTTGCCAACATAAAACTTGACAGCTTGAAAGTAGAATGAAAATGAAAGTAGATAAGTAGAATAAAAGAAGAATATTATAAATGAGGAAAACAGACAAGTAGCAAAAAAAAAAAAACAGTAAGAAGAATAAATAATATAAAAAATATATATACTGTACAAAAGTGACTTTTTTTACAGTAATTACTGTAGGAAAATGAAAATGTTGTATCATTAAAAAAGGTAAATTGTAGAGTTCCATTGCTGTAGGGATGAAGGATCTCCTAAAGCGTTCAGTACTACACTTGATCGGGATCAGTCTTTGGCTAAATCTGGTGTTCTGAGCAGCCAGCGCACTGTATGTAGTGGATGCAAAGTGTTGTTGAGGATTAAATAGAGTTTTGACAGTCTCAACAACAACATGAACTGGGTCCAGCTCCATGCCAAGTACAGAGCCAGCCCTCCTGATCAGACTCATAAAACATCATCAGAATGGTGTCGCAGATATTGAAGGACCTTAAAATGAATGTTAGGTAAATTCTTCTCAGGTACCGTGTATAGATAAAAAAAAAAATATCCACAACTATTCACTATAATTCCTAAAGTGCCCTTTTCAACCCATTACCTTTAACCCATGTATCCCAGCTGCCCTTTAAATTTAAGATCAAGTGAAGTTTGGACACTAAAGGGATCTGGTACAGTATTGCACTGAGAAAATGGACATACTGTAGTTAGGTTTAGCTTCTCCATGTCACCTATTATTAAAACTGCAGAGAGTTGCTCTTTGGCAGACTGGTTTAAAGTGCTATTCATTTGCACCGTATGAAATTTCAGCTTGACTGAACAAACGTTTGCAGTCGTGGCGTTCCTACAGGCTGACAAATGTAAAAATTTGATGCAGTAGCAAAGTATATACTTGGTATATAATTTATATTCTTAATACCAGCTGGCTAATATTTTATGCATATCATTATCACAATAGAAACTATTTGCCTTATACCTATATGACATTTTTTTACTTTACTTCTCTGGCCTTAGCCTAAAAGGGGCAACATTTTTAACGACACACAAATATTTAAAATCTTTAAAGTGATATTAAAAAAAAAAAAAATTATTTTTTCCAAAAAAAAAACCAAAACAACAGTGTCCTGTTTTATAGAATTAGATATATATATATATATATATATATATATATATATATATATATATATATATATATATATATATATATAGTCTGTAGTTATTGTATACTGTAGTTTGCATATTTTATTTTATTATTATTATTTTGTTTTTGTACACACTTTTACTTCCATGTTCACGTTAGACAGTCAGAGAAACTGGTTGCACTGCGTGTTTTACTCTGTATGAATATGTATGAATTTGAGATATACAAAATTCACTCAATAAAAAAAAAACATCGCTAAAGTAAAAAAAGAAACATTGGCTTTACGGTCTAACATCTATGACGTTTTATGAAGCAGGGCTGTAAATCTTCAAGCCATGTGCTCCGAGTGTAAATCGGGAGTCTGCTTAAAATCTTCACGGCTGAGCTGCTTTTCATTAGTGTTGCTCTGTTAGCTTTTATATACACCTAGGAACTGCTTTAGATCAGTGCAAAGAGACCAAATCCAGCACAGACCCTGTGATCCTATGGGGGTTTTTTTTGCATATAATTTGCCCTTGTTGACTTTCTGTCTCCTTTTTCCTGTGATTGAATCCCCTCTAAGGGCTGCTCAGCTCAAATATACCCTAGTACATAATGACTTGCACAAGATTAGGGACAAGATGTAGTGGCAGAGGAATGACCTCATGCAATATATGTCCCCGCTCTAAAAGATATGTTGAGATGTACGAACATCCAGCAGTTGAGTTATTATAGGGCAGCACTGTTGTTTTCTTAATTGTGATCGATTTTATTTTGTAAAGCAGCTTCGATTGTCCTAACGTTTTGACATGAACAGCAGTGACTAGTAGTATTATAGTAGTTACTGATAATTCATTGATTCATTTCTTCATTTATTCATCCTCTATACCTGCTTATTCCTTCATTTCGGGTGATGAGGATCACATCTATCCCAGCCATCTCTGAAAGGTAGAAATGTCAAAAATTGAAAGGTAATGACCGGCTTAAATAACATCAAATAACTACTATCCCAACCGTCTCTAAAAGGGTAAAAGGCAGTAGGGGTACACCCTGGAGAGGTTGCCAGTTCATCACAGGGCCACACAAACACACACACACTCACTCCTATGGGCAATTTAGAATCACCAATCAACCTAACATGCAAGTTTTTGGACTGTGGAAGGAAACCAGAGTACCCAGAGTAAACTTGAATCTGCAATGAATCTGCCCGGGAATTAACCCCAGGATCTTCTCGTTGTGAGTGCTAACCACTTAGCCACCGTGCTGCCTAAATAACTACTGTAAACAGTACTTATGAGTTCTTCTTACACAATTTGGTCATTTTAAATAAATCTTTAATGTGACTCAGGGGAAAACGAGTCAACTCAGAGAGTGATTCGTTCAGTTGTGCATGTGGTTTATTGGTTAAGCATATTGGCTTGGCTCAATCCCGAAGACCTGTAAGATAAACTTAGCAAATCTCTTTCCGGCTCAGACTGCACTGGTTAAGTTTATGAAGCTTTCATGTGATAACCGAAGGCATCAAACCCAAAGACATGTCAGATAAGAGGTGAGGTGAGCTAATCATAGACTGAAGATCCAGATAAACAATGAATTGACCTTTTATGTTTCTTATAGCATTATAGTTTTGTATTGTTTGTAGTTTAATCAAGGTTTTAGTCAAGTAGTAGATGTGTAAGAGAAGTAACACGTAACATTCAAATTATATGTTGCTAAAATGAACGAAATAACTCAAAAAGAGATTTGTTCATTTTGCTGAACGAGACTCAAAGATCTGAGTCGGTAAAATAAGCCGAACTACCCATAACTAGTCTATAGTAATATGACAGATCAGCTTTTGGGAGATCCCGTATTTGCTGCAGGTAACCATGGTCAGAATCCAAAAAAAGTATCTAGGATCTCTAGTAGGGGGACAGCTATTATGTCAATCACATTGTTACTTGCCTATTTTCATTTTTGTGAATTCATGCATGACAAAGAATTTAAAACGCTATTTTAAGTGTGTTATACTGATTTGTGACACATTGCGAGTTGTGGACTGGATAGGTAAGGGTTAATTGGATGGTTGAAATTTAGGCTGCAGTTTATGCAACCTAGGTTCAAGAGCCTTGAGCACAGCCCTGGTGTAATGTATTATGTATCATGCACTCATTGGTGGGTCGTCAAGGTCAGCAAGACCTACTCTGCTGCCTAAACACCATCAGAAGCACTGACCTACATTTACAACCTAAATTCTAATATTTGTTCCATTAAATTGTATTAATTCTTTTCATTCTGTAGTTCTCTTGCTGCACTGCTTCCAGTATGTGTATGTTAGATTTTTTTGTCCAATTACATTTCAGTTTCTATGTGATGCTAAGTCAATCTAATCTGCCAAAGCCTTCTGAATCAGTCGTGCTGGCTGATGTAACTTAAACTATATTAGACTGTTTCTCTAACCAATGATATTTCAAATTCACCTCACAGGGCCAACTAGCTGGCCCACAATAACGTTAGAATTTTTCCCTCCTCTGATTGGTTGCTTGGAGCAAAACTGTTAGTTCGACTAGCAAAACACGCCTGTAGCAATCTAATCAGCATCTCTGGTGAGTATGATCGAATTTATTTACCTTTTTGATGTTTTTGTCATGTTATTAGATGAATATTGATTCTGAACTGCTCCACGTGATGTACGTGGCACAGTTGCGGTTGTAGTGTAGAGGTTTGGAGTTATAGTTTGTAATTATAGTATATTTGAGCTGTCAAATTTTGGTTTGCTGTGTCTTGGAGGAATCATGTGACGGTTCACAAACTGGTGGAAATTGTATATTTTTTAGAGCTTGCTGATTGATGGGAATTGACTGAAAGGGAAAAATGTGAAAAAATAATACAATTTCAGACCTTATTACATTAAAAATTGCAATAATTGGAAAAGTGCTATGGTATAAATGGACTGACATGTCATGCGATTGAAAAAACACTCACGTTTGGGGTGGTAACAGTAACTTGGTCCACATCTCACCATCATGTCATTTTAGTCCTTCCACAAATTGTGCCCTGCAAATCACATCTAGTTGCTAATGGCAATAGGATCTCATTACACTTTATTTGTATAAACCTAATTTTCTCCTAATTTAGCTGTTGCCAATTAGGATCCATTATCTGTGTCTCGCCAAATTAAACAGTAGCTGCCAATATGGCAATGTTTTTTTCTGAATTAGGGCTGCTAAACATGGCTAGCTGACATAAGATTTCTAATTTGTACTCAATGGTTGCGTTAACTAGCCCGTGGTACACCATCCTGATGGCCAAAGATCAGGGCAAATATGTTGTTTTGGACATTCTGGATTTTATATGGATAACATTTTTCTATCAACAGGGACTATTTTGGGCTCGATAACATCCAACTAGTTATCTTTAAACATTAAGTGGGTTCCTTTAGTGAGTTTCATTCCTCTTAGGGATGTCTTTTGCATCAGTTTTCTTCACAACATTTATATAACTGAATCGAACGTAAATAAGACAAAAGCTGACAGACTATAATATAAACAATGGATATTATAGTTTTAAGGTGCAGTGATGGCTCAAATGGTTAAGGCGTTAGGTTGTTGAATGGAAGTCTGGGCTTTAAGCCCCACCACTGTTTGTCTGCCACAGTTGGGTCCTTGACCAAGGCCCTTAACCCTTCCTGCTCCAAGGTCACTGTATTATAGCTGACCCTGCACTCTGGCCCTGACTTTCTAAGATGGGATATGCGAAAAGAGACATTTCACTGTGCTGTAAAGTGTGACAAATAAAGACATTTACATTTTTAAAAGTGACATGCAGTATAAATTACTTATTACACTTATATATAACATCAGAGTAATAAAACACAGCAGTAACATATTCATAGCTAACAGGAGTAAATGGATTTGTAGGTCATTCAGTTTATTCAGAATCATGAATAATGTAATGTTAAAACAGTCAAAAGACATCCGAGACTCCATATGCCTCTAATGTGTGACAACAGTTTGAGAAAGACACACACACACACACACACACACAAACCTTCTGCCACATAATCCATCAAACTACTGTGAAAAATCGTTCGGATCAATAATTCTTTGAACCTTTTATCCAAAGCGAAGATGTCTTTAAAATGCAAGTACATGCAAAGAAGATTTTATAAGTGTTAATTATCAGACTTAATGCTTTGCAACATCGCTACCAAATAAATTAAATGCATTCATTGAATGTATAGCTCACTGCACTCAGTAATATTATGTGCAAGAAGATAAGAAAAATTATCTCATTAAAAGTCATTTTTTTATTTGATCATTTTTCGAAAATAAAATTGTACCCATCCCAGGTTTGGATGCAAACACAGTTTTTATTAACAAAATAACTTTACCTGACATAACTGGAACCTGAACCTGAACCTGAACTAGCCATCGAACATAACACTCAACAAAGCCAAGACAAATTAAAATAAAGGAGTTTACATACACAACCTAATAGAGGGACACAATCAAATAAATGAGACACACCTAAAGACAATCAGGATCACCTGACCAAAATAATCCTATGGAAACATGAAATGGACAGAAGAATCACATGACAAGACATAAACAAACATTGAACCACATGGTCTAGAACAATGACACAGAAATACTCTCAGTTGCCCTCTGGTGGTCTGGCACCTGGCAAGCCTGACAGAGTCATGACACCACATAATAGTATAATATTATTTATCGCAGAGTTTTACATTATTTAAATAAGATCGAAAAATATATAAAACTTTTTGTTTCATACAGTAGGTTTCATTTGAATAGTAACACACATCACTGTTGTCATTTTAGTCATCAAATCGAGCAACTGGTATATTGACTGCAAATAGGATACTTCTCTTGAGGTGCTTATCATATGATGAAGAAAGGCACTCGTTTTGAGGCTTATTTTTTTAAAATGATGGAGAAATATTCCATCATTCGACAAAATTGTTCTGGTGCTTGGTAACAGTTTCATAAATTCCACCTGATGGACCCCAGTGTACGTGAAGCTTTTTCAAAAAGGATACTGTTTCAGTATTTCCCCCTGTGGAAATGTTCCATCCTGGTGACACAAACAGTTCGGTTTCTGCTAAAATGGCATATATATGGAGATGGAAGTAAAGAGGGTAGTAGGATGCAACAAAAAGAGAGAGAGAGAAAGAGAGAGAGAGCTTATGTATGCGTGGGTGAATGTCTGTTCTAATGGGTGAATTTATTAGCCAGAGTCTCTAGGTCTCTGAAATTGAAGTGTCACCTCTGAAGCCAGGCACATCAAAATGGCCCTTGTGGCAAAAAGAAATGTGTGTGGGTGTATGTCTATGTGTGTGCGTGTGTGTATGCAGGAAAGTGTATAAACGAGAGTGATAGAACTTGTCAGATTGGACGTCAGGAGCTGAGAAATATCACAGGTGTCTGTAAAACAGAACTGATGCATCTTTTCAGGTGTGGTTGTAAAATATGTATGTCTATTCTTATGTCTGTGTGTGTGTGTGTGTGTGTGTGGTTGCCTTGTCTAAGCTTAAGGTGCAAATCTGATTATCAGCGCTCTAAACAAGTGAGATTAGCTGATTATGTCTAGTTTGATTTACTCATTTAGTGCACTAGGCATTAAGTAGAAACACACACACACACACACACACACACAATGTTTAAACCACCAGTGTTAAAATTTCACTCTAAACATTATTTAATTTTTTCCCCCAAATTAGATACTTTTAATAAATTGTATATATTTATAGATATATATATTTTTAAAGATTTTAGAAACCGCACAAAGGCAAATAGATTAATAGAGATTTGTGTGTTAACGATGATTATTGCTGTATTATTAAACTGTTAAGTAGTTTTATTGTTCACCTTTACAGTTATTAATATCTTAATCCGCCATTTTCCCTATAGCGTTAAAAAGAAATGTGTATTAGTCTGCAAAATCCTGCTGTTAAATGGCACTCGAGGGTTGTCAGAGTTCCCTCAGTTATGCACTAATCCCATTATCTCACTGCACTTATATGCTAATAATAATTAGATCATCAGTAATAAATATATATTATATTATATATATATATATATATATATATATATATATATATATATATATATATATATATATATCACAAAGTTTTACATTATTTAAATAAGATAATCGAAACCTACAGTAGGTTTCATTTGAATAGTAACACACATCATTGTTGTCATTTTAGACATTAAATCGAGCCACTGGTATAATATAAATAATAAATAAATTCTATAATGTATATAAATATATATTTTTTCGAAGAGCCTGTGATAGATGACAGTTTGTCTGGGTTACATTTACAGCATTAGGCAGACGCCCTTATCCAGATCGACTTACAGTTAGCTCATTTCTACAACTAAGCAATTGGGAGTTAAGGGCTTTGCCCAGGAATGGTAACTTGGTAGTGCTGGGAATCAAACCCACAATCTTCGGGTTAGTAATCCAACACCTTAACAATTGCGCTACCACTTCCTATTAATAATGAATTAATACAATTTATAATGAATCATTTATTCATTTATCATCTATACCCGCTTATTCCCTAATTCAGGGTCACAGGGATCTGCCCAGCTGTCTCTAAAAGGGTGAAAGACAGAAGGGGTACCCTGGACAAGTCACCAGTCCATCACTGGGCCACACACACACTCACACTCACTCCTATGGGTAATTTAGATTCACCAATCAATCTAACATACATGTTTTTGGACTGTGGGAGGAAACCGGAGTACCTGGAGTAAACCCACGCAACCTCAGGGAGAACCTGCAAACTCCACACAAAAAGGCCCCTGTCCGGGAATCGAAGCCATGACCTTCTTGCCAACCACTAAGCCACCGTGCTGCCCTTTTTTTAGAATCAGATTTAAGAATTTATGTTATAGAATCAGAATCTGAATCAGAAAAGCCAGGTAGAGTAAAGAGCACTTTACAGCAAGAGGAAGTTGGCTTGGTGTAGGTGTCACAGACACAGTTCACAGCTTACATTCTACAGAGTACTGACCATGCATCGAGGGTGGGGGGTGGACGGGTACTGTTCAGTAAACTGACTTACACGGCTTTGATAATAGCACAAAACATTAGTTCTATTAAAAGACACAATATAATAAACGTATTATTCTTAAAAGTGTGTTTATTCTCAACGTTTACTGTATTAATTTGATATTTATATTAAAACTTTATTTTATTATAAACAATTTAATATAACTACATAAAATTAGTAAAAGTAATAGTACTCATCCTTTTTTTTATTTTTTTTTTATGTTCACTTGGTGTTTTGCACCTAATACGACCTACTTTTTTTGGTCACGACTAATTTATGTACAATGACTTAAAATAAGCTAAAAAATGTTTGTCTCTTAAGTAAACGTTTATGCAATTTTGTTTTCGTATTTCGTATAACCAAGTTTTGTACTCCTATTACTTAAACAATTCTAAATAGAACCTAAAAATTAATTAACAAATTAATTACTCGCTTCAATTACTTGCTGTAACGGAATGCCAGACTGAGACACAGATTAGTAAAACCCAGACGGGTGAATTATTTTTGAAGCCAAGGTGTACCGAAGGTTTTATGAAGAGCGTAGGAGCACTGGAGGAAGTCCACGGAGTCAGTAGCAAAGAGCATGAGATACGCAGAAACTGGAGCAAGTAGCGAGTCTAGCATCAACATTACATTTTTAAAAGCAGACCGTACGGGGGGTGGGGGGTGATTGGAGAATGATTTGCAGGTGAAATTAATTAGAACTATGGTGATTGTGTAAGTTGCGTGGTAAGTAGAATTAGTTGAGGAGATGGGTGTAACTGTGACACTTGTACCTTCATTTTACTCTAAAATGCCACTCTCATGAATTGTTAATTGGAATTGCCATACATACAACAGACAAAACTAAAATAGTTTTAATGTTGGATTCTATTATAGCAACACTAAGTAGTTTTTCTACCCTTAAATAATGCCTCTAAAATTTATTCATCGGTAGAACAACTTATACCCGGACAAATTTTACTGCCGCCGCTACCTGTGCAACCTCCTAACGGCTACGACTGTACAATTAAGACCTGCTTTATGGCAAAACTCATATATTTTACTGGTAGCCTGGGTGGCGTTATCTAACAGTTAACTATAAGACAAAACAATCTAATATGCTATCAAAACCAATGCCATGGCAAATCTAGCAACAAAACGAGCTTAAAAGAGGTAACAAGTTGCAAAATCGATGGACACCTAGCCTTCCTCCTAGTCCTATATGTACATGTTTTTCTACTGTCCTGTACTTTTAAGTTTGTTTGTTATGTAGGCTGTGTTCAGGTTGTTCACTGACGCACTGCTGGTTCACAATTTAGAATCATAAGGTAGCCGAGAAATAAGTTAACATTGCCGTTTTTGATAGCATACGTGTTAAGATCGTTCGATAGCTACAATGTTATGTCTGTTTATAAATTTTGTGCAATGCTTGTAAACAGTAATGACCAAACCACAATATATGTTTTATGGTAAAAAGTATGTAAATCCACGTAATTATTGAGCAGTTTAGTCGTTGAGTAGGCTAACGTTATCGGTATCTATAGTTACCATGCTACGCACTGTTCTTATAGCGAGCTGAGCGTAATGATTACACCTATTACACAAAACACAACGCCTGGTCATGAGTGTGTTTAAAAACTTAGAGTAAAAAAAATATAACTTAAACTGAAAGGTTCAATTAGACGTTCTGCCCTAAATACATGGCTACAATCACATGGTGTAAGAAACAGAATATGCTCTTTGTTTTGGGAGCATCTGAACGGTTATTCAAATAAAGAAGCTGTGTTAATTTACAGCCTTATAAACTTTTAGCAATGTCTGATATATAGGCTATTATGGACATTATGGCTACAACATTTTTTATTCTATTATGAAATTACATCCTTTCTAATCAATCCTACCGACCATGCGAGCAAAAAAGCTATGCTAACACAATACCGGGTTTTTTTTGTCATTATATTTTTAGCCCTGGTGTAACAATTTATAAAACTATGTGATAATATTTGTAGAACATAGTGTAACATAGCCTATTTTACCTGGTCGGTGGACAGGGATTCCAAATGAGGTTTCTGCATTTACCAGTTCCGTCAACTTAGGCAACGAATTCATGTCAAGTCAAGCTTTACTGTCATTCTGCTACATGTGTAGACATATAGTGCGACAAAATTTTGTGTCTCACAGGACCACGGTGCTACAATAGAAGTACAACAATTACTTAACTGTACATAGACAAACTAAGACTGTACTAAACTAAAACTTTATATAGAAAATTGTGCCAAAGAGATATTTGTGGGGGGAAGCAGCGGTAAATGCAAGATGATTTGTAGTGCAAAGCACAAGCGAACACGTATTTCTCAGGATTGTTTATAAAAAAAAGTGTCTAGTGTACAGAAAAATGTGTGTTACTACAGTTGGTTTGTTTTCCCTTTATATAATCATTCTAGAAAATCATATTGGCTGCACTAAATGTAATCAATGGCACTGAACGGATCTTTCAGGTATCTCCAACATGGTGCATCCAGCTAACTGACCACTACGTGACATTAGCGACAATATTACCGATGTTGGTACTTCTACAATCCCTCTGCAGCCATAATGCTCTTTTCCATAAAGAAAGACTGCATGTAAGAAATCGTAAGAATGTTAAGCTAAAAAAACTGATTTTCTAAATAAACAAGTCATTGGTTGCTTTACGTGTCAGTCGGACATCCTTTTGGGCAATAATATTCTAAAATTCACCTCTTTTTCTGTTAATCTAAAATTCTGGCTAGTTAGACTGCTCTCTATTTAACTGCACCATGGTTTGACCCTGGTTTTCCACAAGGTACTAATAAGACATGCATCAGTGCTTGGAATAAAAGAGACTGCAAATGCCAGAAAACTACTGGAAACTTTTATTCTTCACACAATAGCAGGGCAATTTATTTTTGAAAAAATGCACGAATTTCATCTATGTTGATTTAGTTCTTTGTTAAATCAGTCTTTATAACTTAAAACATATTTTAAAAGTAACTAAGTGGTAAAGTGCAGTAGTCGGTACATCATAGTAGCGTGAGCACTTGCGCTTTCGGAGGGCACCAACCTGTTTTGCTGTGCACATACTGTACCTTTGAGTTTCTTTATGTTACACTCCACAGTGGTGCCTAATAAAAAATGAAATACTTGTGTCTTTTTTAATTTTATTTGTATACCAAGTTCTATTGCTTAAAAGATTCGATATAAAACCTTACAATTTATTTAGTAATTAACAAATTAATTATTTGCTTCAATTCTCTTCACCTTCTTTTCAGACGCCACTGCGCCACTCCTCTGAATTGTTAATTGAAATGCTCATACATACGACACACAAAACTGAAATAGGTTTAAGGATTTAAAATTGCTTTTAAGGTTGGATTTTATTACACAGCAACACTGTGTATTTTTTTACCTTAAAATAATGTCTTAAAATTATTTCAGTGTTGGTACAATGTTATTCGAGGCTACCTTAGCAGCCCCTTAACAGTTAATCTGACTAGTAAGACTTATTTTTTATTATCGAGTTAAGTTAGTAAGCATTTCTGTTTCTAGAGATACGGAAAAGCCTACAAAAAAGAAACAAAAAAAGGTTTTTTTTCACAATTGTTCATATCTTAAAAGCGAATAATGATATTACATCATAAGATTTATCATGACAAAAAAAAAAAAAACATCAACTAATAAAATCAAATGAATATTAACCAGATTTCATTTTTGATTATGTTTACCAACATAAGCAAAGATTCGATAAGAAATCTAAAATGATAAAAAATTAACCACTTGGAGGTTTAGGTGGATGCAAAAGCAGAATAAAGTTAACACAATTAACACAAAGCATAAAAAATAGGCAAAACACATACACATACAGAATATTTGCCACTGGCGATATACTAACATGAACTATGGCACCTTAGAAATAAGAACTACATCAACAGAAACAAAACCGTGGCTGCCTAAAACAAAGAGCGTTATATAAAGAACTAAATAAAGAAAACTATCAACTAAACACAAAAACACTGAGTGGTAGCTCAGTGGTTAAGGTGTTGGCCTGCTAATTGGAAGATCAATATTCGATTCCCAGCACCACCAAATTACCACTGTTGGGCCCCTAAACAAGAACTATAACCCCCAATTGCTCAGTTGCATAAAGGGATAAAAAAAAAAAAAACGCTCTGGAAAAGGATGTCGGCCAAATACCATAAATGGAACAAACCAATGACATGGCAGCGTGAAGAAAGGACAAGACTCACAGAAAAAATACAGTGTGTAGAGTAAAAAAGGATAATAAAACAATTAACATGGTGGTTATATCAAACTTTCAAATAGTTTATAAATATTCTAAAAATGTAATATTTTTTAAATACAAAATATCAGGCTTTTTTAAATCCTTTCTTTCTTTATTCATTCATTCATTTATGGATACCCAAAATGCATTGGGTGAGTTGATATAATTCAGGCTGTTATTTGATACAACAGATGGCTGTTTAGTTTTAACTACAAACATGTGATTTTATTTATTCAATTGATCCCGCCCAACAACTGCCCACCTGGGATCTCAGGGAGGTCAGCCCGCCTATTTACAGCTGGCAAGAACCTGGACTGATGTCATTTCATAACGTCATAATTGTATCCAGCCTAGTTGTTGGATCAGTACTTAGAGACAATAAACCCCAGAGGCAGATTCCCAGTTTTGACCTCGTCTTTTAGATGGCCATCCAGACAAGACAATGGAAACTTCCCTGCAACATGGAATAATTGACCCTCCGATGGATCCGGGTTTTTCCTAAGGTTTTTTTCTATATTATAGAAATAAAAGTAATTATTATAAGAAATAAGAGTATAATATTACTTGCTATTATTACTATCACTAATTATAATAATAATAATAATAATAATAATAATAGTAAAAAAGGTAAAGATTTTCACACTGATATACAGACACAAAGGAACAATGTTTAATAGAATATTATCAGTCCAGCTTTTCCAGATTTCTCACGACTGTCAGCAGATCAAAAATTTTCTCAGCTTCTATGTGAATAACTGAATTATAAAGTGGCCTATTAACTGCAATCAGCATGCCACTCCTGTCTGACAGAAGATCCTGCAAGCCAAACTTCCCTCTGGTCCTACCATGTGCGGTATGTGTATGTATGAGAGAGATAGAAAGAGGGAGAGAGACAGGCAGACAGACAGACGGCAAGAGACGTCTCACTCTGCTTGCATATCAAGGTCAGGAATAATTGCATGAGTGAGCAGTGTTTGAACTGACCTTAGGAAATAATAGAGACCTAGATCACAGTTAGTGACCAGACCCTGGGCATGTGTGTGTGTGTGTGTGTGTGTGTGTGTGTGTGTTTAGGTGACCTTCACTCCACACCCCCTGTGGTGCGTTTGAAAGTGTGCCATGAATAATCAGAACTATTTTTGCTGTGCCATCATTTGGATAAAAGTAGGGCGCATCGGGAGTACGAAAGAACAATAACTCACTATCTCACCTGCAGCGTTCGTGACCCACACACTGACGAGTCCAGCTGTGTCATGCTGTTTTTGAAATGCTGCATGCTTAAAATTTATAATTTACAATCAACATTAAAACACCTTAAATAAAAAAGAAATATTAGGAAAAAAGTGTGTTTATATATATATAGTAAGTCAGAAATAGTAATGTTCAAAATTATAACAATTATATTAATATTATAAAACGTTTAATCGAATGTTGCTTGAATATTACATATTCTATAAATAAATGATCACATATGGACCACTTGTGGGAATCGTTTCTATAGTTTGATATTCAGCTTAGGTAAAATCCATCATTAAATCATTCTAAAGGTAAGAAAACTATATGTGTTATAGGTACACAGTTTTATTCCCATGGAACCCAGTGGTCGCTTGTGCATTTAGTACCTGGGCATTTGTTGGGGACTTACCAGCACTATCACATCACGATTATAGAAACCCTCAATACTATACAAAAACGCAATATAACACGCCGTGGCTTTACGGGGAAAAAGACATTTTAAATCCATTATTATTGAAATAAAAAACCCTGTTCGGACTCCAAAAATCTAACATCCACATAAAGGACTAAAAGCAGTGCAGCAAAAAAAAAAACGCTACAACGTGAAGAGAATAAACTATTGGGAATAAATTAATACAATTTAATAAAATGATTATTAGAATGTATGTTGTAAACGTAGGTCAGTGCTTCTGATAGTGTTTAGGCAGCACAGAAGGACTTGCTGGCCCTGGCGGCCCACTAATGATGGGACTGATGTATTTATCTGAATTAAGTTAACTTAATATGCTTTTCTTGGTGCTCCTGGTTTTTCTATTTAGCTACTGTCACCCTTATGTTTTGTTAGCTATAGAAATGGTTGCATAGATCCCAGGTCAGATTTACAACTGAGCAATTAAAGGTTAGGGGCCTTTCTCTGGGGGAATCAACTAATTAGAAGTCCGAGAGGTCCAACACCTTAATCACGGTGCTACAACTTTCCCCTCTTCCTATCTATCTATCTATCTATCTATCTATCTATCTGTCTGTCTGTCTGTCTGTCTGTCTGTCTGTCCCTCCCCCCACCCATCTCTCTCTCTCTCACTGTCGAGCCATCGATTTACCCATTTTCATTTCTTTTCTGTTTATGACAAAAAACTTCCTCTGCACAAGTGGATTAAAAATGACTCCCTCTTCTCTCTTTTTGGCACAAGGGAATTTTTCGATGAGTCACAACAAAAATGACGAGACTCATAAAAAAGCCTCCGGGTTTTTGTCACCGCAAGGCAGCCACACCAACGTGTAACACCATAAAGTCAAGCAGAAGTGATATCATTCATATTTTGTTTGAAGGTGGATGCTTTTATTTGTCCCAGGTGTGTGTGTGTGTGTATGGCTCTCCCGACATTCAGCAGTGCTGTGCACAATGTGTCATCTTAGAAGCACACGGTTCCCTCCCAGCCTAATGGCCAGAGGGTTTTAGTACACCGAGTTCTTCTCTTCCTAAATTCCCTCTGATGGCCAGACAGCCTGTCTGTCAGACACACAGGGGCTGAGTTTGAGAATCTGACGCTTCTATTTTGGCTAAAAATCGCTGTTTCACTGCTTAGAAATTCAATGTGGGTGTCTGACAGCCAGAATCCCTGCACAAGCTTACAACTTCTAAAGTTCATTGCTGATGGTTTGGTGAATTGCAACATGTCAAAAGATGTTGAGCGAAATAGATTAAAAAAAAAGGCTGGTGAGCAAACATGACAGGCTTGGGGAAGATTTGGGAATGTAGGATATTAAATTCGCCAAAATTTATTGTATCTTTTGCATTACGTATGCTAGTGTTGCACTAGCATGCCATACTCATTTGATGACACGAATAACTTCAATATGCATCAGTGATCACAATTTGAATTTTATTACCATTAGATTAGTATGATATCGAAACCGAACGGCGCTACAGAGATTAACCGCTGATTTGTGATAAAACAAATCAACACACATGGATAACTTCAACACATGAACAATTTGGTTATTGATATAAATCTTAATAAGGTAATATCAGCAGAATAATTAGTAGAAAACAGCAATATACGGTAGACTTATTACATCTCTCTCATGTGTCACGAGTCGTAAGGTTGAGTTCAGATGCAAATGCAGACTAAACAATATAACAAATAAACGAACAAACAAACAAATAACATAAAACTAAACTTCACAGACATGTACCTGACATGACCTGACATAAGCTAAAACAGAAACAGGAACATGACCGTGAACTTGACATAGAAACATAAAATGACATAGACACTGACTGTGACACTTAACAAAGAAAGACAAAGACAGACTAAAACAAAGAGGTATAAAAATTTTTACCTAATTTGGAAAACTATCAATTAAATGAGACACACCTGAACATTATAAGGAACACATGACCAAAATAAACCAATAGACACATGACACATGGACAGGGGAGTTTTTAAATCATGTAATAGAATTGTGTTCAGAATTCCTTTTCATCAACAAATATTGTTTTAATGCTTTAACATTAAAACAATATTTATTGCTAGGCATTTTGTTTTAAATTTGGAAAAGATTTTACAAAAGTTGGTATAATTTTTTGAAGTGAAAGCAACAACTGACTCAGTGACATGAATATATATTGTGAAAGGTGTAAAAAGGTGGGAAAAAAAAACAAAAAAAACAAATGTATAACCACAATTTTTAACTAATAACTAAGATTATGTAGGGGTGCTGATTAGGGGACCAAGTCATGTGACCATACAGTGGCTGATGAGCAGTAGTAACATGTTATACATATTACTATATATATTATACATTACCCTATTTCAAATGAAATAATTAGTGTAAACTTTTCATTTACTTTAGAAAAGTCAAGTGACTAATTACATTTAATTACTTTTAAGTTTCAACTACATCATTTTTGAACATTTATACCAGGCAGGGTTAATCTTACAATTTTTATTTATCACATAAACTTTACAGCCCAGTGAAATGTGTTTACTTCTTATATCCCATTATAAACAGGTTGGGGTCAGAGCGCAGGATCAGATATAATACAGCACTCCTGGAGCAGGAAGGGTTTAGGGGCTTGCTCATGGACTCAATGGTGGCAGATTGGCAGCAGGGGGGCTCAAACTCATGTCTTCCTGGTCTTCCAATTAACAACTTCCAATTAACTGCCCATCACATGGTGTAGGTAGGCTAAATGTGGATATAAATGCGTGCAGCAAATTCAAGCCAGAGAACCAATCAGAAGCATCATAATATCACCGCTTCATAAACTGTTACCCAACACTGCTGATAGGAAATATACTCCACTTATAAACCTGAGTATAACTTAATTAAAGGACACATTATAGAATAGTTCAATAAATACTAATGAAGCGGCTATAAATTACATTTCCAGCTAAGCTGCTTTATTTATACTGTGCATCACATAATTAGATACCATTGCCATTTCCGTTTATCCATTTACACTTACATTTGGCAGATACAGCTCTCCAGAGTGATTTACATTTGTTCTATTTTTTTTTTTATTCTTTTGAGTACCTGAAGGTTGAGATTCTTGCTTAGGGGCCCACTGTTGGCATCTTGGTATTCATAGGATTTTTTAAACCACAATCTTCCAATTAGCTAGGCTTTTCTAGCTAACAAACTGTATTGTTTACTTGTGAGAGGTAGCACAGTGGTTAAGGTGTTGGACTGCTAATAGGGTTTAATTCCCAGCACCACCAAGTTGCCACTTTTGGGCCCCTGAGCAAGGCCCTTAACCCAAATTATTGTTCAATTTATTATCATTATTTTTTATATTTTTATACTTACAAAGTACACCTTGCCTGTATTCTTCACAGCTGCTATCTCCTTATCATCTGCCGCACTGCATTTACATTTATAGCACTTGCCAGACTTGCTCACTCAGAGCAACTATCATGTATCTTATTTATACAACCAAGCAGTGACGAGGGAAAATCCATGCTCAAGAGTCCAGCAGTGGAAAGATTTGAAATTTAAACTTTTGATTTTTTTGTGCAGAAAACCAATATCTTAACTTCTGAGCTGCCACTCAGTCTTGCTGTTTAATTCCCAACTAGTCAGGGAGTTATTAGTCATCCGGTCTATGAATATCCTTAAAGTCCAAAGACATATACAGTCCAAATACAGTATTATATGTTCAATAAATTAAGTCATACTAAGGGTTAATGACATATTGAAGTAGAATTTTAAAAGCTTTTTAACTATTTCTGTTTTTACCGATCCTACTGGAGAAAACTCTTCATAAAAAAACAGTCTGCCTTCAAGGTAAGTCACCCAGTAAGACATATTTATAAAGTATTCTTCAGTTCAGTATCTTGTTTTCCTTTTTGGGAATTCATGGTTCCCCTTTGGGCACTCTAGCAGCGTTGAAACAATATGGGAACGCTTCTTATGGGAGGTGATCTGAAGTGACACGTCACTGGTGACACATCATTGTAACTCATCACGGTGTTTGTAACGAAGATATCTAAAAGTAGGGGGAAGTCAGTGTCCAAGGCATGCTTTAGGCAGTACGGGTCTTTTTGCAGTCACTGCAGGTTGCAGCTGGACTGGCCAGCCAAGGCGAGTAACGCTAGCCTGAAGGATATTAAGCTGGATGAGAGGTTCCTCTGGTCAAGGCCACCACTTCCAAAGAGCTCTAAGCTGAAATGTGGAGGTCATGGAATAGACTGTATTCAGCCCAGCTCTCTAACAGCAACCTCACTGCCAATTGCACCATGTCACGGGTAGAAAATGCCACGGGTAGAGCAGGTACTCAAAAGTGAACTGTCTTCTGAAACTTCACTGTCCCTGGAAGTCCTGAGGTTAACTTAACACTGGTAAAGGCCCAGAAGGCAGTAGGCCATGCAGTGGCCTGTATGCAAACTATGGCAGTGCTACAGGCCTACCAGGCCGACCTGCTGGGCGATCTAATTTGTGCTGCCAAACAGCAAGGGCTGTAGGCTGCTCAATAGTGGCCCGGGGAGATACGGTGAGACATCTGTGGCTCATCCTGGCAGACATGCAGAGTAGGGACAGGTCGTAGTTCAATGGCCTCTTTTGTCTCCCAGTTGGTGGTCACCACTGGTGTTTTGCTTCTCTGTTGGACTGATTTCACACATGCTTCAGATTGTCTTTTGCAAGATAAATATTAAAACTATTTCTGTTTTCAGAAATGCTACAAAGTGCTTGTCCTTTAAAATCTAAAATCTAATAGTGCTATTAGACAAAATCTGTGTAAGGGTATCCAAGCATACAGAAAACAAACATCTAAAAATAAAATCCACCAGTGTCCTGATGAATTTATATTAGTCTGGGGGCAATAATATAAATTATTTGTTTATACTGACTGACAATATCTAACAAGTCAATTTCCATTCCACAGCAAACTGGTAACTTAACCATAAAACCAAAGAAACTATCCAAAGGTGCAGCAAGCAAAATTTCAACACTGTATGAATTTAAAATTACATATTGCAATATAATAATTCCATGTTTAATACGTCTATTTTTATTCAGCTGGTGAAATGGAATGTCAATGTACTGGTTAAAGGGTGATATCCGTATTAGAACACACACGTGTGTAGGTGTATCCAGAACGTTTAATTTCTCAAAAAAGATCATGTATCGGATTATTTCTTAGCTCTTGAGATTGGAACATGTTGGTAATGCAGCAGTGAATCAGCACTCCACTATGTTCCTGAGGACTTATCCAAGAAAGTTTGTTGAATCAATTTGCCTTAACTTTGTATTGATTTTAAAGAAGGCTCAATGAAACTCCCGTCATCAAGAGGCATTGACGACTTTTTTCAGTTGCAATGACAAACAGGAGAGAAATGGTACTGGTTTTATTCCCAACATGGAGCAGTTTTATTCCACTTGGATCTATAATGAATTAGGTACAACTTTCTTTTCTAGCACACAGTCACATAAAGACTAATTACCCTAGCGTACTGGTCTGTGACTTTTAGTTAACTTAAGCAGTTAAGGGTTAAGTGTCTTGCCCAAAAGCTTACACTTGATCAATGCCATGACTTGAACTCTAAAGCATTCTGACCAAAGACTTAATCACTGAACCTCTATTAAAACACTAAATTCAAGTCTAAACACATCTGGAGTTTTTATTATCAACAGCAAGTTACTTGCTCCTGCAGTCGGTCTCTTTAATGAGCTGTTTGTATACAAATCGTTCAGTATGCCAAGATAAAAATTCTTAGATAGTACAACTGGTCTACCATTTGAAATTAAGAATTAGGCAGACATTCTTATCCAGAGTAAGTTACATTTAGTACATTTAAATAACTGAGCATTTGGGGGTTAAGGGCCTTGCTCAGGTGCCCAACAGTGGCAACTTGGTGGTGCCGGGCTTTGAAACCTGATCTTCCAGTTAACACCTTAACCACTAGGCTACCACTTCTACACAGTCGTTTCAGTTCACTGGTAAAATGTAAAATCGACTTCCCAAACTATTTCGATCAATATGAAGATACTATTATTTTTGCTGCAAGTCTGATTTTCCTACCTTAATTAACCTTAGACAGAATTGGTTATCTTTAAGATACATAGGCTGTCTTTATAGAGTGATTGTCTACTTTTATTTGGGTAATAAAACACCAGTGTGGAGTGGAAGTAAAAAAAAAAATCCCTTCTGAACATAAGCACCATTCTAACAGGTGTAAATTACCTTTTTTGGGCTCTGATGTAAAAAAAACAAACAAAAAAACATTTTATATTGTACCAAATGTGTGAGGGTCTTTTATTTAGTATAAAGCTTTCTGAGAAATCATACCAGTAAATTTGTGACTTAACAATGTCATACGAAATTTGCAATTCAAGAATATTCAAAATTCAATATATTCTGTTACTATCTTATTATAATTATAGATTTGTGCTCTTTAATTACATAAAATAATGAAATGAATGACCTTTCTCACTTTCTAGTTTTTCATAAAACTATTTTATATTATCCCCAAATTTTATGGTTTTAAAGCCTGGAATAGTCAAATTGATATCAAATGATTATTCTAATAATTTCAAACTAATATTTCATTTGAGATTTTAAGATTAATTTCTAAAGCTGCGTCTTACTATGATAGAAAAGCATTTGTTTAGCCATGTTTCAACTAAGCTTCTTTTTTATCAGTAGCATGTTGTTTGTTTTCAAGACCATTTGAGTATTATATCGAACATTTTATTCATTTTATTCATTTTATTACAGGCAGCGATGACTATAATCTGTGCGTTGTCTGCTTGGGACCAAAGCATGCATGGATAGCTATTGAAGAGGCTAGCTGTGCTCAGTGCCAGTGCCTATTACTGTGCATTTGTCGGTCCAGCCTGGCTGTGTTTAAGGACAACGCCTTTCAATGTGTCTTTGTGCTTCCTGGTCGCTTACATCACCCACCATGACATTTTGCTCTTCCATTGGACTAATTATACACAGGTTTACATCAAAGAGTTCCCATTATTAAATACCAAAATTTCTTCCCATCATGTTTGTTTAAAAAAGGCAGAATGAGAGGTGATTATAAGGCTTTTTAACAAAACTACCTTAATGCAAAAATACCTTGTGAAATTGTATTTTAAGTTACTATTATGCTAACATACTAGAATTTGTGTACGTGTGTTTAAAAGGGTGTGCGGAACTTCGGACCATTTCAGCAAAGCAAATTCAGGTAGAACTAAAGAGTTTTTCACTTATTTGGAATTCTAACACATCTAGATTTATTATTGTAATAAAACTGTCCATGTATATGTGTCTGTACACTGCTTGTTTGAGGACATGTCCCCTTACTATATATCAGGGCCTGCAAGTCCTTCTTTGCTGCCTAAATAATATCAGAATATACATTTACAACCTAAATTCTAATATTTGTTCCATTGAATTATATTAATTTATTTTCAAGTGTATTCCTTTTATTTCGTAGCGATTCTTTTGCTGCACTGCTTCTAGTACATGTAGATGGGTACTAGATTTTTATCTCCAATCAGATTTCAGCTTCTTTGTGCTGCCATGTTAATCTAATCTGCCAAAACCATCATAATTAGTAGTGCTGCATATGGAACTTAAACTACATTAGCAGTGGCAGATTGATAAATGGTTAATATTATTAAAGACTCATTACCCAGATTTCTTTAATCAGATTTTTAAATCCACCTCCGGAAGCCCGCTAGCTGGCACATGATGGCATCAGCATGTTTTCGTCCACTGATTAGTTGATCAGTAAAACTGTTTATAGCCCAGTTCAACTACCAAAATGTGTCTGGTCTGGAACTGGTAAACAAACACTGAAAGCGTGCCCACTACTATATATATATATATATATATATATATATATATATATATATATATATATATATATATATATATATATATATATATTATAATTTAATTTTTTTTTTTTTTGAAAAATGATTGGTTCTTGACCCTAAACACACCTTAACGCTGGTCAGAAGAACTCTCAGCAGAAGGAAACTGCACTGTCTATATTGGATTGCCCTTCTAAGAAATTGTCCTGAAAGGTTCAAGACAGACCTGCAACAAGGTTCAGAAATCTCAGGCAAGAGGTACAGCTGAGCATCTTGGGAGGGAACAAATCTACAGGTTGAAATCCCTGTATTATACTGTATCAGTGCAGGATAATATTTTGATACAAATAAAAAATACTATTGTTTAGCTACTATTTAGGAACATGATTAAATGTGCGACCAATCTTTTTTTAACTTAATTATTTGACCATCGTTTAAAACTGTCCTATTTGTTGTTAGCCAGTTCTTCATTTAATTATTTAAGTGATTTATTTTATTATTTATTTTTTATTAGGATGAACTGAAACACTGCACCCCAGACCTTCAAACCCAAAATCAGTGTCTAATTTCACTTATATTTATTGTAAATACTAAAACTGTAACTGAGCAGTTAATGGTTGAGGGCCTTGCTCAGGGGCCCAGCACTGGTGGCTTGGTGATTCTACATATTGACCCGACGATCTTCCGATCAGCTGTCCAACAGATTAATCACTGAGCTACCACATCCCTAAAGTGGGGATTAGTTAGTAAAGTCTTATGTAAAATTGTTTTCTACATTCTTTTGTTTTAGCAGAAAAACCTGTACACGTACAAAAATATTATGTGCTATAAATACTCCTAAATCTGTGTGTGGGCATGCTTTGAGGTGGGGAGTGGAAATTCGAGTGTGTATTTCAGCGTAAATGATTGCATTCTGTCATGTTGACACTCCGTCTGGCAGCTCATTAATCTGCCCAAATCCATGTAAATCCTACATCTACATACAGTTGTCTGTCAATTTTTTTTGGTGCTTTTCTCGTTCCCCCGCTTCTATTTTCCCTTGCAATGAATATGGAGAGATTTAAGCAAATAGCCTGGTGAAATGAGAGATTTATAGACCATGTGAGGATTGAACAGACGCTCTCTGATCTCAAAGTTCTTACAATGATCCTCACTCACACTATAAAGTCCACTTTATTCAGTTTCATCTGTACTACAACTCCCATAATCCCTTCCTTAAAATCAAGAGACATCCAACTAGAAAGACGACAGTGCAACAGCAATTCTGTATAGTGAATTTTAGAAGAAATTACAACCTAAATTTTAATATTTGTTCCATAAAATTGTATTCATTCTTTAAATTCGTAGCGTAGTGTCTTTTGCTCCACTGCTTCCAGTATGTGTTAGATTTTTTGTCCAATCAAATGCAATGTCAGGCTGCCATGTCAGTCTAATCTGCTGAAAGCCTTCAGAATCAGTAGTGCTTAAACCTATATTAACAATGGGACTCTATTTTTTTAACCAATCAGATTTCAATGATGACTGATTTTATAATGTTTTAGCAATTAAGATTAAGATTAGCCACAGTTCCTGCATCACCACATACATCTGTTAACCAAGAATCATCTGTCAATTCTATCTGTCCCTATTCAATGAACAAAAACAAAAACTCCCCCCAAAATGGCAGGGAGCGATACACTTTCATCTTAGCATAACAAACATAACGCTATGTTACCCTAAGACAACGTTAGAACATTTAACACCTTTATTTTATTTTATTTACTCCTAAAAACGTATTAATAAGTGACCGGTGCGACGGTGACATCGTTTGCGTCTGTGGATAGTTGACTTGACCAGTGGCGGCTGATGTGTTTAACACGCATGCGCTAGTCTGTGTGTACCTTTGAAATTGCAAATATGCTGATGTGAAGAAGTAGACGTATTCAGATCCATTGTGCGAAAGAAAAGCTTTATTTAGAAAAGAAGTTTGTATCAGAGTCGTAGTCAGTAGGCAGGCAAGGGGTCGGTACACAAAAAGTCAAATGGAAATCGAGCAAAAACTAATCTGAAAACACTAGACATAAGACAAAAGACAAAAAACCGGGCATAGATCAAAACCATGAACATGAAGTAAACAATGAAAAACGCTTGGTATGTCGCACAGGCAAACAATACTTGGCAAATAGGTGTTCCTAGCTGCTAGCTTAAATAATGTGCGAAACAGGAAGTACGACAGTGGAGATTCCAGTGATGGCACCCTGATGTGGTGGGCCCATGCCCTTACAGTTGAACTCTTGATAAAAAATACTTAAAAACGATAAAGTACTGCTTACAAACTTTTTTTCAGTGTTTATAGGTACAGCAAAATTACAACAAAATATGATTGCTGATTAATATTAATCACATTTACAACCAGTTTGTAAATGTAATTAATACTAAGTGTAGTTTCTGTTTTTGATCTGTTTACACTTCTGCCACTGCTGATTTTTTTCAGTCTTAATATTTCTCGAGGAAGATTTAAGCAGCCTTTATTTCTTTAAGCCAAATCAATAAATATGTAAATATATCAATATGAAGGGCAAGTGGTATAGTGTGCTTTTGTGCAAACTCATTTATTTAACAGTTCCACTTCAGGATGCAATGAATTTAACTCTGGTTTGTGCAGAGACTAACATTCACCAGTGTCTTATGATGAATGATGGCTTTGTGTTGGCAGATGCATTAAAGCAAGCTGCAATGTGTATCTGTTTTAAGCTAAAACTAAATTCAAGTACAAACACACACACACACACTTGTTCACAAAGTCTGCCATCAGAGTAACTTCATCTTTATTTTGGAATTGGTTAAGATGCTAAAGATCCTCAAGCTGGAGCAATCCATAGCAATGCCCTTAACTCTTTTGTGCTTAGATGGAACCCTTGAATGTGATAAATGTAAGTTGCCAAGGATAAGGGCGTCTGTTCATTATTATATATGTAAATCTAAATCTTTTTTTTATCTTATATCTTTTTGGTTATATTTTACTCTCTCTATATATTTTGTCTTGCTTTTAAACACTTTTCTTAACATCTTTTGAGGAAATAGGCTACTGACCTTAATAGCTGTTTCCCGGGGATTTTTTTTCCCGTTTGAGCTGTCTCGAGGGCACTTCAAGTAGAGCTCTGACCTTGTATCTGTATACAAGGTTGGTGTGAATGAAACTGTTCAGCTACACTGTCATATAAACATTGCAATTCTTTTTTTAAATATGCACAATTTTAGACAAATTGATCTAAAATCGACATCCACCGAAAAAAACCCCTCTTTGCTTTGGGATCCACCAGTGGCAGTTAGGGATTGTGTCATTTTATTTCAGATTAATGATATTAAACTGACATGATTTTATGGCCACAATATAATATTACGTTCCCACAAATTATTATGTGGTGGCCATGACAACCGAACATGTCACCACTGTATTTTTTAAACATCATGGACTCAAGGATGAAATCCTTGGAAAAAACCTTCAGAACAAGATTGTAGGGTCCAAACCACTGAGCCACTTTTTTACGTTCAATATTTAAAGAAAGAAAAATGGTGAATGAAGGACATAGTTGAAAATTTTTTTTTAAATACTGTACGCATATTTAGTTCATTAAATTTAAATCAATACATGTGTGAAATTTAGCCTTGATAAATAAATTAAATGTAATGAGACAGAAAATTGGGACAGTACATACAGTAGCGCTATTAAAAAATAGGGTGTCTTAAAATAAAAAAATAATAGAAATAATAATAATGTTAATAATATGCAATGAAAATAATACTAGGGTTAGCCGCTCCAGCACTTTGTGTTAGTGCTTGTGTAAACAAGACACAGATTCTAAGGTCTTTATATTTCCAACTCTCTCTTTTCCGCTCTTCATGGCCTAGATGATGATGATGGTATTTGCTGTTTGCCGACAGGTGCATCCATCATAGTAGCACAATTGAATTTCCCCTCTCTCTCTTTCCCACTCTGCTGTTGATAAAGTTGCTGACTAGCACCAATACTCCAGGTGCGACTCAATAGCGGTTTGTTTAGCATTGAGCATGCTCTCAGTGGAGCGCAGTGTATTAATAGAGTTAGCACTTTAGTGGAGCATGGGGAGGCTTTAAAACAACTTTATTATACCATTATTTAGAAAAAGAGGGTATTAAAAAAAAAAAAAAACCAAAACCAAAAAAAACTAAAGCATTCATGGAAAGTTGAGTTAACTGCAGTTGATATCTCTGCATTCCCAAATGTTCTATGCAGCAAAGGTTAGCCTCGTTTCTCAAAGAAAAACTGATGGAATAGGATACAAATAGCTCACTTGTAAAATCAAAGGAGGAGAAATTGAATAAAAATGGAGAGTATGAAGTGAGTGTCAGGTGTGCACTATTGGTCCCAGAAGATTCTTCTTAGTTATTCAGTTACTCCAAGAGTACCAAGAAAAAAAAACTGATGATTGAAGACGAGCAGTGCAGCTGATAGACCGTGTGCAGCGCGACGGATATTAACGAACGTTTGCACCCACTACTCGATCTTTAGTCTAGAGTCGTTTGCAGCTGTACAATGAACTGTTTCCTTCAGACACGTCCGATTAGAGAACCAATGATTTGGATACTGGATACTTGGATACTGCGCATACATGATTCAGAGTGAGGCTGCAAAAAAAACAGTACATGACTGACTAACTGACTCAAGTGTATTTTTATCCTGGTCCAGAGTTTTGGTTGTGGTTACTTACTCAAGTGTGTTTTTATCGTGGTACAGAGTTGTGGTTACTGACTGTAGTGTATTTTTTTATCCTGGTCAAGAGTTTTGGTTGTGGTTACTGACTCGAGTGAATTTTTATCCTGGTTCAGAGTTGTGGTTGTGGTTACTGACTCGAGTGTATATTTAACCCGCTCCAGAGTTGTGGTTACTGACTGAAGTGTATTTCTTATCCTGGTCCAGAGATGTGGTTGTGGTTACTAACTCGGGTGTATTTTTATCCCGCTCCAGAGATGTGGTTGTGGTTACTGACTGGAGTGTATTTTTATCCCGCTCCAGAGTTGCAAACTGACTCAAGTGTATTTTTATCTCGGTCCAGACTTTTGGTTGTGGTTACTGATTCGAGTGTATTTTTATCCCGGTCCAGGAGGATAGACTTGATATCATAAATTTGCATTGTCTCAAATGACTGCAAGACATTAGGACGTAAGATAACTGATAAACCGTGTTTTTTTTTTCTACTTTTTCTTAGAAATAGTCTATGGATCCAAAACAAAATAAAAATTAGTTTTATGCAAAAGTAATTACTGGAAGACAATCAGTGTTTATTAATAGGGTAGCAAATAATAGACTATGTTAGGGTGTTAAAGAACAGGTAAACTGTTTAAAACTGTTTTTTTTTAACTAAACTGTCCTAAAGAACCGGTTCACCAAAAAGAACCAGACCTTCAATCACTATAGTAGGAGAGCTGACAGTGCATATAAGAAATATAACAATTAAAGCCAATAGCTTTAAGACAATGTGTGTAGAAATGTAATATAGGATTGTGCTGTCAACCAGCTGGTGTAGATGCTGAAAACATAATGAAGAACAACCAGATAGAAAAAAAGATGAGCCCAGAGACTGTTTATGTGAGCTATGTTTTTTCTTTTAATGAAATTTTTATACTTCAAGCACTTTATGTAATAATTCTGCCCACGTTTGCATAAATGCTGGCTGCTGGTTTAAAGCCAACCTTGGACCAACATTGGCTCACTACTAACCCCACTAAACCGGGGCCAAAACTGGTCCAGCAGGGCTGATTGACTTTTTTCTAGCCCCTTACTTTACCTTTATAAGCTCAGTTTAGACCCAAAATTGGGGGTTAATTTTGCTGATGGAAATTCAGATAGGCAAACATCTTTGCAGAAGGTTGTAATGGTTAGGTTAATGGGGTCAGGAACCTGAGAGAGCCTCAAAGGTAATGCAGAAATAAAAAACGCAAAGGTTGTAGCTAATTTAGATAGAGTAAACACTGGTTCCCAAATGGGGAAGGGAGGTCTAAGGGTGGTGCAGAATTATAATAATGGGAATGGATAAAATAAAATAAAGTTATACACCAATATTTCGAATAAGAAAAACAGCTGAAATATCAGCCGAAACTAAAATGCCATACTGAGCCGAACCTTGCTGGCAGACCGGCTCTAGTCGCCGTCATTGCACGGTGTGACGCTCCCTTCAATAGTCCACTCTATGAACATGGGTTGATTATTCCTTGCATATGAATGCTTGTATTACTCCTGTTCAACCGAAAACCAAAATCCCCAGGAATAACCCATCCACAGGAAATGTATACAATACTGTGCAGTAGCACAGTTAAAAAACTGTTGAAAGCGATAAATACCGTTGATAGTAAAACACTGTAGGACTGCAGGTTTTTATTTTTTTAAGCTTCTACTTTAAAAGTGCCTTAGTTGTTGTTGTTGTTTTTTTAGCTAATTGTCTAATATGTGTTTTACGGTGGGCTTGAATTAGTTTTATTTTGCAGTTGAGATTTGGCAGAAAAACTTTGGAAAACACTGAACTAAACAATGTAATTGAAATTAAAAATCTTAAAAATTGTCTTTTAATCGAAAATTAAATAATTTTTTATGGCAAAAATTAATTTTTAGAACACAATTAATGTCTACTAATAGTGTAGCAAATTATGCACAACAGTTGGTTTCCAGTCAGTAATGCCTACAGAGTTCTAGCTTAGGCTCTGTATTTCTGTTCAGAAGAGTTATAGAAAACAATAAGTTGTAATTCGGGTTATCATGGGCAGGTAAGCCTTTAAGTTAGTCATCTAAGCTTGAGGTATATTTCTAGAAAGAGAAATCAAAGCTTAGATGTGTGTGGTAGCCCCATTCTCTCTCTGCAGGTTGTATGTTCTGTCTCTGTGAGAATAATACTGCATTGATTTCCCTCTTGGCAGATGTGTTCATGACTCAGGATGGGGGCTGGTGTCAATAGACCATGAAAGAACAGACAAGGGTAATGAAACACAGCCAGTGAGAACAAGGTACATCAGAAACATTGAAAAAAGTTAAAAAGGACAAAAAAACCCCAAAAACAGTAAGAACATAGTGAGGACAGACAGATCAAACTGAATGACACACAGCCCAAGAAGGGGTCAAGAACATGGAGTTAGATAGGGGGAAAAGGTAGTACTGTGGTTAAGGTGTTGGACTGCTAATTGAAGGATTGGAGTTCAATTCCCAGCACCACCAAATTGCCACTGCTGTGAGGCCCTTAACCTCTAATTGCTTAGCTGTCTAAATGTAAGTCGGTCTGGATAAGGGCGTCTGCCAAATGCTGTCAATGTAAATGTAGTTAGATCAAACACAATTCAAAAAAATAAAGCACAGAAAGAGTAAAAGCAAAGGAACCTTAGAGACAACAAAACATGGACAAATGTTTAAAAATTGCTAAAGGAAACAGTTAGAAACACAACAAAAAAAATAAAACCCAGACAAAATCAGGGCCGGCTCTAGGCATAGGTCGGGGTGGGCTCAGCCCAAATGTGTGTTTTGCTCAGCCCAAATGTGTGTGTTTTGCCCACTCAATCAGAATTTGTTTTAAGACAGTGATATACAAATGAGATTTTTATTTTCTTTTGTATAATTTTTAATTTGAGGCCGGATATGTGTTAAAAAGTTTGTAAAAGGAGTGTAGAAAGCCCCGACCAATCACAACTCACAGCGCAGAGTACATTTGGGACCAAGTTGTGGCCAAGGTTGCTTTAAAATATCCATTATCTCCAGCTCTAGATCTATCTATCTATCTATCTATCTATCTATCTATCTATCTATCTATCTATCCAAGCAAAAAAATTAGTACAACAATATTTTTGCTATTTCATCATTTAATTAGTTGAATTTTACAGAATATCTATCTCCTCAACCCAACCCTCAAAAATTGCCCACCTGGGATATCTGTCTGCCCACCCTTCTATGGTTGGCAAGAACGTGGCAAACACAAAACATATCAGTATTTTTAAACACATATTAACCAGACTGAGAAAATACAGCTTGCAGATGTGACATACAAAAGGATGTGAACCAGACAAAATAATATACAGGCAGAGTCTTGAGGCCACGTTTCTCATACTGCACTGTGACCTACAAACATGGCTGCTCAAGACAGTGCAGCAGTTATCACACTTCAGTGCCCCAGACTTTTAAAGTCAAGACAAGTGAAGAAGATTTTATATATGATTGGTATAGTACACATTCAAATGAAACAACAATGAAAACACAGAGCTGCATAAAACGACAAAAAAACTAAAACTGAGAGATAGAAATAGATGTGTGTGCAGTAAAATGTATCTAAGTGTATGTGCATAAATAAAAAAGAAAATCCAGAGGTTTTTTTTTCATATTTAGAATTATATTTATAATTTATAATTATTTAAAAAAAAAAAAAAATAGATAAGCAGAGGCTCGGTCTCTCCAATCTTGTGAAAGAGTGCGTAAGAAGATTGTAAAATCCTTTCAAAACAACAATCCTCGATGGATCATCAAAAGATCCAGAAAAACTGAAGAACTATCTTTGTGCGTAAGGGAGAAGGACGAAGACATTTTTTGGATGCCTGTGCTCTTCAGGTCCTATTGTGAATAAAATATCGGCTCATTTTACAGTCTTTCGGTTTCGGTTTTCATTTTATTCAACCTTTATGGAATTTGGGTTTGTAAGCCTAGTTTCATAAAGGCCAAAGTCAGTAATGGTGCATATATTGGAGGAAGCTTGTTTCAGACCTTAGGCACTGCCAAAGAAAAAGCCTGGTCACCCCATTGTTTATACCACTGGACCTAAAAGATGAACGTTGATTTGTTGACCTCAGAACTCCGTTTGGCTGATGAAAAGCCAGCATTTAAGTTACGTTGCGGTGGGACAAGGCCATTTAGAGCTTTCACTGAAACAGTGCCAGTCAGTGGAGCGGAAAAAGAATTGGGGTGATGTCCTCACGTTTGCATGTGTATGTGTGTTAAAAAATGGTAAATTATGCATCTACTGTAACAACTTGGAGTAGTGGCTATAATGTTAACTTTCATTATTATAATATTCTTGGATTTTTCTGACTGATCATTTTTTATTTGAAATGTCTAATCCTGATGTGAGGGGTCTCTACTATGAGGTCTGGTGTCTTTGTCCCCATCCACAGCATACAAGGCCTCATTAAGTAATTTAATGAGTATGAAAATAGTTTGAAACAAGGTGAATATCTTATAGAAGAAGGTTCTGGTAGCTTGTGGAGACACAAATCCATGCTGATTTTCCCTTTTATTTGTAATGGAATGTAGTTTAGTACCTACAGACTATAGACATCAAAGTAATCCACTAAAATGTAAATAATAATATTAAAAACTTTTTAGTTGTTCTGAAATGGATTTATTTTGATTATAAAAATGTAATATCAAGAAGAATTTTTCTATACCAGAGTGTAGGAAAAGTGTAGGAAAGTGTAGAATTGTAGGAAAAGCTGAAGTTTGAGATGAAAGCCTGCAGTACCAAGAGCTGCAAGCATAACATTTTTGTTGAGGAATTTGAAGATGAATTGCTTAAGGGTGCTGAAGGTGAGGAGCTTCAAAAACAGATTTTCTCTATAGACATTTATAATAGGCCTTTTTATGTTATAGAGTGTTTTCACATTGTGTCATCAAGCCAGAAGTCGGCCATATTAGCGTCACTGAACGGAGACAATGATTGTATGAATTGTATTATTGCTGCTAAAAAATAGTCAGGTAGTGTCATGTTTTGGGCTGTACTAATCAACCAGACCAGCGAAAATAGTTGGATTCCTATAGACCACAAAAAGTTCTACCAAATCAAGGCGAGAAATGAAAAACTGCAGGAAGGGGGAAGGTGCTTATGGTAGTCCAAATTAAAGCAGGTTTTTCAGAGCAAGAATATTGACAATATTTGTGTTTAATATGTTGATATTGTAATGTTAATAAATAATGTGTCCAAATTTTCTAATATAATTTAATAGTACTCATTGGTTCATCGGTTCACAACAAAGAGCCAGTTTGTATGGATTTTTAGCACCTGATAGCTTTAGTTAGTCAAAATATCTTGCTCTTTCCATCTTATTAAGTCCTACTCTCTATGATTAATAGAGAAGCTTCCATAGTTTAAACATCGTAAATTAGTAGATTGATGCCTTACATATTAACTTTGCAATTTAGACTTTTGTTTAAATCCGAATATCTTCAATATGGCCGCACATCCCGGTTAACTGACCAAAATATGACGAAGGTAAAAAAAAAACTTAAAGCAATGGGTTTTAAATTCTTAATTCTAGATAGTTTTTTTATAAAAGAACAGCTTTGATTGTACTTAACTAAATAGGGTTAAGGGTCTTCTGTTCCTGCTCCTGTTGTTGCCTTTCAGTTTGTCTCTTCTACATCACGTCGGTAACTGTTGAAATGGGAATGTAGCTAGGGAGTTTGTCACAGGAGGTTCGTATAGCTAGGGAGTTACAGCTGTAGTCCTGTAAAAAATACAGTTACTACAAAATATTAATAAAACATTTTATAATGTAGGTCTATTAAAGTTAATTTACAACAAAAGAATGTTCTTGCTGTGCTACAAATATCCACTATTAAACTTCTCTACCTATTTGGATGCAGGAAAAAACACCTGACTTCTGGTTAATTAAATGCATAAATATATTGTACAGCCTTGTAAGCCAACTCTTACCCCAGCTCATTTCAGCTAATACTAAATTATTTCCTGAACTCTAATTTGGGGTCTGCTCTCATTCCCCGAAATAGAAAGGATTATTTAAACTCTGTGGGATTGGAGCTGGAAGAAGTGACAGTAGAATTTTTCATATTATTAATTACGCTAATGGCATCACAACAGGCAAAGAAAACAGATGCTAGCCTTTTTATCCATTTAGAATGAGGTCTGGAGTAAATTTAATAAAAAAAAAAAATAATAAAATAAAAAATAAAATAAAAATGCAAATGTACCTAAAGTCCAATGAGATCTACTGGGATCCATTTTCTAAAAAAGCATTTCTGTAAAATCTGTTAAGCAGAAAATATGCCAGCTCTGTGGTTAGGTTGTATTTTATTCCTTTATTAAGCAAGATTTAGGCATAAGACAGGAAACAATATATATATATAGATCTACTACTTTCGTCTGAAGAACCATCCTTAGCATAAAACGTGAGTGATATCTATCAAAATCTAATCGCAGTAGGGGATGTCTTAGCAAAGGCAGTAGCAATGTGTTTCAGCATATGGACTGTATACAAAGCGATCGTACTTGTCGCTCGATCACTAACGTCAGTGACTGGCTTGGAATAATGTTGCTGTGTGTGATTTTATTGGATAATGAATTTTTAAACAGTATAAACAAATAAATTATTTTATCACCGCAGGGCTAGTGCAATTAGTCGGGGTAATGGTAACTTTATGTTTGAAATATTGTTTTACTTTTGTTAGAATAACTCCAAAATAAAAATTTTACTGCTGGAAAGGATGATATTTAATTTTTAAATGTTAATAAAAAAGCATCTGACAATTGGGGCAAGCGACCTTTTTTTGGTTTTGGTCTTTTTTAGTATAACAGATGATTTTGTACGATATGCTACTTGAAGGTTTTCTTTTTTATATGCTAGCCAAAGAACATAAAGTTTCTAAAATCTAAAATGTCCTGTTGAATAGTTGAGAAAGTGCAGGCAACCCGTGGTTTTAATAATTAAGAACGACACAATCAATATTGGCAAGGTTGAAAAGCTTGCCAGTCAGTTTGCAATCAGAAAAGTAGGTGTGATTAATTGAAAACTAGGTAAAAAAAAAAAGAAAGCATTAATGTAAGTTGGGGACTGTAAAATTTAATAGATATCAATCAACTGTTCTAATGAATGTTTTATATTGTTGTTTCTGAGGTATTTCTGTAAAGCTGCTTTGAAACAATCCTGATGGTTAAAAACGCTATATAAATAAAGGTGACTTGACTTTAACAACAAAAAGGATACAGAATAAAAACAAATAACATAGAGCGTATACTTTACTATAAATATTAAAACTAAGGTAGAATTCCTGCTGTAAATAATTCCTGGTTACATCAATGTTAGAACTCTAATATTAGTAAATTGATAGTTCAGTCAATAGTATGCTGAAAAAAGACAGTACTGTACCTACACATTAATTCATTTCTGTTGATAATAAATGAATGGAAGAACCCTACACTGACACAAACACAACATGGTTTGCCATAGCTGGTATGAAACCACTCCTGTACAAAACCTTAATTACGTTTACAGCATTTGGCAGACGTCTTTATCCAGAGCAACAAACATTATCATTGTCTCTTTAATACAACTGAGTAATTGGGGGTTAAGGGCCTTGCTCAGGGGACCAGCAGTGGTATCTTTGTGGTGTTGGGAATCAAACACCGATCTTCGAACTAGCAATCCAACACCCTAACTACTGCGCTATACTCTACCTCTGGGATAAACTGTAACCCTGACCTCATGTTCCATGTCTGAACTTGCTTATACTATCGTTGCTGCCATAGCCACGCACCACAAGCTAGTGGAAAGCTTTTTAGAAGTAAAAGTTATTATAGAACAGACTACATCTAAAAACGGATAGTCCTGGGTCTCAAACCACTGGCAGCACTGAAGGCCCGGGTTTGATTCCCGGGCAGGGATCTTTCTGTGTGGAGTTTGCATGTTCTCCCTGTGCTTGTGTGGGTTTACTCCAGGTTCTCCGGTTTCCTCCCACAGTCCAAAACATGTATGTTAGGTGGATTGGTGATTCTAAATTGTCCATAATAGTGAGTGTAGCCCTGTGATGGTCTGGTGACCTTGTACCCCTCCTGCCTTTCACCCTTTTAGAGACGGCTGGGATAGATTCCAGCAGATCCCTGTGAACCCGAATTAGGGAATAAGCGGGTATAGAAAATGAATGAATAAATGTTTCAAACATTTCTGTCTTTCTTTCTTTAACTATAAATAGCTTAAGGGATGTGACTTAACAGGTAATGTAGCCATTTGCATTAACGCTTTGCATGCAACTGATCACAAATGGTGCATTCAGCTGCACAGTAAAACTACTGAATCTGCAGATATTTACGGTGCTCAGCAGATTCAATGACACCCAGAAACGCAGCATTACTATTCCAAATCATATCAGATCCACATCCGTGGTAGCAAGGAAATACCAGTGAAAGAGTGCTGAGCAAGTAACAAAATGGATCCTGGTATTATATGCTGTCATTTGTGAATTACACAGTATCCTGCTATACAGGATACAAATAGCAAACAGAAAAGCGACCAGGTCGCCTGAAGCCAGTTTTTTCCTTCAACTCCGAACTTGCCATTTGTCCCTTTTGTGCAATTTCATAAGCTTAGTTCATTTACTTCGAGTTTCTCCTCCAAAGGCATTTTGAAAATCCGTGATGGAAAATTGATTTATTCATGTTTTATTCACTAAATGTGTATTTCACATTATATTAATCACAATAATGATGATTATTGTGTTATGGATGTGTCAGAAAAGCAGGCAGAAATAAATTAACCTCAATGCAAAATCTTGGGGGCAGTTAACCGAGAGCATTCACCGAACCAGGCATTTTCATGACGCTATAGAAAATCAGCTCTTTATATTAACATGGTGAAAATATAAAATAAAGTAAAAGTAACGTTTTTGAAGGATACTTGGATGTTGGTTATGGCTTTCAAGATCAATATACACTGTATGGTCAAATGTATTAAGACACCTGACCTTCACATCCATATGTAATCTTTGAACATCCAAATCCAGATTAGTCCCACTTCTATTAATAACCTCCACACTCCACATTGAAAAGGCTTTTCACTATGTTATAAGTGTAGCAGTGGAGATTTGCATCATTCAGCCACAAAATATTGACTGAGATTTGGCACTTATGTTAGGATTGGGGTAGATCAGGCTGTGTTCTATTTTTCTTAAAGGTGTTTAGTGAAGTTGAGGTCAGGGCTCTATCTAAAAAACACCATGTTTTAATGGAGCTCAGACCTCTTAGTTTTAGTAAAGGGCAGTGTTAATGCTACAACCTACAAAGACTACACAATTCTACAAGCATCCAAAACATATTGTTACCAGATGGCACAGTTGCAAAAAATAATAAAAAAGTGATAATTATTTATGACATTTACATTTTATGGAATTAGGCAGAAGCTCCTATTCAGACTGACTTACATTTATCTCTTTATACAAATGATTGATACAAATTGAACCCCGATCTTCATATTAGCAGTCCAACACCCAAACCATTGTGCTACCACTTCCGAAATGTAAATTTATTTATCACATTTGTGAGATTTGTTTCTTCGCATATCCTATCTTAGTAAGTTTGGGGTCAGAGCGCAGGGTCAGCTATGATACAGCGCCCCTGGAGCAGGAAGGGTTAAGGGTATTGCTTAAAGACCCAACAGTGGCTGACTGGCAGTAGTTGGGCTTGAATTCTGGTCTTACTGGTCTTCCAATCAAAAAGACATGATCATATTTCCGATAACCTTACTTTTATACTACACATTTAGTCCTGCTGTGAACTCTGAAACACTCGTTAATGTATGGCGATATCAAACACGGCACGTTGAATCTGTAAAATATAACCTCATGAATGTGAAAGCATTTTAAAAGACTTTTAGTCCATTTAGAGTCCACCTGCACTTAATCTCTTATGGTTTTTATGATCTGTCTTTTCTTGACCGTAAAATCAAGGATTTTAATCAATTTGACCTTACTGGAGTTAGCACAAAATTATGGAATTAAATCCTGTCATAGGTGTCCGACAGTGATGAAAAATATAAAAATAAATGTAAGCACTTTTTATGGTAACTAATTAATCTACTATCTAATCTAAGTTAATAGGCTTTTGCTGTCAGTCTGTAGCCTGTAGCGTAAAGGTTATTGATGAGGGAGAACGAGAGGATAATTAAGCACATATTTATTAGTAAAATCTAGAATATAAATTATCTAAAATATATATTGAGTGTCTTAAACTACTACTAGTAGTGGGATGTGGCATAAGCATAAAACTCATCATCATACTTTTATAAAACATTGTGTAAGCACTTTATACATATATTTATATTTTTATGGTTGGTTAATTAATCTTAAATACATAATATGTTGATATAAGTAAAAATAAGTTGGCAGTTTGAGTTGGCAAAAATTCTTTTGCATTTCTATTGCTTGAAAGATAAAATAATAAAATAGAGAAAATAGCAATACTTAGTGCACAAAGTGATAATCTAAAAGGTCAAAAAAATATTGCAGTGTCGTATGGGATAAAACCACGTCTATATCTGAATCCCTATGTATTAAAAAAGAAATATGTATACGTATATGTGTTTGTGAAAAGAATCAGTCATAAACGCAATAAAATTCTAGAATAAATGACTTTTTTTCAAATGTATTTTTCTACTAAAAGTGCTTTTTTAATAATTGGACAATTTAATCAGTGGGACAAAGCGTATCCTAAGCTGCAATTACCTCATTAAAAAATATATATAAATATTACCCACAGTTGGCTTACCAATAATTAGTGCAATGTTTGCTTGAGAAGTTTTAATGTAGCTTAACTGCTTGGAGGGCTTTTTTTGTAAGTAATACGGCTGGGCAACTTTTGCCAAAATTAATATCGAACATTTTTTAATCTTGTTTAATTTTAATTGGACTTTTAATGATTTATCATTCTTCTCTCTGCATGCTTATATCTCCCATGCATACTTATTTAAATTGAACTTACCACAGTTATCCAAAATATGATTACATTTTCACTGTAACTTATTCTGTATTCATTAGATACTGCATTAGGGAGCTGTGAATGGCTATTTTCAGCAGTGCTACACACTTAAAACAGTCAGGTTAAAAATGACCTGACAGATAACCCAATGGTGGGTTTGACCTACCTATTGTTGGGTTATTTTAACCAATTTCTTTGGATAGTAAGTTTTACCCAATAAAATTAGTTATAAAATAACAAATTTGTTGGGTTATTTTGGTAACATTGGTTGCTAACATGCTACATTGATGCAATGTTTATCTTCACAACTTTATAGATAAAATATTTAATTAAACAAGCATCGGTGTCGTTAGTCGCAGATATTAAACGGACAAAAAGGGTAGTAAAGGGTAAAGATAAAAATAATCATATTTGTGAAGAAAATGCGACAATATTAATGTGTAAGGGTTTATAGTCATTGTGTAAAGAAAAAAAAAATAGCACATATATGCGTAAATTGTACGACGATAACTTACCCGTGTATCTTCTGTGACTGTTGTGCCGGTCAATATTTAAAATTTAAACCCAACTGGTTGCATTGTTATACAAACAACCCAATGAATAACCCAATATTTTTAACCGAGACATTGAGTACAGTGAATTATCCAACTTCTTTTAGAATAAATTCTTCTATTTGGTACTTGAATTCTATTGGAGAGATACAGTAGAGTTATAGAGGGGTTGATTCTGGAGAAAACTCATTCACCCCATATACTTCTGAGTGCCGTAATTGAGTAACAGGATCTAAAAGTAAAGTCTCGTCGATTATTCATGTGTAGTCTACTATTTTAAACAATGGTATTAACACCAAGGCTTTAAAAATGTCAACTTGCTAGTCTGTGTATCCAGTGTTATTCTTCATGACTTTTAGACTTTTTTATGTGCAATAATTCAATGTAAGTCCAATAGAATTAAATATTAAAACAGCTTGAGCTGTCTTATAACCCAGAGTTTGAGTTTGTTACTCAAATTTTCTTTGACCAGACAATTTAAGATTTTATCCTACCCAAGTTGGCACCAAATTCCTACAGTGATTTATAGTATATTAAAATTAATGTGATCCTTTTTTTTTTAAATTTACTAATTTAATAGACTTTTGTCATAAGCTGTGAAATAAAGGTTATGTATGAGAGAGAAATCGAGGTTATTTGTTACTTAATTTGGCGGTGCCATTAGTAAAAGCTGGATTTGTTTAAAAAAATAAAAATTTATTTTAATATAAATTTTATTTATAAGAAGTCTATAAAATTACTATTAATTATTATTCTTTGTATTTATTATTTATTTATTTACTGATCTTAGAAACTCAACATTGTTAAAGTACTTTTTTTGTTCTGTAATGTTATTAGTTAATTGAGCGTAGGTTCACTACAAGGTCGAAAGTCCTAATTGTTTTTTTCCACTAGTTTCGTTTTGCTTAATTGAGTATAATGATCACGATGACTTGCATAATATACTTTTGTACCTTTGTAAACTTAAAATTGTGATTATTCCAAGTCTTTTAATAAAGTAGTCCTTTATAGCCAGTCTTTTTGGCAATCAAAGACATTATTCATGATTTATCATCTGCAGAAAACAATTAAATCGTCAGTCATCCTGAAATGTCTAACACCATTTATTGTGTCCTTGACTTGATCAGACACTAAAAGAAGGTCAATAATAGTTTGAGTGAAGAATTTCCTTACAGCGGTTCATTAATCGGCTGATGTAGATCGAGTAGATAGGAATTCATAATAGAGATTTATCAAGCCTCTTCACCCACAGTGATTTGTCAATGAAAGGTTCATTAGTATCAACGGATTCAGCTACATACCGAACACCGCAACCAAATGAATTACAAACATATTATATATATATATATATATATATATATATATATATATATATATAGTATATATACCAACTTATATATATTAAATACTATATGTATAAAGTACAATTTATAATATTTATATTATAAATATTATAAATTGTACTTTATAATATTTATATTTTAGACCACGTAGTCACATCTTTAATCAACATTTTAATTAAGTTCAATTCAATTCGGTTTTATCTGTATAGCACTTTTTACAATGGTGATTGCCACAAAGCAGCTTTACACAATTAAAGAAATTCTAAGATGAAAATGAAACAGAAATCAGTTTGTCCCTGATGAGCAAGCAGGGCGCGACGGTGGCAAGGAAAAACTCCCTGAGATGGAAATAGAAAGAAACCTTGAGAGGAACCAGTCTCAACAGAGAACCCATCCTAATTTGGGTGAAAAACAGGTAGCAGGAATTATGTGGTTACATTGTGTGTGTGTGTGTGTGTGTGTGTGTGAGCAACTTAAATCGTAAGTCCTTAAAGAACAGCTGGAACGTCTTTATGGCCCTGGTGATGTATTATCAACTGGACCAGGTCACAGGGAAGGGTCCGACAGGGCCGGGGTGGAGATGGGGTCTGGATCTGGATCCAGATATAGGTTATAAGTAATTATAACCTATATCTGATGTCATTAGTGTGTGTCCACCAAACCCGCCTCAATCCATTTTTGAATCTATTTTATTGGCTTGAAACAATTTACTGATACGATTCCTGGACTAACAATGAATCACAGCATAAAATTAAACAAACTCTAATAAAATAATTGATAATAATCCAGAAGCAACATTAGTGAATTTAGACTGTACTGAATCTAATGATCCAAAATAAACATAAATGAATTTAGACACTGAATCATAAACAATCACTAATAAACAATTGAATGTAAAATGTTGTGAAATGTTGTGTAGAACTGCAAAAGAGCAACATTCTTACTATAAAACAGAGTTTTCATGTTTTTATAATTGTATAAATACATATACAATATTACATTTTGGTTTACAAGGAGGGAAAGATTCGAAGCAGAGTTTTCAGCTCAAAGCTGTTGGATTTTTGTGTTTTCATGCCGCAATATGCTCACGCTTGATCTCGATTGATTCCTCGATTTTTCCTGCTCGCCACTCACCAACCGGACCTCCAGCAGGTTAACCAGGCACTCCAATCTATCTCAGACTCCCTGGCTACACTCACAGCATGCATTAATGAACTACAAAACCCAGCCCCTTCTCCAACCTCCACTCTGGTGCCCAACACTGAGCATTTCATTGTAGCCTTCATAATCACTCTGCTTACAGGCAAGGCTCGGAAGTGGGCCACAGCATTGGATGTTAAAGCTGCCAGCTGTTCTAGCTATGCCACCTTCGCCAACGAGATGCGGCATGTATTTGATTATTCCCATACTGGACATCAAGCTGCCGGGCAAATCCTCCAACCCCATCAAGGCTCACGCTCCACTTACGACTATGCCATAGAGTTCAGCACAGTGGCAGCCTCATGTGGCTAAAATAAACGTGCCTTATGTGAGGCTTTTTTTAATGAGGAGGGGCAGGATTCTTCTTTGTGAAAGTAGAAGATTATCAGGGACTTAATGCTATCACAGTCAAGAACCCTTACCACTCATGTCCACTGCCTTTGAGCTACTTGTTTTTTTTTTTTTTAACCTGGACGGTATATTGATCTTTTCTCGATCGCCGGACGAGCATGTCAGCCATGTTCGTTTGGTTCTTAAAAGACTCCTCGAGAATAAACTTTGTCAAGGCGGAAAAGTGCAAATTCCACCAGACCTCTGTCTCCTTTTTGGGCTTTAGGATTTCTTCGTCCAAGATCAACATGGAGCCTGCTAAGGTCATGTTCCTGAGGGACCCACCGCCACATTGCAGCAAGCTCTCCAACGATTTCTTGGCTTTGCCAACGTTTACAGAAGATTCAATAAGAATTTTAGCACTCTAGCTTCCCCTCTTTTGTTCCTAACATCTACCAAGGTCCCTTTTAGGTGGAACACACAAGCCAAGCAAGCTTTTACACACCTTAAATCCAGATTTTGTCAGCCCCCATTGTGACTCTCCACGACCCAGCACTTCAATTCATTTTCAAAGTCGACGCTTCTGAAATGAGGGTGGGTGCTTTCTAAAGTAGCAAATATGATTCATTCCTGTTTCTTCTTCTTATGATGGTTCACTCAAAGCTCATAGCTGTAAAGCTGGACCTGGAAGAGTCGAGACATTGGTTAAAAGGGGTTACCTTTCTGCCATCTGCTTCTGGGTGCTTCTTGCCACCTTGCTACTTTATATTAATGCTGATGTTATTGTTTCTACAGTAAGAGTACATTGCATTTAATTTCTTAAATGTATTAAGAAAATATGCTGCTGGTGAGTTAATTATTTTACATTCATATATTTAGTCTGTGCTTTAAAATGGTCAGTAGTTGCACTTACAGCTACTTTTTAGCTACTGTAAAGTAAGTAATAACAGCAACTGACTTTTCCACGAAATTTAACTTATAACTGTTTAAGTGCAGTTGTTTAAAAGACATTCATATTGCCATTTAATCTGCAGCCCAAATCCTTAACGTTTGTAGCAGGTGGCTACGATATATATAAAAAAACATACCCCAGGAAATGCTGGTAATGGAAATAAATGCATTTATGCACCCTAAGGTTTGCTTCAAGTTGAATCATACTACCTAAAATTGACTATCATGGGTTAATCAGTTCACTCTACTTCACTGACCCAAGGCTATAGCTTACATTGCATTTGATCACCATTATCATAAGCTGTAATAAAAAGACATTTGGTGTCACCCAGATCAGGTTAAGTTCCCCTCATGAGTCTGGTTCCTCTCAAGGTTTCTTCCTACTCCATCTCAGGGAGTTTTTTCTTGCCACAATCACCACCGGTTCATTAGGTACAAACTTACACTATTGTATTCTTACTGCATTATGTGTAAAGCTGCTTTGAGACAATGTCCATTGTTAAAAGCTCTATATAATAAAAATGAAATGAAATTGAAAACAAAATTGACACATATTTAAATATTTATTTGTATTTCTTCCTTACACACAATCGAGAGGCAACAGCGGCAAGAAAACTTCACTGAGATGGTAAGTTTGTGCAAGTTTAAGAGACAATTTGGGCACCATGTTAAAAGGAAGAACAACAGAGAAGTTGTTTAAAATAGAGGCTTGTTTTTTTATTTTAAAAATGGTACAAGAAACAAGAAAAAAAAAAAGAACAGAACATACTTGGTTAAATATACATGCCTTGTTAAAAATACAGAGCTATTTTTTTACATAATGCATAAAACAAAGAAGGACAAAAAAGAAAAATGGGAAAAAAGAAGGGAAGAATTTTAAATATGTAACACATTCTAGTTAATAGGTAATTGTTTTGAGACACATACATGACAAAAATGATAATAAGCAGACATTTGGATGATATTTTGTCTCTCATATAGTGACTAGGGGGTTTTGTTTGGAGCGTATGATGATAGTAGGAGACCAGAACAAACGAGCAACACTGGGGCAGGTAATTACAAAGGGGACTAGCATGATGGATGACTAGAAAATCAAGCCCCTTTGTGAAATGTCCAGTTCTAGTGGACAATCAGAGGCACAATTCAGGCCCATTGACTACAGCTTCTTTAGGACTTATATGCAGTGACTGGTGGAGCGAAATCAGTCAAAGATAACGAGGGAAAAAAGAGAAAGGCAGAGAAAGAGGGAGAGAGAATTATATTAGTTCCAGTTGTTTAATCATGCTCTTGGACAGATAGCTTAAAAAGGAAGAATTTTTATCATTTTTAATATTCAACATTTTCCTTGATACACTATATTAATAGAAGTTTTTAACTATTGTCTAGGATGTCCTGGGGCTCCAGTACATTTCGCAGACACCCTTATCCAGAGCGACTTACATTTATCTCTTTTATAGCATCGGAGTAATTGGGGGTTAAGGGCTTTCCTCAGTGCCTTTACACCTTAACCACTGCACTACCACTTCTCCCATAAAAACATGGTGTGTTATGGTTGGTGTGAAATAACTTGAGGTCCCCTTTAGGAACTCAAGCTGCGTCGAACACTTTGGAAGCGCTCTTTTATAACCTTTGCCCTGTAGCACGTGCATCAGAAAGCATTATGTCACGGGCGGGTGACTTTATCGACCAGGAAGTAATGCTATATAAACACAAGCATTGGCATGCCATGGTAAGCTCTTTTTTTAGCGTGTTTCGGTAGATCTTAATAAAATGGAAGGCCGCTAGGTAGAGGCTGCACCCTAGCCTTTAGAAAAATTCAAGGAAAATCGTTTTTTTTGGCTAGCCAGCCTCATTGAAAATGACCAGATGGGAACGGAACAAATGAATTAGCAGGATTTTGCAATGCCCTACTACCAGAATTTCTGAAATGCAAGTGTGTATTCATGCCTATAACCAACCTAACCACAGAAAAACACACTGCTTGAGTTTCTGCCCTTTTTTTGCCTGCTTTTAGGTATTATTTTCTGTTAACACTAATACACATACATGCTAAAGAAAAAGAGATTACTGAGGCGTGGTGCGGCTCATGTTTAGGTAAAGACTAAACCTGAATAAGATGTCCCAATACTTTGGGCCATATAGTGTAGATGAAAAGAAACGAAGCTAGATATAGGGAAGTGGTAGCGCAGTGGTTAAGGTGTTGAATTGCTAATTGGAAGATTGGGGTTTGATTCCCAGCACCACCAAGTTCCTGGTGCTGGGCCCCTAAGCAAGGCTCTTAACCCCCAATTGTTAAATTATATAGAAGAGTTGCATGTAAGGGATAAATGTAAGTCACTCTGGATGAGGACGTCTGTCAAATGCTGTGAGAGGAGATATAAATATTGTGATAAATTCAAGTTCATCACTACACCATCACAATGTGGTGTACCTGGTGTACCTCTACTATATATATTTATAATTACCAACCTATTGAGCTCCTATTGAGTGGATCGTCCATCCAGGCATCCAGACACCAGTAGTAATTTCACTGCATAACGACAAATATGTCCACTTGTTCATATCTATTGCCGGCACGGTAATAGCGATGGAATTAACAATGTTGTTTTTGCTTATAAAGAAAAAAACATGCTATACTGTGTAAACGATTACACAGAGCCTTTCAATCAACTATAAAGAAATGATAAAATTACTCATTAAATATGAAGCAGAATGAGAAACACAGCCCGACTATAATAGGACACTTGATCATCGCAGCTTGAGCGTTTATGTTATTAATTTAGCAGGGGCTCATTTCTCTGCCAACAAAAACACCACTTATATACAAGAGAACCCGAAGAGCGCCTTAATTATATTCATGAAGAGACAATGAGGCAGGACTCTGCTGCTGCAACATCATTCTCTTTTTAACTGCATTTTTTTTCTCTCTCCTGTACACACACATCTACTGTACGACTCTACGAATATGGTGTGTGTGTGTGTGTGTGTGTGTGCTCTCTGGTGGGCTAATTAAGGAGGACAGCTTAGAGGTGTTGGCCAGATGGGGAAGAGAAGCACAGACATCAGCTGGGGGTGTGTTCAAAGACATTGCACATTAAACCCTGACCTCATTAAACCATAAAAAGCTATTTTAACTACTTTTTAGAAATTTTGACGCAGCTGGATAGGATTGTAAATAATACGTTTAATATTCTGTAATTACTGATAATCATATATTATGCAATTACAACTCTGATAACCCATAATTTATTATGAATTTTTTGTCCACTTATTTTTTTTTTATATACTTTTTTTCTAAAAATATCTGTAATATAAAGGCAAATATATTAAAAGCTTAAACACCAACAAGTAAAAAAAAAATTCTTGCTATATATATTATTATTTTATTATTATGAAGGGGTCAATAAAATGGTATCTTTGTTTCCCACATTTTAAATCTGAACCGATAAACATCTAAAAGATTATATATTTACGGTATTTAGCAGACGTCCTTATCCATATCGACTTACATTTATCTATTTTATACAACTGGGCAATTGAGGGTTAAGGGCTCAGGGACCCACCAACTATCTGGTGCTGGGAATCGAACCCCTATCTTCCGATTAGCAGTCCATCTACTTAACCACTGAGCTACCAATATATAAACTACAATATATATAAAACTATAACATTCAACTTATAACATATAATTTGTATATATAAAACAAATTAGGCTAAATGTATACCTGTGCATACATGTATAGTAATAGTAATGTGTAGTAGATATTATTTCCAGTTTTGTCTTGCAAAGCTAGATCCAGACTCACAACAGGACAGACCGATGTGCAAGCATAGAGGCTAGAAAGAGTTGCCACGGACTGAAAAGATTGCCATGTTTCATGTGTTTGTCCACCAAAGCAGTGTGGATAAATCCAACTCTCAATCTAAAGAAGCAAAGTCATTAAACAAGTGAGGATCAATAATCATTTGCTAAAAATGCAAAGAAAATGAGAAAAACACAGAACTCAAACACAGCTTTGACCGTATTTGTAAGCAAACATCAATCTTTAAATTGTCTCTGTAAGTGAAGGACAGCTGAAAGTAGAAGTTTGCAGCCAGGGTCAATATTTAGTCAATGTCTTATTTTGCTTTGGAGGCACCGGTTTTGACCTCTAAACTGTTTTTTTTTTTTAATCTTTCTTATTAATTTACTTTTCTCAACCATATATAAATCTAATAACCAAACCATGTGATAAAAAAAATCTGCATTCTGTTGATTCCTATGATGCATTTCTGCTCGCTGTGTTGTATTGTGTTGTAACGAGCGGTGATTTGAGTTAACATTGACTTCCTGTCAGCTCAAAGTGCCTCTGCTGAACTGCACCTTATCTAATTAACACTAAAAATCTACAACCCACTGCAAAAGCTTAATTATCTTTAAACATAATCTATAAATATCTATATAATAATTGGTTAAATCTCTAGTCATTCATTCTAAAATTGTATCTGATAATAAAAATACACAATATTCCAAACTATTGTAAAACTGCTGGATAAACTATTCATTCAACCTTTTTTTGTTTTTATTTACAGCATTTGGCAGACACTCTTATATATAGTAATTTAAATGGATCTTTAGGCATTAGGGGCCTTGCTCAAGGACCCAAATTTCTACAATATATGTTTAAACTTTGAAAGATTTTATATTAAATTATACTGCATCCTAATTTTTTCTAGCAGGTATGTGAATGCAATTGTTTCTCACGATAAGCTATAAAGAAAGAAAGTCTACTGTGTGCAAATAAAAGTAAAACTCTAAAAGTTTTTTCCTTTACACAACTCTTTCCAAAGAAAGCATTTCTTCTTATCTTTCCTGCTGTTCATCTCTTGTCCTTTGAAAGGAAGACATAATGCTTTTTTCATTGTTCTTTTAAGACTCAGACATCCTCTATTCGATCACTAAGCTATAGATTTTTGAAACGCCACCGCAATTGGCTTTGCTCTATTGTATTAAATATTTAATTTACGACAAATATCTGTAATGCAAAAAAAAGTGATGCAGTAGAAAAAAAATTTATCGAATTCCACTGCTTTAATAAATTGAAGCTCTATACCGTATGTATATAAGGTTAATTTACATAAAAGATTGTCTTTTATCTTTCTTTTTTCCTATAAATTAATTCAAAAATATATATTTTTAATAACCACCTTCAAGTAATGAATAGTAATGAATCCAATTTTTTTTACTGTTCCTCTTTATCCTATATCTTTAATCTTCTCTGCTCATGGCAGTGTTCAAAGACGTTACTGTTGGCTAATTGAAGATCTCCCTGTCTCTTATCCTAATTATCTATCTATTATAATCATAGCATTATTTTTGTTTGTTTTAGCTATTTTGCTTATATTGCATTTATATTTGCTTATAATGCCTCTGTTTATGTTGGATTTTATCTTACATTCAATGAACTCTGAATCAAATTGTCTGCCAAATAAATCAGCGTGCACTATGGCCTCTTCAGACATTGTAATTTAACAATAGTTACGTTTAAATAATTTATGACTACAAATTACTTTAACAATATTTCCCCTACAGGAACTCAAGCTGTGTTGATACGCTTTAAGAACATCCTTTTATAACCTTTGGTCTAATACATGTGTCAAATCAATTAAATCGAAAACCAGTAGGCCACGGGTGGGTGGCGTCATCGACCGGAAGTAATGGCATATAAACACAAGCAGTACCGTGCCGCAATAAAGCTTTTATTCTTTAGCATGTGTGTATGAATGAAATATTAGTGGAAAATATGTTAAAGCTAAAGTAAATAAAGCTAAGTAAAATAAGTAAAGCTAAAGTAACGCACATGCAGCAATATAAACAGTGTGCTTTTCCATGTCTGTTTGGGAGTAGATCATGCTCAGTCAACTCTAATGGGTTTGCTCTGCCTCCTGCTGATTATGTTTTAAAACACAGAGTCATTTATACATATATATGAGAATAAATAATAGACAGAGCTAGTGGAGGAGCATTGCCTTATCTCACTCCCTGACAGCTAGCCCTGTGGACCCTGCTCAGGCTGTGGAAGCCCGCTTTGCAGATTTTGTCCCCCTAGATAGACACCCAAGCATTAGTTATCTTCTCCAAGAAGGTGGATAATATAAGAATGACAGGAGTGTGGACTCGCCAACATGCTTCCCAGTGTATGAGGAGCTTGAGGAGGTTGTAACCTGAGCAGCAGGTTGTAACCTGGCTGACCAGCCAATATTAGTAATGGACGCGTTCTTTGTGACAGCCAAGATGGCTGCCACACCAAGATGTTGAGATCCTGGAATAAGCATATTCAGCAGGCTGTTAAGCAGCTATGGAGCATCATACTCCCACATAGTGGGTGCTAAGTAATATGGTGATGCCCAGGTTTAACAGACAATGACTAGCTATGTCCCGGGTGTGGCATTGTCTTTAGAGGGGCTCCTGAACTACCCACCGGGTGTTAGATTCAACATCTGCATTGGTTGGAAAAGCATATATCTCAGCAGGTAGGTGGGTGCATGCCTAAATACAATGGCCATGTAAAGGCATACCAGGCAAAGCTGCTGAGGTCTCTCAGGGCCACCAAGGAGACGGGAAGAGCAATTGGCTGTTCTACAGCAGCTATGGTGGCCACAGAATGGCATTGACACCTTTCCACTTCCAGGTCCGAGAGGATGCTGGGCAGAGCATCTCCACAAAGCAAGCCCTTTATATTGCTCAGCGCAAAATTACAGTATCGCTACATGTACTCCACTGAGAGTGGAGATATTGACCCAGCAACCACAATCGGGGAAAAAGGCAAGCCTGAGGACCATCATTCTCTTAAAGAAGCCTCTGGGGAGAGGTCCTGATGCCATGAAGGCGAGTCCTCTTGGGCACACTCCACTGGGGAGGGAAAGATCACACCATGATGCAGTTCCTAAAGGGAACCCCCTTAGGTTACATGTGTAACCATGGTTTCCTGAGGGAATAAGATGCGCATCACTTGCCATACTTCCAGCGTTTCTGTCTGTGCTGAATGCGAGCTTATAACTTTTAACTACTACAATATCCACTTTAAAATAAAAAAAAAACCCTCAGAATTGTGTACCTCACTAGCTTGTTAGTAACTATGGTCTGATATGAACATACTGTATGTAAAATGTAAAATTTCACAATTGCAGTCTTCATAGCACTATTCCATCTCACATTTGTACTGCAAATAAACGCACATTATGTGCATAGTATGAGCTAGTGTGATCTGGTAAAGCATGTTGATACATGCAGAGCACTGCTAGTAATTATGCAGTGGTATATAATGTGGTAAAGTGATTTACATAATTATGCAGTTATAAAGTGCCTGTGTGATTTATATAATATGGAATTGGATATAGGGAGGATTCGGCTATAAAGAGGCAGCACAATTTACATAATAGTTCATGAAAGCTTCTTTCTGGTGTCAAAGTTTTTTGGGGTTTTTTTTGCTTTCTTTTTCTTTTTTCCTCATGATTATAGCCGTATTCTTTTTTTCAGCGTTTCTTTCCTTTTTTGTTGCAAAATGTGTACGGAATTATTTATTACTAAAACTTGTCACTACACAACAGAAGAAGGAAAGTATTTCATTTAATGGTAGAATGTTGCTTGAGTAGGTAGAGGCTAATCCTTATTTGAACAGTGAACAGTTGTACACTTCAACCCAAAATCATTATAAGTAATGTGTGCAGTGTTATAATGGCAAATATTGCATCTTCAACATTATAAATTATTAGAATAATATTTTAGGTAATTTACATACACTACTGGGGCATTGACGATTATACGATATAAATTATTATATGATGATGACGATGATGATGATGATGTTGAAGCGTGTTGTATGGTAGCAAACAGTTCTTTGTGCTTGTGGTGGTCTTATTGCCCCTGTCTAAAAAAGAAAAAAAGAATAAAACAAAAAAAAAAACTAACCAAAGGTAACCATGGTTCCCTGAGGAAGCAAAACATTTTTTTTTCATTTGCGTTTAAGACCGTTGTAATCAGAAAGCATACATCATAGGTGGGTGACATAATCGACCAGGAAGTAATGCTATATAAACTCAGGGAGCACCATGCCACAGTATGCTCGCATTCAGCATTTTGTCTACTAATAATGTAATCTATTCTACCAACAACATTAGTTACATGTTTTTACATCTCAGAAATGCTTCAGGAATGTTTAATTTATGCGTCAATTGATTTCAAACAAGTGAAAAAATTCAATAAAAGCATTTTACCTTGTAGGGTTCAACACCCAAACATGCTTTACTTTGTTTAATTCTCCTAAATAGGTTTTTTATTAAAAATGCGACATTTGGTCATGTAGTACGTATTCAAGGCTCAGAATATATTATACTAAGCAAGAAGTGTATGCTGTATGAAGCTTAGCATTTTGATTAAAAAACCTTTGTTCCCTTCAGCGTATCTAGCGGAAATTTAAATTAAACTATTTCCTACAAGGAATGACAGAGTGCTTAGGGAGGTAATCAATTAAACAGACTTGTTATACTGTACTGGAAAAAGAGCTGTATATAAAAGACTAACAAAATGTACATATGGAAGCAGGTATAGGTGATAAATTGAAATAGTATATAGTCTACATAATGGGTGTGGAAGATAGATAGAACACTCCTGTTATATAGTATGTACACTATATAGCCAAACATTTCTAAAACATCTGATCACACCTATAAAAGTGCATTTCCCAAACTAAATAATGCTTAATTTCACTAATAATTTTGCAGCTAAATTGTAGGGTAGTGGTAGCGCAGTGGGTAAAGTGTTCGACTTCTAATTGAAAGATAGAGGTTTGATTTCCAGCACCACCGCTTCAGGGCTCCTGGGAAAGGCCCAATGTAAATGGTAAGTCGCTCTGGATAAGGGCATCTGCAAAATGCTTTAAATGTAAATTCAAAAATTCAACAGCCATGCTCCAAAATCTAGTGGAAACCTAGTGGAAAAGTTTACAGGTTATTATAAAAGTTAGTGTAAGGTTTTGATCTTGCTTTATTTTTTTCATGTTTAAAGTTCATGCTTTATGTTTTTGTTTTTTGTTCATTTCCTGTTTTGTCCTGGTCACGTGATCCTTGTTACTCTTGTCTTCCTGTCACATGATTCCCCTTGTCCTTGTGTCATGTTTTCATTGGCTAGTTTGATCAAGTGTTGCTTATTGTGTTCAGGGGTCTCTCGTTTAGTTGATGTGTTCCTTGAAAGTCTTGTGTGAATATATATATTTATCACTTTGTAAATAAACTGCACCCTTGAGTTCAAAATACGTCTTGGCTCCGTGGGACTCGTTACAGTAAGACTATATCTAGAATATGATGTTTAAAAAAAAACATATTGATGTAATAGTCAGGCTTCTGAATATTGTTTTATATAGTGTATAAGGTAGTCTTGCTTACCATGTGTGTAGGATGTGTCTTAAAGCATCCTAAAAGTCAGCATCCCTTTAATACACGAGTTTCCTTTTCCGATGTTGTTATTGACCAGAGGAGACAAATGAATCAAGAAAGGCATGACGAATACAGCATTTATAAGAAGCACAGCTTTAATTTTAAAAAATAATAATAAAAGAGCCACAATGTGTACATTTGTTTTTTTGGCTATAGGATATGTTTTTTGATATAGATTATAGATGTTTTAAGTGACACACAATACTTACAACACCCTTAGCCCTTATTTGATATATCGGTTTGAAAGAGGCATCTAATGAAGATGATATTAAAACAAATCAGCATTTTTAATGCTTTGATTTAGCAAACTTACTTTTTGCCTCCAATATTTTCTTAAAATAATAAAGACAACAGGAGGTACAGGGAGTTTATTCCAATTAAAACTAAAAAACGAACTAAAAGCCATAACAACGGTAAAAGAAAAGAAGGCAAATTATAATCTTAAGTTAAAACAGACCTACAAAACAACTCACAGAGAAACCAGGAAACATACATGTACAGCATTGGGCAGAGGCTTCTTTTCAGCACATCTTACAATTCTCTCTTTTATATAACGAAGTGCCCAGCAGCGGCATCTTGGTAATCCTGGGACTTGAGTTTAAAAATAAAAATAAAAATAAAAAAAAACAGCACTCCAACACATTACCCAATGATTTACTACTTACTTAATTAGCTTGAGGGAATGACGTAACAGGTGCAGGTTGCCAGAAAGGCATAAAACAGAAACAAGTGATTAGATAAGGTTTATAGGAATAAAAACGCATCCTCATCCACAATGATTTCACGCTTTGCACTTTTCTTTCCAGCATCAAATTATTGACACCCCAAAATACTTTAATGCCATAAAGACTTTTAAAAGTATGAGCCCACATCTGTGTTAGCTTAATTCTTTTTTGTATTTTACCCAGAATTGTGGCTTTTAGTTCCACATCCAAAATACCGCCTATTTAAAATTATATTGAAGGTAAGTAATCCGTCCCACGTCACCTAATGAAATTAGGTAATTATAAACTGTTAAAACTTGCATATTTCCCTTCCCTTCTTTTTTGTCCTCTGCTTAACTCCTCCGTGGTTTGGATTGTTTTGCTGTATCTCAGTGATAAAAAAAGTGATGAAAGTTCCATTGCTTCAAAGTTTGAGAGATAATCATTATTGAAAATGGAGTCTTAGATATAGAAGCCCTGTGATGACTTGGTCTAATAGGTCTTCCATCAAGACTGTGGTGTGTGTGTGTGTGTGTGTTGTGTGTGATAGACCAAACAGACTCTCTATCAAGTGTGAGCATCTTTGTGTATTGGTGTGTGTTTACCTTTCTCAGTTGAACAGATAAAGAATAAGTGTCTTCATTATAACAATGTCTTCAATAGAACACATTGTACAAGCAGAATACATTTTATGAAGAAAATACAGTTTGTTCTTCTCTGTCTTGTCATTTGAAAAAATAATTATAGACATTAGTGTCAGTTTAGAAGCTAAATCGTATCATCAGAGAACATTTCTCCCCTTTTATTGTCACCTTAGAATTCTTGATGTACAAAGATGTCAAAACAGTCAAACTAGAATAATAAACTCAGACTGTGACATGCTAATAATTACAATGAAAGTTCACCTTTACTGAATTTTTCATTTACTGTTTTTTCATTTAATTGAAATTCAGAACGTCAGGTACTGTTGTTGAACATTGCAACTGCTTATATATAAAGAAAAGAAAGAGAGAGAGAGAGAGAGAGAGAGAGAGAGAGAGAGAGAGATCAGGCACTAACATTTGGTATAAAAGTCTGGGGTGTAGTCAGTTCCAGTTTATCCAAAAGGTGTTCTGTTAGGTTTGGGACACGGCTCTGCCTTTTAACGACAAAACCTTATGCCAATATACACTAAGATGTATATACTTACAGTATATTTTAGCCCAATCCCAGTTCAATTTTATACATCCACATCCAGGGTGCAATTTGTGGAAAAAACAGAGGAGGGGCTCATTAAATATACAATAGTAAACACAAAACATAAATACTTGACCAAACAGAACAACAACCATAAACTACACACCACTAACTTGACTAGACTTAGCTTGAATTAACACTAACTTGTCTCACCGCAGTCGTACAGGGACAAACCGAAATCCAAGACAAAGACAAAAGGGACCACAAAGGCTATGTATACACATACAATGTTATACATTACCTAGACAATGAAAGGTGAGGATAAATAATAATAATAAATAATAATAATACTAAATAATAAATAAAAAAGCGTCTACAACCATTATATTGGTGACATACATATAGATAGCAAGGGGTACACGCCCAGAACACACACTCAGTCCAGTTTATGATAGATTGGTCGATTGAACAAAAGGCTAAATTAGCGGCTGCCTCACAGCGAATCTCTCTTTGTATTTAAACAGGAAATACAAAACTTCCGCAATTTTAACTAAACAAATTTTTTTGTTGATTAAAGTGATACAAAAAAACATTAATAACACAGATCAGGGCCGTGGTGCAGTGGGTTACGGTGCCGGCACCACATTGCACGATTGTGGTCCCACCCCTCCTCTTTCCCCCATTTCATCTCTCTCTGTACTACTAATAAAGGCAAAATGCCCCCAAAATGGTTTTGCACTGAAAGGAACTGAAAAACTAAAAATACTTACTGTTATAAAGTAAATGTGAGTGTTTTCCTCTTACAGCTCACTCCAACACGCTAAAATAAATGTGATGAAAAGATTGCCAGTCTTTCACTTTTAGCAAAAAGTGCATAATTACAAAGCAGAACTCAAGAGCTGCCGTTAAAAGTCCTCAAACATTTTGCAGGTGTTAAGCGGTTGTTAAGTGTATTTGTTTTTATAGCTCATATATTGTGCACACACACACACACACACACACCTGGCATGATTATGCATTTTATTCCTCTAACAGCTTATTTATTCAATAATGTTTAATAAGGGGTTCTTGGTTCATTGCTCTCTCTTTATCTCTTTATTTCCCTCACTTCATCTCCATCTCTCTATCTTCCTCTTTTCATATCTCTCCCTCTCTCTCTCTCTCCATCTCCATCTTTTCATTTCTCTCTCTTTCTCCAACTTCATCTTTTCATCTCCCTCTCTCCATCCCCATCTCTCTAACTTTCTCTCTCCATCTCCATCTCTTCATCTTCCTCTCTCCCTTTCACCATCTCTCTATCTTCTCTTCTCCCTCTCTCCATCTCCCTCTCTATCTCTTGCTCTCTCCATCTCCCTCTCTATTTCTCACTCTCTCCATCCCCCTCTCCATCCCTCTCCCCATCTTTCTCTCTCTCTCTCTCTCTCTCTCTCTCTCTCTCTCTCTCTCTCTCTCTAAATAGCATTTTGACATTGTTTTTATCAATAACTCAGCCTGTGCTGTATGAAAGTCATTATATGTTTAAGAATAGTTTGGTTTCAATTAACTATGCGGGTGAAGCTGTATCGACATTCTGTGCCTCTATAGTTGAAAGCACAATTATCTCTTAATATACACGATAAATCTTTAGCTAAAGTAAATGCATATTTTATCTTTGTTTTCAAAAGCAATTTGCTATCCATGACAGCGGGTGTAACTGACCAATAAATTAATATTTTTTTATATAATGTACGTATTCCTCAATCTGGGCCCCAGTCTAAGAATAACACATGTATATTAAGTGTATATTAAGAAAGCATGGTTCATGATTCCATGTATTTCATTTGTACACTAGTGATGGAAAGTTTGCATCATTTTATCGACTCGGACATTTGAGTTTATTTTAGCTGAATGTAATTAAAGTTACATCTTTTCCCTCTAACACCTCTACCACTTATGTAAACATTGATCACATTGATCACATTGATGAATTCAGTTAGAATATATGAAACAAATTAACTAGTCTATGATTGGCTCACCCCACCTCTTTTCTGCCAAATGATTAGTTCATATCCCGAGTCTTTGGGACCAAGTCGTTCGTTGTAATAATAGCGATATGCACCTGTTTGTAGGAAAGGTTGTAAGTTATTAAATAATTTCTCCATCCAAGACTCGAACCCGGAGAACCCATTAGATGAACTAATCATTACTGTATTTGCTAGAGCAGTGGGTTTTTTTTCTGAGACCCCAAGAAAATATTTTAGGGCCCCCTTTCACATTTAATGATATTATCGCTCTTGTTATTTCCTGCATTTTACGTTTCCAGTGTTGCTGCACTGCGAACCAAATTGGTGGGAGTTTCCTCACCCGGGTCTGGTATTTCTGGTCATTCTGAGACACTGTCGTTTTTGTGGAGAACGAATTACAAATTTGTCCATTTTTTGGTCAACCAGAGGATCATGGATAAAATTAGCTGATGCAATATGATCGTTCTCCTTAATGCTTCATGATGTTACCTCCTCAAAGAGCTCGCTGAGGCCCCCTTGTGGGTCAGGACCCCCCCCTGTTGAAAACTGCTGCGCTAGAGATTACACAGTTATGAATATGTCACGATTTGGAGATTAACCTTTTTTTGAGGATTTTGCACATGCACGAAAGGAATAAATTGCTTTACGTGAAGGCTCGTTGTTCCTAATGATATGGATTAAAACGAACGACTCGTCCATGAACATCACATCACTATTGTACACTATATGGCCATAAGTTTGTGGAAGTCTTTCCTAAACCCAAAGTTGCTTTAAACTTTGTAGAAAAATTTTGACATTTTACTGGAACTGAAACTAATAGGCCTAAACACTGTTTCAGCATAATTTTGCCCCTTTGCACAAAAACCCTGAAATCTAAGTCATGATTTGTTCTGGCTTAAGTAAATTAACTTAAATGTCCTACATCTGAATGTCCTAAATTGATCCCACTAAATGTCTTTAAGATAAACTGAAAAAAAAAACCAGACACCAACCCTCACTCTAAATAAGCATCGAAACTATACTTTCACTATTACTATTAATAATTTTACTATTACTATTAATACTTTTACTATTAATATTAATATTGTACTGTCATATTATACCCAAATAAACAAATCCCAACATCCATTCTTCAAATTTTTTTCAAAAACATTTCCAAGAAGTGAACATAAGTAAGACTGAATCCAGAACAGGATGTTCAGAAAGCAGATGTGGATTTGATGGTCAGGTGTAGCATTATTTTTGGCTATATAGTGTAAATCATATACACCTATTTATGTAGTTATCTAATCAGCCAATCATGTGGCAGCAGCACAGTGCATAAACTTAAGGAAGTGGTGGCTCAGTGGATAAGATGGTGGAAGATCAGGGTTCGAATTTCCAGCACCACCAGTTTGCCACTTTGGGGCCCCTGAGCAAGGCCCTTAATCCAGTTGTATGAAACAGATGAATGTAGGTCGCTCTGGATAAGGACATCTGCCAAATAAAGTAGAGAACTTATAATAGTAGGTTTTGCGCTCATCATTAATTTATTATAGACGCAGTAACAGCCTTTTAGCATCACTGAGGCTTATTTTCAGTATCTTACATCAAGCTTTACTGTTTTATAATCTGGACATCAACAGTATGTGTCTTTGCTGTGTCTTTCCTATTGAATTTAGAGGTAAATGGTGAGTAGTGCTTATTATGTTGCTTGTTCATTTCACCCCTTCATCAGCGTGGAGACATTTTGCATGGTGTTTTGTCAGCATTGGGTTCTCGCCAGCAGATGTTCTATTTACATGTGTGTGAACTCATTCTTATCTTCTGCTTAATTAGAACCAAACGAGTTGAAACGTAGATATTGACATCCCCACTCTCTCTCTTTCTCACGCTCTGTCCTTGTCTCTTTCTCTTTGTCTCTCTCTATGTTTTTCTCTCTCTTTCTGTTTCTAGCTGTCTCTTTCTCTCTCCTTCCTTGTCTTCTATCTCCCTCTACTTTTCTCTTTCCCCCTTTCTCTACTTGTCTATCTCTCTTTCTTCTTGTCTCTCTCTATCTCTCTCCCTCTCACTTTCTCTCTTTTTCTCTCTATATCCCTCTCTCTCTCTCTCTCTCATAAATATATATATATATGCATATATATCCTTTTCTCTCTCTTACTTCAACTCTCCTTCTCTCTCTACTTGTCTCTCTCTTTCTTTTTATCTCTTTCTCTCCCTCCCTCTACTTGTCTTCCCCACTCTCTCTGTCTGAAATTTAATTATGAATAACATTAACATATAACATTAACATATTTTTCCCCTTTCAATGTTTTTATGTACCAAGCTGTCCATCATGTGAACTCTAACCTCATTGCTTTGCACCTTGGCTCCTCTAAGGGGATAAGCTCCTTATCAAATATTCCTCAAGGAGGGGAAAAGATAGCAATCAGTAACCCAGAAGGGTAGTGGAGTCAAGTCCACAGAAGATCTATAGATTCTGTACCTTCAACTAGTCAGCCGTTCAGGCTGATAGCAGATGGTCTTGACACCGTAAATCATTTCGTTGGGCAGGAGGGCATGTGACTGACATTTAAAGCAACCAATCACAGTTCAGCATCATGTTTCGGGGCATACACATTTGTAAATCTGATGTCTCTATAAAAAGAGTAAGTGTTTTTAATTGCGGCTTTCTTCTTTACAACTCTCTCAAAACGATCATACATGCTAAATTAAACGAGATGAAAGATTGTCGGTCCTTCACCTTTAGCAAAAAAACGCATAATCACAAAGCAGAATTTAAGAGCATGCCCTTAAAAGTCCTCCACCATGTTGCAGGGTTGTTAAGTGTATCGTCCTTTAAAGTTCGTATATACGCAGGCAAAAACCCCTGACACACCTGACATTATTTTATTGCTCTTACAACTTATTTAAATGAACTTAACTGAAACTTAACCCTTGCAAAACAGAACTACTCTTCATCCCAGCTGACTCTTCCTTCCCCTTCCCCTTAGGACAGGTAGACAGGTAGGTCTGCATCTACACTTTTCTCTTTTCTGGCACCCAAATGGTAGAATGTCAGAATAGAAGAGAACAGAAGAGTCTCCGACTGCCTTCAAGAGATCTTTCTTAAATACCTAGCACAGGCCAAACACCTTAAGCACTGCGCTACCACTTCCCCACGAAAACATAAGTGTACAATCCAACCAATTATAGTGACTATTCTACAAAATTCTACAAATGTTCTACATCTGTTTAGCCAATAGTTTGTGGATTTTAGCTGAAAGTTTTAAGCTCTTTAATACAACTATTGACAATATATAAAGCAGGGGTGTCCAAACTCGATCCTGGAGGTCCGGTGTCCTGCAGAGTTTAGCCTCAACCCTAAATAAACACACCTGAAACAACTAATCAAAATCTTGCTGGGTGTATTTGAAACTTACAGGTAGGTGTGTTGAGCCAAATGGAAGCTAAACTCTGCAGGACAACCAGCCCTCCAGGAGTTTGGACACCCCTAAAGAGTCTTAATATGGTGTCATACCTTTTTACTATATAGGATAGTTACAAGAGGGGCTAGAAATCCATTGATAGTATTGTTTGCTGACGGTTTTTATGCCTGGTTAATATAAATATGAATGTATATAATATGAATGTTGCTGAAATCAGAACAGCTCCCCAGGTAATCTTAAGACAAAAAACTGGCACAGAACCCTAATAAAACTGGATTTGCCAAGAGACTTAATTATCTCAGAGAGCCTTGCTTAAATGCTTGAAGAGGTTAATATCAAAACCAATTGCTTACTGTTTGCCAATTTATTGCATGAAAAGTGGGGAATCGACCAGCTATGGTCCAAAGACATCTAAGCCAATATACTGCAGGTAAATACTGGGTTTGTGCTAAAGCAGCCACTAGGAAGCTTGGCAGAGGATACAATTGGCACTTTAACAAATCAAAAGCCTGTATTGCTAATAACTCCTTTAGTAAATCGATGGCCTTAGTACTATTTTTAGTCATGTAAAAGCCTTGCAGTCTGAATTTTACCCAGGACAACGATGGTCTTCTTTTAGTAGGAAAGCATATGTGTGTGTTAGTTCTTTGTGATGAGCTCTCTAGAATTCACTGAGAAAAGCCTATCTTACTAAATATTGGGAGTCTAATTACTTGATTTAAAGTGCATTGACTGTGTTCGTAATTTAGAATGTCACTAGTGGCAGAAACAACTGCAACAAGGAATTTTATGTTATTTAAAACACTTTATTAAAAAAATATTTTGTTATATTATACAGGGTGTCCCATAAATTGCCATAGATAGAAAAAATAAACTTTTTTTCATGAAAATCATTTTTCCCAGATCTCACCCTACTTGATTTTTATCTTAGGGGGCATTTGAAGAGATACAAAGCATAAATCATCCCAAGGAACTTATCACCAACACCATTACAAGCTTAAATCCAGCTGTGCTTATACATGTTTTTTTGAGCAGTGGAGGACACACATCCAAACTTATGTTTTAAAACAATGGTAGTCATGTAGAGCATATTATATAAATAAAAATGTTTTTATAATTTTTTTATTTTTATTTTCTCTATGTATAGAAACTTATGGGACACCCTGTATATCTTTAAAACATTTCCAGGTAGTGGATTGTTTAAAACAATGGTTCTCAAACCCTATTTTGAATGAACTAATAAGAAATTAACTTAACAAGAAATTAGCATAAAATATCGACCAAGTATCATACAAATTTTCAGTTTGTAAGCAAATTAGTGATAGCGATGCCAACATGTATAGCTGATAATATCGATAAGGAAAATAAAGTAATACCGCGGATAATCGACATTACGTTAGCATATTTTTTTCCTTTAGCTGTGCTATCAATGTCTTGGAGAAGCTGGAAAACATCCACATATAACCGTTTAAACTATTAGTGTTCCACCATTAGGGTTTAAAACCTTCACTCTCCAGGCACCACCAGATTTCCAATACCCACTGACGTTATCTATGTAAAGGAGCTTAATAGTCAAACATACTCTATAGCACAGTCAAATTTTTGAGGGATTGAACCCAGGTCATTCTGGTCATCCAAACAGCAAGTTAGTGCCCACTGGGGGTAGGCACTACCGCTTCCTTTGAAAATCACTGGTTTAATATCATTGAACAAACAAACGCTATAATTCTTCAATGTAATTTTTCAGGAGCTTTAACAACTATAACATACTGTTTACACTTGTAGATTAAGTTTGCTGAGAAATCTGGGGGGGGTTCAATTATTGACCGTCTGCAAAGTGCCCTGTCTACTAAACCATAGACCTGAATGAGTCACATCCTGTGCTCAGTCTGAGAAAAGCCTCCTTTGGTCTGTAATGGAATTTAAGCCTGTTTGTCTCAAATAAAAGGTCTCCTTCAAGTAAATGATTTGTGTACACCCTGTTATTGTACAGATTTAATTACAACAGTCTTTATTTGGAGAAAGACTTCCAAAGTTTATTACTGGGCACAGCAAGGACACCATTTACAAGCAATTATTTTGCAAGCTGGACTTAGTGAGAAAATGTAAAAGGGCTAGAGACATTCATGTGTGGTTTTTCAAACAGATTTCAGATGTAGTCTCTCTTATACTTTTCTAACAGCATCCATTCTATAATAGGCTCCCGAAAGTCTCTGGTGTGTGCCTGTCGGGATTTGGTTCATTCAGCCCATGATAGTGTTTCTTTGAGTTCAGCGTTGGGTGAGGAGGTCTAGGGTGCAATCAGTGTTTTCTAAAGTTTAAGCTCTCTCAAAGGTGTTCAGTGAGATTGATGCCAGGGCTCTGGGCAGAACACTCAATTTCATCTACTTCAACCATAAGAACCATAAGAACCATGTCATGCTGTAAGCGTTAGGGTCTCTTATTGTAGTTCCACTGAGAAAATGGTGTATTGCTAAAAGAAACTGTTTGCTTCCACTTTGTACCAGCAGACACAATTATTTAGGTGTGCTGATTAGATATGCACAAACTTTATCTTTATTCATCACATACATATTCATACAGAGCACAACATGCAGTGAAATGCTTTATACGACTGTCCAACAAAGTGTGTAAAAATAAAAGTATAAATCAATAAAATACAATATAAATAAGATAAGTAAGTGTAGAGGTAGTTTGGAATAACAGTGACCCAGTGCGATCATTACTAAAGAGTCCATGTCCTACAATAAGTGTTTAAAGTGACTCTGTGGATGTTAACGTCATTGGAGATGGACTTTTGTTTGTATACAGGCATGAGAAAGATGGCAGCATGGTCCGATTTCCCAAACGGTGGATGTGGTTGTGCCTTGAGGGCACTTGTGCATTTGAGGGAAAGCTTTCATGAGGGTAAAAAAATTTAAAGGCACGTGTTGATAATGAATCTTGTTTGATTTGTTGCCACAAAGTGACACTGTGTTGGCTTTGATGACCTCTTAACATTCTTTAAAGAAAGAACTAGTCATGCGTGAGGCAATCTCTCAATCGGTATTTAATGGGCTTATCCTCTGATGCAGTACAAATGTCACTTATAAAGCTGAGAGCAGGGCCGGCCTATGGCATAGGCGACATAGGCAGTTGCCTAGGGCAAAAAATGACTTGGGGGCACTACACAAGATTTTTTTTTTTTGTCGGAAATGCACCCTGTTGTGACCATCGTGCACTCCTACACTTAAAATTAAGCAATTTTTTTTTTGGCAGTTAACAACATTTTAGTACTGAAAGTGCACCTTTTTGTGCACCTTTTTGTTGATTTGCAATTTTGAGGTATTGGGTTGGGGGTTGAATAGGGGGGGCGCAAATCTACAATCTTGCCTAGGGCGCCACCAGAGCCTGGGCTGGTCCTGGTAAAAAGTATTCTGAATAACAAGTCAGAAATTTACTTGGGGAATGAAAATTTCTCAGACCTAAGGATGGAGCTCGCAGGTATTTGTATCTCTTTTCACATACAAGCATCTGTTGGGTTTCCTTTTGCCTTTTGTACAGTCGGCGTTCTATAAAAGCTTTTTTATTCTTTAAAGTCCACATCCTTAATATAAACAGAACAGACCATCCTTTTACCAAGCATCCTTTTACTCTGAAGCCCCAACAACGCTTTAGAGGTTGTGTTTTATTTCCTCATTACACAGAGGGCTTTTTCCCCCCACAGTGGGCTAGTCAATAGAACTACTTATAGGGGATTTAGCTGCTATTTAGATAACTGTCATGCATGTGGACAGAGTAACCTTTCCACATATTGGCTTGTTAACAAACTTGCCTGGGTTGTTGTTGCTTCTGTAACAAAAGTTCCCTAACTTGACAGGGACAGGTCTCCTAGACATGTTTCAAGTGCCACTTGTCTCTTATAAGCTCTTTCAAGCTGCGCCACATCTGGGTATTGGATGCCAGACAGCTCTACTCCTCCTTACAAAGTCACTCTTTTTTCTTTTCAGAATTTAGTTTTTCTCTGAATTGTGACCATCAGACAGTTTTGTTTTGCGCTAGGGTAGTTTGGTTGAATTGTTGACTAAATATGGCACAAAACACAGAAAAAATTTTAGATCATTTTAATTTTAGATCATTTAAGAGTCTACACAGGCTTTCAACCAACTTTATAGATGTCTTTTTAAAGACTGTTTCAAGAATAACATTTTCTAGAATTCTTTCTTAACTAAGAGATCCATGTTTTCCCAGTGCCCACCAGTCTGTTTTTGTGGTGACACTGACTTTACATTTACACACTTCTAAACATAATGCTAAACAAAATTGTAATTGGTTGCTTAACTTTTCCTACATATGACCGACTTTGGACAAAAAGCTGTTATGTAAAGTCCAGCCTGTAGGTCAAATATGGCTCATGAATGAATTTCAAATTTTAAACGTCTTGGTCAAGGACCCAAGTGGTTTTCAAGGTCCATCCTGCATCCCGCAACAGCCCACAGCTTGTCTAATAAATAGTATTATATGTGGTCTGCCAAGCATAATTTACAAACCATGCATTTTCCCAACGCCAGTTAAAATGACATCACAAAAGTTTAGGCCAGATGTAGAAGTAACACGTGAATGGTAACAGTCGGAAAGTTCATATTCCTTAACATTTGTTTAGCCCACAAGAATCCCTAAACACACCAAAAGAGCAACAGCATGACTGTTTTGAACAGTGCCGCACAAATCATTATTAGCTCTGATTCAACAGACATTGCAGCATAAGCTCAGAGCAAATGCGTTTCTTCCATGCGCCCACTCAACGGCCCTGTGAGATTCCTTGAGGAGCGTATGCGTTTGGACTTTCAAGGTCTCTAATAGCTTACAAACCACAGATGTCACAGTGATTAAAACAGTGCTTACACTTTCAACAGCACTGACACATTAACATAAAAAAACATTGTGTATTTGTTGGAATACTTTTACAGTATGTCACAGAAGTGAGTACACCCCTTACACTTCTTGTAAATATTTCTTGTATCTTTTTATGTGAAAACACTAAAGAAATGAAACTCTGCTACAATGTAAAGTAGTGAATGTACAGCTTGTGTAACGGTGTAAATTTGCTGTCCCATCAAAAAAAAAACTCAACACACAGCCATTAATGTCTAAACCCCTGGCAACAAAAGTAAGTACACCCCTAAGAGGAAATGTCCAAATTGGGTCCAAAATGTCAATATTTTGTATGGCCACCATTATTTTCCAGCACTGCCTTAACCCTCTTGGACATGGAGTTCACCAGAGCATCACAAGTTGACACTGGAATCCTTTTCCACTCCTCCATGATGACATCACGGAGCTGATGGATGTTGGAGACCTTGCTTTCCTCCACTTTCCGTTTGAGGATGCCCCACAGATGCTCAATAGGGTTTAGGTGTGGAGACATGCTTGGCCAGTCCATCACCTTTACCCTCACCTTCTTTAGCAAGGCAGTGGTCGTCTTGAAGGTATGTTTGGGGTCGTTATCATGTTGGAATAGAATATAAGATATAATTGGAAAGATATAATAAATATTTACAAGAAATGTAAGGGGTGTACTCACTTCTGTGACATACTGTATATCCACTTATTTACAAAAGACTTACTTAGTGTAATTGTAGTGTTGTGGCAGAAATGTAGGGTATCCATGGCAAAGTGAAAATATCGCATCATGTCCTATTATTAATGTAGATGTAATGTCGTGTACCAGATTGTTGTTTGAGGGACAGAGTTTAACTATCTTGTTTTTAGTTATTTGTACATTACCAATGTCTTAGACCTTTACAGGGAATGCTAAAATATAGTAATATAGATTATGATAGAATATAGTAATGGCTATATTTTACATATACAATTACCATAATGACAGAATAGAGTAATATATATGTAATAATATCTATATTACTATATACTATCATTATCTAGATACTAAAATTATTTATTTAAGGCTTTAGTTCCGTGAATTGACACTGTACTGTTATTTTAAACAATGCACCTCATTAACACTTGTGCTTGCTGAAGAATCTACCGAATCTGTTCAATGTCTCGGCTAGAAAAAACTGCATTCCTCAATCATGAACTATGCAGTCAGTGAAAACATTTCCCTCTTTTCCTTTTCCTTCTTTCATATATCAAGCAAGCTGTATCTATTATGCATGTCATTTCCCCTGCATGTGATTTTGTAGCGATCATGCTAGCTGTGTGTAATTGTGAAAGTTGTAAGTTAGTGCACAGACATTGAGCAACTTTTTGATTCACCTTGCAAACCTACAGAAATTCAGAAGATCTAGTATGACTGCAAACCTTTTACTGTACATCACATGATTTCAATTAACCAAATATAAATACTGTATATCAGGAATCGAGTGGCACAATGGTTTGTAGTGTCCACCTGACGGCAGAATTGTGCTTATCAATAAGAATAGTCATTATACTAATAATAATTTTTCTCACCGTATGTCGTGCACTTTGGTTTCTTTATTCCATCACTCTACTTTGGTCTTGCTTCAGCCTCTTGCTGTCTCATTAATATTCATGATTCATTTTCTCTCAGCATATTTCTCTTTATCAAACCACAACAACACATTATCAGATGGTAATAAAAAAAAAGAAGAGCAGACAATTTATCACACTCCTTATGCAATCACGTTAAAGAAAGCTGTAACTTCAACATCCTTGGCTGTGTTATTGATACCAACTGAATACTAATATACCTACTGTATATAGGAAACTTTATACAGCATATTTAAATATACGTGACATATTACATAAAATATATGCAACGGAAATCTTTTCAACAACGGTAAAACAAACTTTTTTTAAGGGATGCGGATGATGCTGTAGGGTAAAGTGGATAAAATGATGGATATTATTATGGATAAAAGTGAGTTTTTAACTGGGTGCTGTAAAAGGAAATCACAGCATTTGAAGAAAAAACACAAACTACAATTCTTTAAAATTCTAGAAAAAAAATATATATAGCATAACGACAATAATCTTACATTTTCTGCTTTGTGTTATTGATTTGGTAGCATTTGCCCATATGGAATTCTGTCTGTCATTGTATAATATATTGAATGAATATAATTTTTGGTGCAAAAAGAAAATGATGTGTCGGATCAAGCGTTATAGGCACCGTGGCCTTTTAGCATGCAATTCATTAAATCATGAAACATAGCCAGAACTCCGGAAACTCTCTTCTTGGTCCACAAAAAGTTGGAGAAGATCTTTTTCCTTTACTAGCTTTCAAAGAAATAGCCCACTTAGGACACAGGTACAATGGTACAATCGCTGCAGGGCTTCTCCATTACTAGGATCTCAAGCATTTTTCCCCCATTTTGTCATTAACCAACATGGTGTTCCGGTGAGGTCAGTGTGCCCGGGTAGAAAGAAAACATACGACTGACTATTCATCTTTCCACCTGGTAATGTCGATACTCTGGGACAGTCAGAGCTGGCCTCTAAATGGTATTACGTGTATCTGATTGTTACCTCTCTCCATTTGTTAAGACTTTCAGGTGTTAAATCTCAAATCACCATGTGAGGCCCAGAGAAATAGGGCATCTATATGGGAGTCTGTTCTTTAAGAAGAAAACCCACATCAATAAAGTGTAATGGTTTAAGTTATCCACTGTTCCATGAGATATTTGTTGAATGCTCTGCACATGGTTACACATCTGAAATTTGAGCCATAAAATCACCAAAAAATGTTTAACATTTACAGCATTTAGCAGATGCTGTTATCCAGAGCGACGTACAAAAGTCACATCTTAATATGTGATCTAATGTACCAGTATTGAGCTGTTCACAGTGTAACCATCCACAAAAACTGTTAAGCATAGATATGTTTTTTTTTTGTTGTTTTTTATCTCAAGTGCTCAGTATTTGAGAAAGAGGTGAGTCTTCAGTCGTCTCTTGAAGACAGTCAGTGATTTGACTGTTCTGACAAGTTCAGTCCACTATCTTGGTGCCAGAACAGAGAAAAGTCTAGATGCAGACCTACCATGTGTCCTAGGTGATGGTGGGACTTGTGCTTGTGGATCCATTATTGGCTTTGTAGGCAAGCATTAGTGTTAGTATTAGTCAAGATAGCATCGTAACGGAAAAGGATAATTTATTGATGACCAGAAACTATATACAGAATTAACATCACCCCTTAAAAGCTATAACTAACTATAAAAAGACATGCTTTAAAATGCTTTAGTACCTCTTTAAAATGATTTCAAACCGTGCAAAAAAAAAAACAACCAAAACAGAATTGTCTTTAAAACTTTTGGTCTTTTATTAACCCACTACCAGTCAGTAATGATGCATTTTTAAAAAAAAAAATTATATAGAGAGCATACAGAACAGTGCAATGTACATATTTCATAATCCGGGATATATTTTACTGGAAACACGTCAGGCTGTCTTTAAAAAATATCTAAAACTGAGCTGTTAGGTTGCGTCTCAGTTAGAAATGGCTACATGCCAACTCATCCATTTTTCCTCATTCGTTGATTATAAAAGCTTTTACAGCTCTGGACATATTAAATTGCTCATAAGGACCTGGCAGTTTTTCAGAGTAGGCCAATTACTAAGGTTGTAAGCATTTTACAATCAGAATTTTTAGTTTTTGGTGACTTGATTACTTAAATACTGCTGCTGAAAAAGTATCCTGCCAAGTTTATTTTATTTATACAATTGCAGGTTGAGGGCCTTGCTCAGGGACCCAGCAGTAGGTACTTGGTTGTACTAGGAATCAAACCCACAGTCTTCCAGATAGTAGGCCAACACCTTAACCACTAGGCTAGCACCTCCTTTAGTTCATTAATTTCGGTTGAAGACTATGTAATCTTGCACAGCCAGATCTATAAACTGACAGAAGAGGGTCCGGACTTCATAGCAGCTTTTATTGGCATCTTAATCAAATATTAAGCCACAAATTACAGTTTATTTTTCTTAGTGTCTTACATAAACATACTATAAGCAATCAACCATAAATCAGTTATTTAATAAATTCGTGCAAAATATTAAGTCTATACCAAGAAATTTATGTGACAAAGTAGAGGTTATTCTTAGAGCATTTCCAAAAATAAATGTCCCCCTGTAGATAATTCGTCCCCAGTGAACAGATCTTGACTTCTATACATCTAACAATACCAACCAGGCTTCCCCGGGGGCAATCACTATGACACACAGATTTAGTAGTCAGGACATAAGACACTGATAAAATACTATTTACATTTACTTTTGCAGCATTTGGCAGATGCTCTTATCCAGAGATTCCCTGTTAACTGAGCAATTGAGGGTTAAGGGCCTTGCTCAGGGACCCAGCGGTGTTGGCTTGGTGATGTTGAAAATCGAACCCAGGTCTTTAAGTTGTCCAACGCTTGCTGTGCTGTGCTACCACTTTCCCTATACTATATTCAACATTACTAAATAACTTGCCAATACAACTGAAAAAAATCAACACAATCCACCCCAGGACTGGGGACCAAATCTCTAGAAAACAAAACACACATTTACTTAAGTGGAAAAACAATAACATTTATGGCATTTGACAGACGCTTTTATCCAGAGTGACTTACATTCAACTCTGAGCAATTGGGGAATTAGGGCCTCACTCAGGGGTCCTAACTTGGTGGTGCTGAAAATCGATCTCTGATTTCCCAATTAGCAGTCAAACACCTTAACCACTGCGCTACCATTTTACCAACACACGGAAGTATACCATCCCCAAGAAGAGAAAAATAAGTTGTCCCTCACACTAGGACAGATCGTCCTAACTTTTGGAGAGAAAATAAACACACCCACACCTTATACCACATAACAAATCAACAACTTATGTCAAAATGAAAACAAAGACAAAGAAAAAAACAATCGAATAGTCCACAGAATTATCTGTAGTCCCAACACAACAAGAAATGAACACAATTAATCTAGTTTAAGCAGTTAACCATTTGAAATCTCATGACCTCCGATTACTATAGGACTGTTAAGTGATCGTCCCAAATACTTTAAGACAAAGTGGCAGTTAATTCACAGCGAGTCAGACCACCGCCTGGCTGAGTGTCTAACACTGAAATGAACACACTAATACAAAATAAGACGCACACAAACCGACAGCACTCTTGGGTAGCAGATAATGAATACACAAACTTAGCTGATTGATAATTCTACAGTTATATAAATACTCTGAGATGATGATTTGGTACACTTGTATATAAATAATCTTTAATAATTAACATCAGCTTTTTATTTAGATTGTTAAGATAGTAGTATAGTTTGGAGTCCTATAAGCTTCTTTTTACAAATTTCAGACAAAAATACACACAAAATCAAAGCTGGCAAAGTTTCAAAACTACATGCAGTGATTTATTTTAAGGGGCTCATGTTAACACTGTTCCTTGTTAATTCTATCTGCCTTAGAAGCTCTGCCTGTGGTAGAGACCCCGACATGGAACCTTGCTTGATAAATAGAATAGTTAGAAGAGATAAAAAGAAAATATCAAGCTAACAAGAAGTTGCTAACAGTTCAAAGTCAGCAGGTTGTGTGGTGAGGGATGTTCAGGTTGTCGATTTAAAAGATGTGTCAAGAAAACATGTCAATGAGCTAATTTGTTAATAGCAAAAGCTGTGTGTGTGTTTGTTGAGAAGCCGTGGCTAAAAAGAAAAAAGAAAGATGATGTAAAGCATCTAGCGCTGGTTGAGGACTGAATAGCGTTGAAGGTCACTGGTAATGTAGTAATGTGCTCTGGCAGCAAAAAGGCAAGAGCTATGAAACTAATAAAAACTATTTTCATTCTTTTGTTCTGTAAGTGATGATAGTATATGTGGCCTCAGATATGAAGCACTCTTTCTCCGCCCTGACACACTGAGTGGACAGTGAAATTATTGTAATGTGGCTGAGCCAAGATCATCATTATCATCATCATCATCATCACCACGGCACAAGTTCAAGGCAAAGCAAATGGGCCATGAAAAGTGCTTATGGGAAATGTATGTGTAGGAGACAGAATGAAAGGTCCTTATGTGAGTTTATGGTGTGTGTGTGTGTTAGAGAAGGTGAAGATGGACATCAATTCTGAGCTTATGCTTAACTCCATTGTTCTATTGTACTTGGAATTTGTTTTTGCTGCAATGGTCTTATCACTTTAAAAAAATTTGGAAAATAAATACATTTACAGCATTCGGAAGACATTGTTAATGTTGGTGCAATTAACATGTCTCTCTCTGGTTTTTTGTTTTTTTTTATCCAACTGAGCAGTTGAGGGTTTAAGGGCATCAGCTTGGGGTTTCTGGGAATTTAACCCCAGTATTGAGTTATATTTTTTGGGCATTTTGCCTTTATTAAACTAACAGGACAGTGATGGGAATAACAGGTGAGATAGAAAGAGGGGTGGGACCGGAAAGGGCCTGAGCTGGAATTAAACCTTGGTCACCGATGCGCAACAGCGCATGAGGGTACTTTGTAATTCTTTTGTAAAAACATCTTTTATCCGCCCCTGATGTTAATCACATAAATATTGTTGACCATCATATAGCAGTTCTGACACAAAAACGGACTGTAAATTATTGTATTGTTTTCTGTATAGGAGTGACCATAATTTTCTAGCCTACAAGAGTAATTACTTAAAAGTCTCAATCACCTTGGACACCAGAGGATTAATTATACTCAAGTAACGTAATGTAAGTCCTTGTAATTAGTTACTTTCCACCACTGACACTAAACAAGACCAAATTTGGAGTAGAAAAGAAGAAAAATCATGGTTTATGCCCCAGGCTTTGATTTCTATCTTGGGTTAATGTTCGAAATTTTTTCCAGGCAGGCGGTTTTCTCTTTAGATTTCTTCCCGTAGGTGGACTGGCTACTGTATCTTTAATTAACTCAGATGTGAATAAGTATGTGAAAGCTCGAGTGTATAACTGATTAGCTGGGTTGCTTCACAACTTTCCAAAGGCCTTGTATGCTCTTTAAAAATATCCCCAGAGAAACATTTACTATAAGGTTTTAAATTTTGCCTGTTTACTCTAGGAGTTTAGTTTAGAAAAGCACGACCATGAGTTTATCATATACGTGGCAGCATCTCTACAACATCTCTGTAATACGTTTTCTTACACAGCTGTCGATGAATAAATTCATAAACTCAGTGGCCCAGTTGCAGCCTTTCCAGTCCGCTTTTTTATTCTGGCAGTAAAAACAGGCTTAAAACAAGACAACCAGACATTGATGGAAGAAAAAAGGAAGCTTTTGCAGTTTGTGACACCAAGAGTGGCCACTTATGTCAGAAAACCATATAAACTGTGAAAAATATAACAAATAGCAGACTAGATGGAAAAATATCCCGATGCACCATTTACACAACATTTTTAGAAGTGAAATGCACAGGATACACTATAATAATACAAATGAATGGTCTGAGAATATCTTTTACAAAAAAATAACAGTTAAAATGACTTTAACATAGATTCAAATGTCACAAGAAGCTAAGTTTAACAAAAAGAAAAGCAATAAATGTTTCTGAAAAAAAATGGACCTTAGAAAAAAACATATATAAAACTACTTGTGACTCAAGGCAAGCCAAGTCATTTACTTTTGTTAAAAAAAAATTCTAAAAATTCTAATTCAACTTTACAGACAAGTTTTGCTAGTCTGTGCTAGAAATTTACTCTAATCAACCAATCAGAGTACGGAAAAATGCTAATATTATTATGTGCCAGCTAGCTGGCTTTGAGAGATGGGTTTAAAAAATCTGGTTGGTTAAAGCAACAGTCTTTAATAATATTAACCAATTAGCAGTCTGCCACTGCTAATATAGTTTAAATTACATGGGCAGCACTGCTGATTTTGTAGGCTTTGGGCAGATTAGATTAACACTGCAGCACATAGAAACTGAAATCTGATTGGACAAAAAATGTAACAACCACATACACATACTGGAAGCAGTGCAGCAGGAGAATCACTACAAAATAAAGAGAATAAACTGTTGGGAATAAATTAATACAATTTAATAGAACACATATCAGCATTTAGGTTGTAAATGTAGGTCAGCTTTTGATAGTGTTTAGGCAGCAGAAAAGGACCTACTGCCCTGACTGCATGCCACTGATAATAATAATGCCCACTAAAAGACAGAACTGCTTCTCATATGTGTTAAGCTACGTACAGCTAGTGAAGCATAAAAAATCCTGTAGTGTTTCGAGCTGATCTTAGAGTTTCTTAGTGAAAAAATTCAGCAGAAAATGATCTATTATAGCAGTGGATCCCAACCTTTTTTTACCCCAAGGAAATATTTAGGGTACTCTTTGACATTTTACGATATTATCGCTCTTGGTATTTCCTGCATTTCGTGAATCTAGTATAGGTAGCACTGTTCAGTATTCCTGGGTCATTACTATCAGCTGCTAAAGGCGAATCAGTGACATCCGGTTATTTTTGTGGAGGACAAATTACAAATTTATTCATTTTTTTGGTCAACCAGGGTATCATGGATAAAATTGCGATATGATGCTTATACAATATCATTGTTCTCCCTAATAGTCACTTCTTAACACTTTTCAAAATATAATGCGACCCCCCCAAGCGCTCCTGCATTGTAGGATATATAGGGACGAGAACTGCATTGTAATTTTCAGGTCTTATACAACGGCAGCTTATATACTTTAACAACTTTATGGGATTATAGTCCTTATTATGAATTAGATTTGAGATGTGGATACGTTCATTTACACATCTGCATAGCTAGTATTTTAGATTTAGTCCTCTGGGCCTTGGGTACAACCCAAACCAAATATTAAAACTAGGGCATTTTTGTTTTGGTTCATATTGTCCAAACTTTGTTACTGAATTGTGGAAAAATTATAACACGTACTATAGCAGTATATTAACATACACAATATGGCGGACACTTTACCAGCATTACATAACATTACGTTACATTTACAGCATTTGGCAGACGCCCTCCGGGGCCCAGTAGTGGTAACTTAGTGGTGCTGGAAATCAAACCAACAATCATTATGGTAGCAGTGTGTATCTTCACATACATTGAAATATTGAGCATGTGGCCTTAATAATGATGTTTTAACTGGAACTAAATTTAAACATAACAAATCAGATGTTTAAATGATTCACAATTATGGCAATTATGTGGCGACAGATATTCGAATTTCCTTGTTGTTGATTGATAGACCAGATTGTCGTTAGACTTTTCAGACTTTTATTTATATATATATATTTTTTATTTTCTTATTTTAGTAAATTTCCTGGTGTGTGAATAATAGCTTTCTGTTCACCCTCTGATGAACACATTTGCCTCTTTCAAGAATAAAAGTGCCAGATTTTTTTAAACTGTGCTATTAAACAAGCTTTTATGATTTGGTACATGGTTTTCGTTAAGTGTTTAAGACCTAAAAAAACCCCAAAATGTACAATACTATCCTGTGTGGGTCGGAAGGAAGACTCAGGAGATTGACAAAACCTCATGACTATACTAGTTTCAGGGTTTTCTGACTCACACAAACAAACACAGAGGTCAGCTTACTCTGTCTCTCTTTTTCTCTCTCTTCCGAAATCTTTTTTTCGGGTTCACTGTCTCCTAAAGGACAAACCACAAATAAATACACAAAAGTATAAGGACACATGACCTTCACAAAAATATGAGATTTTAAAACTCTCATTTTCAATTTAACCCATTTGTATAGGTGTGTCACGTTCGGCGGTGGAGTGGGGAAGCATGGACAAAAGGATTGGATTCAACAGACTTTCTTTAGAAGGACAAACTAAGAAAAAAAAATATAAGATCTCTATATAAATCTAGACTTGAAAACTTAAGAAAACTACATAAAGGAACTAGCAGCACAAGTTAGAGCATTAGTATTTAGCATTAGCAATTAGCGTTAGCATTGTATTACAACCTAAGGTAGACGAAGCAAACGAGCTCCAATAGCCTTGAAAACCTATGAGCACACAGGGAACAACATTTGACATCAACGCCAGACAAGAACTGACGGAACCACAGGGGTAATTATACAGACAGGCTTATTGGGGGAAACAAGCTTCACCTGGAACAAGGTGACAGAGTGAGCCCTCGTCCATCCTTGAAGATCCAATCCAAACATCAACACCTCTGAAAATCCCACTTTACCAATCAGCTCCAAAATTAGTCAGTTTGGACTCTAATGTTAAGGTGAGGAGGTCTGGGGTGCAGTCGGTGTTCCAGTTCATCCCAAAGGTGTTCACTTTGCTTGACGTCACCAAGTCTATAGGGAGCTTAGGGCCATTGTGCACACCGACATCATGTGGGAACAGTGCTTGGGTCTCTTAGTTCCAGTCAGTGAATAATGTAATGCAATAATGTCCAAAAACTTTCTAGACAACTAATTAATAGAGAAACAAGCAGGATGTCAAATGTGCTGAAAGTTCTCTAAGAATTATGTTAAAATTTTGTTGTTTTAACCCAGAGTTATACTTTAATTTTTCACCTTTTTCAGGCAGAGCCATTATTTGAATGAATGACGACTCATTTAATTTTTCTCTCTGTGACATTCTGTATGATTTGAATTGCTGCACCATATGTTAATTCATAGCCACAATGTCATATATGTTATCAAATCTATAAATTACCTTTAATCCCTCCAGGATTGTCCATAGCAAAAAAAAAACCTGCTATGGGAAGTTGTTTGATATCTAAAAGCTTGTTCATCCATCAGTGCCCGTAGAGCATATAATGGCATATTATTATTTTAGAAGATAATCTAAAATGAATAACACACCTCTGACCTGCTTTCCATTTCAGCTTTTTCCCCCTGTGTGTCTGCTCATCTCTCTATTTTACCCTGTCTTCATGTACCATTTTTGCATCTTCTTTCCCCCTCCCCACCTCTGTTATGTTTAATAGCAATCCCGAAAATAACACGATAATTAACTGTTTGATTGATTGCTTAATTAAAAAGGATAGTATTTACAGAATGAATAGGTAGTAAATAAAAAAACAAACATTACCATGATTTTTTTTTTTTTGGACTGTCGACTAAATCCAAATAAAAAGAATGAAAGGTGATCATTTTGCTGTCTTTGTCTTTTAATGTATGATAACATTTAAGTGGTTCTACCTCAAATGAGCACAAACCCATTCTGCCAAATTTGAAGTGAAAGTTTTTCGTCTGAATTCAGAACCCTGAACTAGAAAGCCTCTGAATTCAGTTGAAGAAATGCAGGCAAAACAAATAAAAGCATTGGAAGGATTGCCTCATTAACAATGATGTCCCATGTTGTAGCATTATAAACACTCCGATAAGTCAACTGTTTGCAGGGTACGATTTGTGGAAAAATTACCCCTCTTTTACCCTCATCTCTGCAAATCTTTGCACAGGGACTAAGGCAAGTCCTGGTCCTTTTACTTAAATGAATAGTAGGCTGTTTATTGTGGAGTTGTTCATTCTAATAAATTTTGATAAAAATAACTCAACAAAGGTAGGGATATTTAGACTATAAGGGGGGTCCCCCGGCAAATCGCATCCTAACTCTTCGTATTCACCTAGTCTCAGCCTTAGATGTCATACTTATGACCGATAAATGATATTCTACTTACTTTATAGAAGAAAGAAGTTCTTGTCTTTACATCTGTGACTGAAATGAGGTTCAGGTAAACACTGTTATTTACAAATGATTGCAAAACTTGAACGATGTAAGGAGCTCGACTATACAGTTTCACACTTCTAAGCATGACGATAAACAAAAACAAACTGTGTTTGCTATACATATCAGTCAGACATCCTTTGCCAATAAAAGCTGCTAAGGAGTCCAGAACTTCTGCCGTCAAAGTCTGGCAACACAAGTCTCCCAACCTACGTACAGCTCATTGCCGTGAACTGGTGTAGTCCTAAAATAGTGGACTTAAAAAAAATGTTGGTGTTTGTCCGATTTATTAGTAATATACCAATTATTATTACATGTCGATTTCATTTACAATCTGTCGAGTCAAGTCACCTTAATTTTTTTAGAGCCAGAAGACGACAATACAGTAAAATACACTAAAAACACTCAGTTCAGTTTAATTAATATTTGATAATTAAGAGTCCCCAGCTAAGCAAACCAAATATCACGGACATGCCAGGCTATGCCCCCCAAGCATACTGCCTGGTGTACACTTAGTGGAAGAAGGATTGACTCCCACGATTCCTCACATACTGTATACTGTTCCAAGTCAACCGTCGTTTCCTGGCTTTTAAGATTTCAACTTCCTTTGTCGATTCCAAAAGACTTTCCATACTTCTCGTTCTCCCTGTTTTCAAGTATGACTCTGTGACCTCTGGTATCTCAGTGTTCAGGATAGTTCTGTCCGTTTTTGGTTCCCAGTTCAAGCCAAAGACTTTAAAGTCCACTATTTTCCATTACAACTTACTGTGTGACACCTGTGAAATAAACAGGTCTCGAGTCTACTTTCTGTTACATTAAAAGGCCACAACGGCAGGAAACCAAAACTTCATCGCTCTCCAAACCTGTCATTTTTCATGAACATTATTAACTATAAATACATATATTTTTTGTTGTAAACAAAACTATCCATTGTCAGAAAATTTTTAAATACGATTTTATGAACTTTTATTAGTCGAGATGGCATTTATATGACTAAAACCTCGTTCACATTCTTTTGCCCTGACTAAATTCAGTTCTGGGGGTTTTCAAATCCTGATGTTTAGTTTGGGAATATTCAATTAGGTTTCACATTTCCTTAATAGCCTGGCCAGGGCCCAAATTTCAAAAAGCCCAAAGCCTATGAATCTTTCACCATATCAAATTCCAGGCTCTTTTGTTCACCTGCTTGTACCTCAACAGGAAACTGTCTCTGTAGACTTCAGTGCTTATCGACTTATTATTACGGTCTGACAAACCATATTATACGGAATTTCTTGTAAAGTGATGCACAAACTACTTGCACATAATATTTTATTTTATTAATCTAAACAACTGGTCTGAACCCAATCTAGAAACCCAGGTAAGCCAATTCCATTAAATCATAAATCGTGTACATATAAAGTCAGTAGCGGAATTGGCCTGAACACTATCAGAATTTTTACCTACATTAACAACCTAAATGCTAATATTTGTTCTATTAAATTGTATTAATTTATTCACAATTTTTAAATTAATACAATTCCAGTACGTGTATATGGATGTTAGATTTTTTTTTGTCCAATCAGACTTTAGTTTCTCTGTGCTGCTATGTTAATCTAATCTGCCAAAGCCTTCAGAATCAGTAGTGCTGCCCATGTAACTAAAACTATATTAGCATTAACAAATTGCTTATTAGTTGATATTATTAAAGACAAAAAGAAGGTTTCTTTAACCAATCAGATTTTTTAAACCCGTCTCCTGAGGCCCGCTAGCTGGTGCACGATGACATCAGCATTTTTCCGACCTATGATTGGTTGATCAGAGAAATTCTTACAGTCTAGCACAAACGAGCAAAGCCCCTCTGTACAGTTGAATTAGAAGTTTTGAGCCCACAGTGGCTGACACAGAAGAAGAAATTAACTTAGTCTCGGACATGCTTAAAAATACATTTTTAGGGTGGATTTGTCTGAAAAAAAAAAAAAATTAGACATTGTGAGGAGAGGACAGCTAACCTTGGAGAATACTAGCTTGTCTCAGCCTGGGAAAGAGTTTGGTCGCCACTTTTAGACCAGTGCCTTCAACCGGTTACGCTGACTTTAAATGTATTATATATTTTATTGAATTATTTTATTGAATTAATTTATGTCTTTCTGATATTATATTAAAATAAATATTGATTCCGATCTGCTCCAGATAAGGTATGTGGTACAGTTGTGGTTGTAGTGTACAACCACAGTGGAAGTGTGTTAACAGAATTTCTCGCCTTAATAAAAATGTTTTTTATCATCAATACGTGTAATGTCTCTCTGTCTGTAATGCCACATTGTGTTCTATAATAATGATGTGATAGTGGTGATATTAAGAGGGGTATCAGTCGGGTGAGTCCCCACTGAAGGCCCAGGTACCAAATGCACTGAATAAAGTATGTATAAACAGTAAATTTAAAAAAAGTTTTATATAGTAATATGGATTAAATATGGAGGTGGAAGTGAACTCGTTGTAAATCATTAGTAAAAGAGCACCATGGGAGTTTAATCTTCATGTCATGCTAATGTGCTAGTTTACTGCCAAAGTTATAACAGTGGTTGAGAACTTCATCTTGCTGTTCTTGTTTAATATCCTGTGTTCTTCATTACTAAGCGGTTTATCTATCATTAAACGGAAAGCTCTAGTAATTAAAGACTTAAATTAAGCGAGAGAGGCGCATTTAATATTTCGCTCACTCCATCTCACGTATACCTGATGGTTCATAAAGATGATGTAAGTCTTCTTTCTCCTATTTTCTTCTTTCCTTAATAAGATTAAGTGAACCTATCAAAAAAAAGTACATATCTGGCTGTAGATGCTGATGAAGTCAGGCAGTTAAAAGATACCCTAAATGCAGCCACTTGTCATTTTCATTCGAAAAAATCTGGCAGGTCAGAGAGGCTGAAAAAAAGCTGGTTTCACATAAAAATGAAGTTAATATTCTGAATAAGAAAAAAAAATCCAAAGTGGATTGTTCAGGCAAATTTATTAATATCATTACTCTGCTGTCAGCACACCTATGAAAAAATGTCAGTCACTAAAGCCATGCTCTACTCTTACCTTCAGATTTATCCGGAATCCATCACAGCATGAAGCAAATCATTAAATTTCCAGAAAGAGCAAGTAAGCGTCTTCTAATGGGAGTTGAAGAGGTTACATGACACGCACGGTTTGGTGCGGGACGTGAGTGATGGACGCAAAATCTGGCCAATGACATCCACTCGGGAAGAAAATAGCCGAGTGAATGACCCATTTCCCATAATGACACGCACAAGGGGGAAAAAATGCCTCATTACGTTTGTTAAACTCTATCCTTCCTTTTCCAGAAAGGAACCTAAATATACCCTGTAGAATTGATCTGGTGGAGTACTTTTATTATTATTATTATTATTTCCTCTAGCTGTCAGTAAATTTAAGCATCATTTTGTGTTTCTTGCATCAGGAAGGTATATTAATGATTGCATTAACCAGGAGTTGTTTTTTTTATCATAGGCTTGTTGGCAGCCTGTGCAAGGAAATTTTAATTACAGTTCAATTTGCTAGGGCCTAAATTAATTAGTGTTTAGCTTTCCTAGCTTCCTGCACTTCCTTTCTCCACCCTGTGTCGACAGGAGATTACATGTTCTTCCTTGCTTTGATGGGTTCGTCCTGGTTTCCCTACTCTAAAAAATAGACCGTGTGGCATTTCTAAATTGTCTGTATTTTGCAAATGTGCGTGTGTGTGTAAGATTGTGCCATGTGATAGACTGGCCCCCAGTACAGAGTTTTCACCCACCTTGTGCCGCTAGTACCCTTGAATAGGTTGGTGTTTTCGTCATGACATTTGCAATGTTGGTTTTATCAGAGATCTTTGTTATTTTCTCTAAAAAAATCAAGCAGGAGGGTTGACCCATGCAGTAAATGTGTTGGTGTGTGAATGTGTGTATGTATATGTATATAAGCATGGTGTCCTGGAATGAATTGGTGTCCCAGGTAGTCAATATTCATACCTTGCATTCCATAAATAGTCCCCAGATCCAATCCTGACAGAAAAAAATGAACAGTGAGTAAATTGTTTAAACATAGAGGGACAATTAATTGATTAAAAACAACCTAATTAACTTCAAAATGGTTTTAGGTTTTAGAACTTATTTAATACAGCCTTGTTTTAGATTCTCTCATTAGGATCGTAGAAAGTAGGTGAGGCTGAAATCGGGTTAGAATTTATGTGCAGAGGTTTATTGTAAAGAGAAATGAACAATCCAAAACATGAAGCAAACAGGTCAGAAAGACAATAATCAGTCCGATCAGCAAACAGCCAAAAGTGTAATCCAAAAAGCTGAAGTCTAAGAAAACAGGCAAAAAAAATCACACACGAGAATAGAAACACTCTGTAAACAAGTGAATTTGGCAATGATTTGCATGGCCAAGCTAATAATGCCACCAAACAGGAAGTAGAGAAAGCGAAAACAGTTAGTACTCAGGTGAGAGCTCCCTCTGCTGGCGTGGCATTACAGATGTATTCTTGAACCAGTAGAAACACTGATTTATCCGGAGTTTTATTAGGGTATCCTATGTTTTCTTTTTATATAATTACATCACTAATTAATCTTTAATTAATGAATGATTAAACAACTAGCACACCAGGATATAAACACAAATAAAAGCTAATCTCTAGGTGTAAAAGGTGATGTAGCCTTCTTGAATACTTACACAGTTGTATTTTGGAGCATGCAGATATCAGACTTCAAGTGACGCATCAGTGCGTATGATTCACGCTGAGATTAGAGGTTTTGAACACTTTAGGAAACAGGTATACGGTAAAACCCAAATGTCAGGAGATTAGGAGATTAAAGGGCATCCAAAGCATGAACCCAGATGAAGATTTGCCCGCTGGCATTTTTTTTCCCCCTTTCATGTCTCTTGTTTGATTGATAGATGATATACTCAAAAGGGAGTTGTGATTTATTTCACATGAACATGGAAATATTTCTTTGTAAAAGAGCACAAACAGGTGGGACTGATAATAAATCAGAATAAATAAAAGATTTATTTCTCGATTAGAATTTGAGCGTTGACTAGGATTTACATAATTTTACAAGGGTTTTACATTTGTTGTTGGATGGAAACCTATTAGAACTAAGATCCTTCGAAGTGTACACTTTAAAGATTGTAAAGATAAATATCTTATTGTTCTACAAACCCTGGATCGCTACCAGGGGCTCATTAACTCATCTTTTGATCCCATCTATTGAGTCAAAGTATCTTTGCATTCTTACACAGATTTAGTTGTTTAATAAGTTTCTTTTACTATAAAAGGTTTTAGCTAAATGTAGCTTGAAAGATCAAGTCAAGGATCAGCTAAATCAGCTGGATTTTTATAATGTATATAATATTTACTGTATAGACTCAATAATTTGCAAGACTGTAAGTGTGTTTTGTTGTAAATAACACTGAACATCTTGCCTTTTTGGATTGTCTTTTGGATTACACACACACACGCCAAGCATTTTGCTGTGTAGAGTGGGGTGATCATTTTGTATTTTTGGAATGTGGTGTTGAGATGATTATATCTGTTAAATATGACACTAAACAAAAAACAAGTATGCATATTTCCCGTTTGGACTGTCCTTTTGTCGATAAATGCTGCTGTATAGAAATGAAAGCTTTGTTGGAGGCTACAATAAAATTCTGAAAAAAGTCATTTTGGAGAAAACTTTGTTGACGTTTCTTCCAACTTACAACCATTTTTACTGTTTCTCGTGTTTTTTCCAAGGTTGTTAACTTACGTTTTTATCATTTCTGCAAGTCAACGACTGTGTAAGGCAGTTTTCAGTTTGAAGGATAGAACATGCTACAAAACTTGAAAGACTTTAATATAGAAAAGAGAATACTTTATAGAATATTCAAGTGAATTGTCTGGGTGATTGTGCAAGTTGATTTGATCTCTCTATTGTTGCTAAACCTTGAAGGCTACTAAAAGTATTTATGTGGCTAAAAGCTACATAAATGGAAAGAAACTTGAATATCATGTCATAAAAAAGGTTTGTGCAACTTCACACACTTGTATGCTGTACAGTCTTTCTTCTTCACTAAAAAAACCAAACACTGTTACAGCATGACAGTGCCTATGTGCACAAAGCCCCGGAGCTCCATGGTGTGTTTTGGTTACATTTACAACATTTGGCAGACGCCCTTATCCTCATCTCTTTATACACTGAATCAATTAGGGGTTAAGGGTCATGCTCAGAGGCCCAGCAGTAAAATTTGATGTTGCTGAAAATCAAACCTCGATCTTCCAATTAGCAATCCAACACTTTAACACCCACTGTGCTACCATCTTCCACTTTCCCTCTGGTTGGTGTGAAAAAAAAGTGTATCCATCACAGAGCCCTAATTCAGACTCAATCCTACTGAACAGCTTTGGGATGAACTGGAACACTGATTGAACCCCAGACCTCCTTACCTCAACATCAAGTGTCTGATCTCATTAATACTTTTACAACTGAATGAGCAAATCCCCGCAGTCACACGACACAATCAAGTGGAAAGTCTTTGTGCGAGAGGAAATCTGAAAGAGAAGTAGGAGGCCATATAATATATTCAGGGTTTTTTTTTTCCTTCTTTTAAGTGTTACTTTTCTTGCTACTGTCCTGCTTCTACTTTCTCACCACGTCCATATTTCTCTTTTGGGCCAGCTGGGTCTTAGTCGGCATGTTCACCAGAACATAATTAATCATTTGAAATTATTAATGTAGATTTCCAAAAGCTGGGGTACGGAAAAAAGAAATAGTTCTTCAAACATTATTTGCAGCAGAAGCCACTGGGTTGCGTTATTAAAAGAGCACGATGCAATTATATTCAAATCTGTTATTATAACCCTTTAATTATTTCACTCATAAACTTCCACGTAAATCACTGCGGACAAAGAACAGATAATGGCAAATACAATATTCACATCTTTATTTAGATTTACCTGCATGCGCAATTATTAGAATCGCAATCAAAAAGCAATTACAGATTAAGGGGTGAAAATGTGAAAATTAAACACATTTCAGTTAAAATGAAGGCAGAGTGCAGTGATAATGGTGAGCTTTAAATGCCAAATCATAAACAACTATTAAAAATATGGTTTTGTAGATTTTTAGTGCCACAAATAAACTCGAAGGAACGCAATGAGCCGTGCAACAACAGATATTATACAAAAATGTATATTTATATTAAATAATTCATTCATTATTCAATAATTCATCAAAGCATAACTGATATGCTTCTAGATGTATTTTTACACTAATAGAGCAGAACCCACCAAATCTCAGGCCATTAAAACACTTCTTACGTGATATTTCTGGTATTTGGCGGATGCCCTTCTCCATAGTGACTTTTGTTTTTGTTTTTTTTTGATCCAGTTGAAGGTTGGGAGCCCTACATAGGGGCCCAGCAGTGGCAACCTGGTGATGGCCATGATTAACTAATTAGCAGGCCCACTCTTTAACCACTAGGCTACCACTTCCACTTTCTATAAAAATGTCTATACTCTATTGGCAAATTCATCCTGATCTTTAACCCTTTTTTAACTAAAAAAATAGAATCACTTAACTGCAGTGACTGAAAAAACCTAATTTCCCTGTAGTATTTTTCCATTTTGTAAAATTGATGCTGGAGACATAGAGCAAAAAGGCAGTATATTGATATCCATGCAATTGAAGAGTGATTTCACATATGCAAAATTTTATATATTAAATATCTATTTTAGCCCTAGCACATTTCTCTTTCTTGAAAGTGGTTTATTTAGGACATGAGAACGTTGCACTTACTTATAGAACAAACACACTGATCCAAAACTGGTCTCAATCTACTTCCAAGTACATTTTAGCCTAGAAATTTGGAACAAAAAAAATCAATCAATCAATCAATCAAGTATTAAAGCAACAAATTGTGAATCATGGGGTTATTTTTCATTGTATTTTTTGGGTAACATTTAATTTTAGAGTATATTTAAAGATATACTTAAAGATACACACTAGGTAGGTCTGCCTTTCCATCAATGTCAGAACAGCAGAGTCACTGGCCGTCTTCAAGAGGCGTCTGAAAACTCATCTCTTTCTTAAATACCTTGCTCTTGACAATAATAAAAAAAACTCTTTTCAACAGTTTTTGTTGTTACACCGATTTGTGAACTATTGTATCAGTATTGAGCTGTTTAATGATGTGACTCAAACCACTTCTTGTACGTCGCTCTAGACAAGAGCGTCTGCTAAATGCTGTAAATGTAAATGTAAGATGTGTACTTTCATTCAAGTACATTTTTGGTGGCATTCCTCTGTTACCGTCAAATGGTAGTAAATATTTTCTCACTTAAGAAAGCATTATTTGTTACTTGTACTTTTAGTTAAGTACAGATTTTGGACGCTCTACCCACCTCTGCTAATGTATGATGTCATTCTAACGAAACCTGTGAGAACCGAATTAATTCAATTATTTTTGTATACCACTTTAACAATAGACATTGTCCTAAAGCAGCTATAAAGAAAAAAACAACAGTATTGTTATATTGTTATATAGTGTATATAAGTAAATATAATAATATTTACAATCAATAGCAGAGATGTTTGGAAAAGTTGTATTAAAAGGCATAGAAGATAAATTTGGATTAATTCAAGGCTTGATTAAAAAAACACACACACACACACAATGAAAGAGACATTTTGTCTTCTGCCACAATTTAACAAGCTTTACTTTAATCCCCTGATTCCTTTTTTCGTTGTTACTGCTATACTTTCAACTGTCTTAAAGGTTTTCTATTATTTACTTGATGGCATTGGTACAAGGTGTTAAAATCAGCTGTCACACTCTTAGGCATGGACCTTGTTTTTTAAACTTATGCATAAAACATTTGCGAATAAAGAACAGTTTCCATCCAAAGAGAACAAAATCGTTACTTTCTGATAAACTGGTGCCAAATGCCAAAAAGACTTATTTGATTTGAGAATCCCATTGATATTTTTCTTAAATTAAAAATTAACCTATTCAATTTGAAAATATTCGGACCTCATCATCCAACCAAGCATACCGGTCACTTTAGTTATCACATGATCTATTTCAGCAAAATCACATGACCTTTTGTTGCTGGAATTTATTCATTTAAAGTGTTTCTATCGTAGTTTAGGACCATTTTTTCTTATATCGGATGAAAAGTTTAACCTACTCGGTTGTGTGAGTAAATTTGTGCATCTTGCCAACATTTTTTATGCCATAGTCCAAAATGAGCATAAAAATAGAAGGATGGAAACACAGCTAATGACACTAAATTCTTTTTTTTTTTTTTTTAATGAAGAAAAGATTATTTACTATTAACGAGGCATTGTAAAACATTAATTAGTTACTCTGTGCACTGTTTAAGCAGATTTGGATTTTAGTTAAGTGGAGCCCATACCTGAGTCTACTGAAGATCAGCTGAATAATTAGGTGGACCAAGGGGTATCCCCTCCTTGATTTAAATTAAATAAAAAAAACTCAAAAATGTCCATTGTAAATGGTTGGCCTTTTTACAGAAAACTTAAGGAACAAAATTTTATGAAAACTGTAATGCAAATAGAAGAGTCAGTGAAAAGTGAGTAGGTGGCTTTGCAATGTGTCTATATAAATAGGGTTGCTAAAAACTGAGTAAACGTGTTCTTGAGTTGACCTGTAAATCAGCCTGGTTTTCTTGATTCTTAATAAAGTCTACTTTTGGCATTGAAAACCTGAGACTTTAAGAGCTTCTTTGGCAAAAATGATATTTTACATCACTATAAGCGTTGCTTACCTTGCCAAATAAAAAAAAATAAACTAAACTAACGGATTCCAATATTGCTCTGATTTCATCTTCAAAAATAGCCCTACTGTATTTTCTGGATGATACAGGTTTCTAAAACTGGCAGTTTTGCTTACATTACACATATCTACCTCAACTGTAGTACAGTTAAACCATGGGGAAGTGGTAGGTTAAGATGTTGGACTGCCAATTGGAAGATGGGGTTCAATTCCCAGCACTACCAAGTTACCACTGCTGGGTCTCTGAGCAAGGCCTTTACCTTAACCTTTAATTGCCATGTTGTATGAAAGAGACAATGAATAAGAATTCCTAAGAATAAGAAGGCTTTTTTAAATTCATTTATATAGTTATTTATATATATAAATATATATACACAAAAGCCATAACTGCAGGACCTTTAAACAAAACCCTGAAGTCAATTTGAGTGGGTCAACTCAAGCTCACTAAACTACCACTGCTTATTCCCTGAGTGAGGTCCTTAACCTTCCACTGCTCAGCTAGATAAAAAAGATAGGATAAAATGTAAGTTGCTCTGGATAAGGGCGTCTGCCGAGTGCTGCGATGTTAGATATAAGATATAATCTGAGTTTTCTTTCTTCGCACCACCAGATACTGTTGCATACATAATCCTGGTATACCTGATATAATTGTTTATGCAACAATATTTGGTATTGAAAAGAAAGAAAAATCCTATGAGATTATTAATACCATTACTGACTGCAAAGTTCTTTTAATGCTATAATATGGCCTTATTTATCCTTAATCAGCAACAAAGTTAGCATTAATCATGTCAAGTTTGAATAGGTTTTCAATCTATGCACCTGAAACTGATGTAATTAGAAACGTCTTTCAGTCCTTATTGCATTTAGTCGGTAAAAACACATTAGAGAAAAATGGTGCCATTCTGTGCATTAGTTTGCCGCTAACCCCTAACATTACTGACCATCCATGGGCTGTATGCATATGCATATTGTTTATTACTTTTTTTGTCTGGCATTATTTTTCTGATCTCTTGGGAAATGCCATTGCAAAGTAGAACCACCCGAAACTTTCATTTCACCATTTTTGTCAGTTTGACACTCCGATAACCTAATTCTGTTTCGGAACATACACAGAAAAGAGAGGAAGGGGCAAATTGTTGTTTTGCTGAAGAGCACTAGATAGCACACTGTCAGCAAAAACAGTGTTTGTGTGGGGATCGAGGATAGGCAGTCAACCTTTACAGCACATGAAAACACTGCAAACTGGAAAAGATAAGGATGCGACATAACCAATCGCATGGTTTAAATGGTTATTTTTTGGGTTGAATTGATGTGGTTATCTTTGATTTGAAGTTGTCGGACTGCTAACTGGAAGATCGGCGTTTAATTCCCAGCACCACCAAGTTCAGGGGCGTGGGGGGGGGGGGGGGGGGGTGGGGGGGGGGCGGTGGGGGGGGGGGGGGGGGGGGGGGGGGGGGGAGGGGGGTGGGGGGGGGGGGGGGGGTGTATGTCCCCTGCTAAAAATAATATGATTATAAACCACGTTGGCGTTGTGTATTGTAAATAACAATGTTTTTTGTATGCTATGTAAATAAAACAACACAAACGGGGCAAAAATACGTTTTAAGTTTAGAAACCCGGTGAAAGAGAATAAAGTTGTGGGTAGTAGCGTCAAGACTATTTTATTGACTAAAACACAAGTGAGTTTCCCCGATTGATGGTATTGAATTTTTTTCAATGAATCCGCTATGTGATAACGTTAAGCTGACTGACGGATCGTAATGTCGATAATGAACATGACCTGGCGTGACAACAACAACTTGAAGTTTTCTACACTGAGTGCAATAAAGTTGCCCTTGCAAAAAGCTCACACTATGCCAGAAATTGTACAGGGAAAAATCCATTTACTGTCCGGAATTTATGTCTCGATTTTCCACATCCAGTGTAGGATGGCTTTAGTGTTGCATCTCTTAGCGCCACTCATGTTTGGTGTAAACAGAACACTAGAACCAGACGATAAGCCTGTGTGTGAACTGAAACATTATTATTAGGGTAATATTAACTGGGTAGTTTTGCTTAATATGATATTAAGTGGGAGATCAGTGGGCTTAATGCAGTCATTATGTTTAAATTTATGATCAGCAGTTAAAATATTAGTACTGATTTTCAGCTAACCACTGAACTGATTAAAATATTCTTAGAACAAAATAAAATTGACATCAATGAAAATCATGATGTTGAACTAATTTAAACATGCGCATCTGCATCAGGACATGATATTTAGAAAATATATTAGAGTTTAGTGCATTTTTTGATGATTTGCACTTGAAATGTTGTGTTTGTTATTTTTTATCACATGCTTATTATCAGTGCTTACTTATTCATGTATTTTCATTGTATTTTCTGGATATTTTGTGTTAGAGTGTATGCGTGTGTATTTTGGGGGTTGAATAGAGGGCACAAATCTCTAGTCTTGCCTAGAGTGTGACAGAGCCTGGGTTTGGCCCTGGATAATGTCATGGTCTCCCTGTTACACTAGTAGCAATGCTTTCCTCTGTGTATATATATTCTTACAGGTACAATTTTAGCTGTATTATTTGTGTCCCCTTCAAAAATTCATGGTTTGATGTGTGTTCCGAGTTGCTTTTCTGCTCACTATGGTTACAAAGAGTAACCGGTCTCGCAAAATTCTAGAGCTTATGGGGTGCCTCTTGTAAAGCTTGATGTAATGGATTATTTTAAAATATGAGAAGACTTTGTGCACAATATGCAAAAAACAAGGATGTTGCTAAGTGTAGAAAAAAAACAGAACATGGTTTAGATTATAGACCAAGCGGCTTGTGCAGCTGGCACGCGCACACACACACACACACACACACACACACACACACACCAGATAAAAGGAAGAAGAAAGACTGAGTGACCTTGGGTCAGTTCTTTGCTGACTTGGACACTACAAATGTAAACCAATGAGCTTTCAATATACCTTAAAAAGAGTTTCTTGTAAAAACGACTCTCTCATAGGTGTAAAAAGAAAAAAAAAGTGATTGACAGGGCTGTTCTTCCCCAAGCCTTAGGCAAGAGCATTGGGTCTGGTTGGGTAGCAATTTTCCAATAAAATTTTACTCCTACTCATGAGGGACTGTGTTTGGTTTTTTCTAACAACACTAATCCACTGCTAGGAAATATATACAAACATAATTATTTGCAGCAGCCATCTTAGTCTCGGCATAAAAACCCTAATCTTAACTTTTAAAACTAAGCAAAAAAGGCATGTTTTATACAGTGTGGATGGTTGACGCTTGTCTGAGCTTTTTAAAAAACTGGAGTAAGAACATCATCAATATTTAACCCAGAACCAGAGACACAGAAATTCTGTTGGGTCTTTAGATATACATCTGGGTTTGGAATCCCTGCCTGGGTATCAACACTTCTAAGGAATGACAGAGACTATTAAAATCTTTTACTTTGCCACAAAAGTAAAAAGTCAGTAAAGAAGTTTAAAAAGTTGAAGAGAAGTTCAAATAAACCCATAGAGAACGAAAAAATAAAAATAAAACCTTTAATTGCCTTCTGCTCACTGTCCTGCTACTCTTGTAATTGCTTTTTGATGGATAGAATTTTATTTATAAATAAATTTTAATCATGGTTTTTATTTGATTAGGAACTATCTTCCTCACACAGCTAGCTAGAAGATTGAAGCACAGTTGCTTATTTACAGTGATGATGATAATAGAAAATTAAGACCAAACAAATACCATAGAAACCAAGAACATCAAACCTACCAAAACCAGCACAACCTGAAACACAAATTAATTGGAAAAACAATCAACTAAACAAGAAACATCTGAACACAATAAGGGACCAATCAACCAATGACAAGATTGATGAGACGCAGACAACATAAACAAACATAGAGCACAAAAAAAAAAGCCAAAGTCTTACAGTTGCCCTCCAGTGGCCCGGCAGGGCAATGCACCCGGCAAGTCCTGCCAACTGTATAATTTCATGTAGTAAATCTAAAACAGTTGCAATTTGGGTGAATTAATTAGAAATTATAATGAAATCCCATCCAAAATTATCTTAAGATTTAAGATTAAGGACAAAGATAATCACATTTGGTTTGGTCAATTATGACTGTTTTTGTTCCTGTTGTTGAAAATGAAAAATGTCAGTATGAAATCAAGACTTATAACCAAAAACGAATTTGGTAAAATACTTATAAAAGATTACAATTCTTACATTTAAATTTAGGGCATTTGGCAGACGCTCTTATAAAGATTGACTTACATTTATTTCATTTATACAATTAAGCAATTGGGGGTTAAGGGCCTTGCTCAGGGGCCCAGCAGTGGGAACTTGGTGCTGCTAAGAATCGAAGCAGTCCAACACCTTAACCACTGCGCTACTATTTTCATATCAGCCATTAAGCTTCGATGTGGAGTGGGACATGACAAAGTAACTAAATGCTGAATATTTACATTTACATTCACCGCGTTTGGCAGACATCCTTATCCAGATCGACTTACATTTATCTATTTATCCAAGTGGGGGTTAAGGGCCTTGCTCGGGGGGCCAACAGTTGTAACTTGGTGGTGCTGGGGAAAAAAAACCCACTGTTTGTGGTATTATTTCAACACCTTAACCGCTAAGCCACCACTTTCCCACACAACAAAACAAACAAAGCAATTCCATTATTTCACCTCTAGAAAAAAAAAATGAATGAATGTATTAGGGCTCATTAGGCCTTTTTTTCTCCATATCCTTTACTAATAGTCTAAAATGACATATTTTTAGTGTGTTACTACAATGAAGACATAGTGAGAAATCAGTGGTTATATTTCTTCTTTTGATCTCCTAATGGGGTGTTTTGAACTAATTTTGTGAAGTATTGGAGTGTGATGCATCGCAATATAAGCTGGGATATTCGTAAAGGATATGCCACTGAGCTGTGCGTGCACACACACACGCACAAACACACAAATAAGGGGCCGCTATTTTATGATTACTTTCGATTTTTAGTTTTTGCCTGAAATGAACGCATTCGGTGTGGTTTTTTTTTCAGTTTAATCTAATTATAATTTATGTATATGGTGTATATTTATATATAATTTAGGTATACCTTTTTCTTTTCATCAATTTGTTTGATTTATTTTATTTTTTGAAATCATTTTTCATGATTTAATGATATTATAGAAAACGTATTTAACATTGTCATTGTTTTTTTTTTTTGTTTGTGTGTACATTTGCGTTTTTCGAATATAACTGGCAACTTAAACAGTTTTAATATGCAAAATATTGTTGTTTTATTTTACCTTACTGTGTTTCTGAGATGTAACTGTTATCAGTCTATCACTGTCAAATCAAGTCAAGAAGCTTTGATTGTCATTAGCAGACAAAGTGCACAGTGTGTATACTGTCTTTTTATTTTGTGTGTGTGCGTTTGCTGTTTAAATTAGTTTCCAGTCTCGGTATGAGTCAATTGTACGTATATGTATACCGTGTGTTATGTGTGTAGGTGGGTAGACTAGACAGATGGATTTGAGTTAGAAGTCCATTTCTCAGCAGCTGTGGCAATGACATCTTGTTTGTCTCAGAGAAAGAGAGAGAGAGAGAGAGAGAGAGAGAGAGAGAGAAGAAAAAGATAGAGAGAGTGTGTGTGAAATGGTATTATCCTCAGGCTGGACTGATGATCATATATCATTGCCACCGCAACCAGTTGCTGTGACAGGGCAGAAGATTTAGCCTTTGCTGTTTGCAAGGCAGACAGACAGACAGACCCGACACACACACACACACACACATACACACACACTCTTAGACTTTCTCTTTCCTTTCCTTTACATCTCAGTTTCCTAATATTAAACACACACAAACACACACACACCAGACGCACAGGTTTACTTTGTTCGCCACTTTTTTTGTTAGACTCTAAAACATATTTACTTCAGATCCTTAAAATAAAGTAAAATACAGTAAAAGGTAAACAAAAGAAAAGTCTTTTTATGAGAGTTGAGAATTTGGAAGATGAGAAATAAGCACATGGGAGACATGAGTACAGGCCACATACCTTTATTTATGAGTAGAGGAGGAGGATGTTGGCAGTGAGACTATAAATCATTTACTGAAGTTCTTTTATTTTTCTATTTAAAGAGGTCATCAGATTTTTATTTTTCCGCAAGTTGATATGATTATAAGGACCTCAATGAAAAATCTAAATATAATCGTATTCTCACTGTGGAAAAAAGCCACTAATTTACCTTGTGAAAAACAGTTCTGTTCCACACCCAACCAGCGCCGCACCTTCGTCTGAGTATTACCCAAATACACCCTTTTTATACACAAACCTTTCTCTTAGTCACTGTCTGTCTTGCATATTTTATAATCAGTAGCATCCGGCTAAGGACATACTCGCCTGATTTTCTCGTCGGAAGCCCCAGCACGCAGATTCAGATCCTCCTACCACCAAAGCTAACTCTTTCCTCTGCTTTCCTACCTGCTTTCTGCACTCATAAATAAAGCAACACACAGTATCTTTTTATTATTTCTGGTTTTTGCCTGGTTACTCTGTGAAAATTATATTAAGAAAGTTGTACATAAAAAAGACAACATAACAACATTCTCTAAGTTTAGCCGCATTCATTGTGAAACTTGCTAACTGTAGCACATTATTGTAAAAGCTGATTTAAAAAGATTTATGGATAAAAAATCAATCACTTTGGGTGACACAGGAACATGAATAGTTCCATTTTTCACAAGTAAGGGTTGCCAGATTGGAGTAAAGATCACCAGACTAACTACGGAAAATGCTTAGTGTTTGATTTTGAAAATAAAAGAAATATGTATATAAACTGTATTAAATTGTCTACCACCCTAAATCGACATTCACAGGCTGCGGTCCTCCTAATTTCCAAACCTCACTAAATTTTTTTGATGTTCAATGAAATAAATAACAACTCACAACTCAGTCAGCCAAAAACACATTTAAAGGGGCTCTCAGAAGGTATTTCTCCAACAGCAAATGGGTCTTGGTTAAAAGGCAAAACAATATAGTATATATATTTGGATAGTACCTTCTTTTTAGTCTGCACAGTTCTAGCAAATTCTCAGCTGAATTTTAACAATTAGCCCTACGTTTTTTACAAAAGCATACAAAATATCTGTCTGATGTGAAAAGAAGCCAGATTATGTGGAAACCCACCCAAGCCGGCAGCACTGCTTGGGGCAAGTCTATGCAAAAACAGTAGTGCGGAGCAGCTTTAGTCCGTATGACCAAAACGGGCATCTGAAAACTGTTTGATTTGAAGAGAAAATGATTTAATAAGATTTTAGAAAAAAACACTGGGTGGATAAACACGTTATTATTATAGAGTGGTTGCGCATACACACTTTAGCTTAAACAACTTGTAAAAGTGCATGTCACATCTAATGGCCCCTTTAAAAAAGTTGTTATAGTCCTGGAAGACATTAAGTTGTCTGCCTATAAATTATTATATGTTAGTTTTGCTAAATTATTTTACTGTACATATTTTTCATGCCAACCATGCAGCTCATTAGCAGATTAATGTCTTTGAATTCCTGTCGATTTCCTATTTTAGCTGTCCATCTGTTACTGATCTGCCTGTTACTCCTGCTTCAGGCTTTAACATGAGTAGACACATACATTCAGTTTCTCTTAAGTTGATACATTTTTAATGCTCTCGAATGTATAACTCCTGCCTTGGAGCCAACCAGGAAAAATATATGATTTTGATGCTTATGTGGGAGTTAGAAGAGAAGCTCAGAAGTTTTTTTTTTAATCTTTATTGCATTTTTTTATGCTTTGGGAATGCGGAAAATAGTTTTATTTCAGGTTATAAATTGGTTAGTGACTCATATTTCAGTGAGTTTAAGTTGTGTTGCATGGGGCAAAATTTCAAGTCTCCGAGACTTCGGGACTATATTCACAGTTGAATTCTTCTCTCAGGGTATCCCTTAACACTTTTCTCGGTTCTGGCGCCTAAGTGGTGGAAAGAACTTCTTGAGTCACTTCAACAACTTTCAAAAAGCTACAACTTCCTAAAGTACTTAAACTAGAGCATAAAACTTACTCAAACTAGCACTTAAAACATGTCTGTCGGTGTTATAGAATAGAATAGAATAGAATAGAATAGAATAGAATAGAATAGAATAGAATAGAATAGAATGCTTTTTAATGCCATTGTACTGTTGTACGACAAAATTAAGGCTCTCTATTTCCTCATATATAATATTATGAGCTACCATTTAATATATAAAATTTGTAATGTAGATTTAAAGATGTACCATCATGTAAACAGATATAATGTGCAAATAGCAATGTAACAGATATATAATAATAAATAGCAACAGATTAGAGAATATGAAATGAAACACACAGATAAACAGATGTAGTAACAGGAGGTGTAAACTTGCTGGTGCAACTATCAATGTACCGATATACAGTACAATATGACACTATATACAACTGGTGCAAAAGGTAAATGCAATTTGAGAAGTATGTACAATTAGTGCTCAGTGGTAGCTCAGTGGTAAGGTGTTGGTCTGATATATGGAAGATTGGGGTTTGAGTCCCAGCATCACCAAGTTGCCACTGCTGCGCCCCTGAGCAAGGCCCTTAACCCCCAATTGCTCAGTGGTATAAAAGAGATAAATGTAAGTCTGACAAATGCCTTAAATGTCTGGTGTTTAGTTCAGTAGGTAAAAGTTGTTCCGGAGTCTGAAGGTGCATGTCGTGAGGGACGGATAGAGTGAAAAGGTGGTTGCCTGGATGAGAAGAGTCTTTTATTGAACTACTTTTCGTTGTTTTCATTCGGTTAATTATTAATTTTCTTAATCCAAATCCCAGTAAACCAGCATTAATGCAATTTATTTAAAAAGAAACTTCAGAAGCATTTTCATAAGTCTGCTTTAAATGTAAATGTAACTCTTGGTACTTTCTCAGATGAATGTGAGCTATAGCAAGTTTCTATATTTATTCTATTTTCACTCTTGGTTAGAGAGTTTGTCTGTAATGACTCAGAATGTTGTGAGAATCCATTCACAGGTGGCGGAGGTGAGACACGAAAATATACACAGTTTTCAAGACAAAGGGCATTGTGTAGGATGAGAGAACAGGAAAACACATGGTCATTTACGGAAATATATAGAATATAAATAACAGGTAATAGTCGGCAAGGGTTTGCTCTATGTAGCAAGTAAATATATACACCTTATGATTTTTGACCTGTGTGAGACCAACAAGTAAGAATATTCAGCTTTTGGTTGAAGGTGCCCTCTGGTGCCGTATGGTGGTGAGGAGGCGAACAGTCCTGGACCAGAAGCCCCCACTGTAATCAACAAAAATGCATATAGTGTATGTATGCTGAGCTAGTTTGTATTGAAACATCACATCTAATTAAATTTTTTTAAAATAAAAATAGAAATTAAAGCAATCTCTCCATGATATTTATATTCTTAGATTAAACCCAGCCATTTTATTAGTAACTTGCAAAAATATTTCATTACATAATTGACAAATGTTTGTAGTTGCCAGGAGTGACCTGTTATATATGTACAGGATCAACTTACATTTTTTTATATTTATACAGCTGAGCATTTGTGGTTCGTTCTTGCTATAGAGGCCCAACATTGGTAGCTTGAGGATTGTGGCAATTGGGGTTTTACAGCTGTAAAACTGGTAGTTCAAAAAAAGGTATCACAATCCACTGTCCAAAAAAAAATAGCTTTATAAGTAAAATAATACAGGGCGTGGCACAAGATGCAACCCGCTAAACAGCAGTAACAATTAGCAATGAAATACCGAAATACAGAAGTTTTTATATGACAGTTAACTTCTAGCAAAGTGATGGAAAGGCCAAAGTGTAGCGAAAGAAACCATCTGTTCATAAACCAAAAAATACAAGCTCATAGGTAAAGCAGGTGAAAGTAGTGCCATAGTTTGGGCTTGCTTGGCTGCTTCGGGAGCAGATTTAGCTTACTTATGACTTGCTGACAAATATAATGATTGTATGAATGCTGACGAACCAGTGAGTTTAAAAAAAAAAAAAAAAAAGGTTTTGGGTGCTTTAAAGAAAAAGCTCTTTTTAAAAATTCTGCTTTTAATCTTAGTGAATGTCCCCAATCTCAGTGTCTAAAAGACTAATCAGAGGTGAAGGCAAGCAGAAGCCAATTAAAATTATGTAAATTACATTACTGCTGACTGCAAACGACTTTCGATTTCGCTTCCTAACACCGATGTCAGCATTTTGGCGAGCGTACATGCTGTTCAGTGAGAGTTTAAGCCATCTATCCCATTCGCAGACCTGTCATGATACCAACTAGTTCATTCAAATGGTTCACTCCTAACACATTGTTAATTGCTGTTATTCCAGGAAATCGAGCCGGGCTTTCAGCTTCATCCGGAACCCTGCCTCGCTTCCTTCAGGAGCCTGATGATGCTTACATAGTCAAAAGCAATCCAATTAAGCTCCGATGCCGAGCTAGACCTGCGCTGCAGATCTTCTTTAAATGCAATGGAGAATGGGTTCATCAAAATCAACACACATCCTTGGAACACACTGAATTGGGAACAGGTAAACGCACACACACGCAAACATACACTAGGGTTGCTATTAAAATACAAAGTTTAGCGTTAAATATAGGATGATATCTCAGTTTAATTGGTTTAATACAGGTTTAGGTTCTGGCCAGGGCCAATCGGAGTCAAAGAGAGGCTCGGCAGACATGTTCTGGCAAGAAAGTCTGAACATCTGAAACGATAGCGGAGGCAGCTCCAGATCCATGTCCAGCTCTGAAAGTTTCAGAACTAAAATTGTACCAATAAGATTAAGGAGCATCAAATACATGGCTGAATATTGTGGGAAAGTGTTCTCTGTGGCACGTGGGGGGTCTGCCAGTTTTTCACAGAAATCAGAGCACCGTCTCACAATTTTTATACATTTAGCATATCCCGTAGGCAGATAGTGTGATAACAGTTTTCTAATCACCTTAATAATTTTCTGGTTGTTGACATTAGATTTCATACGCTGTTTATTTGTTAAAAAATAATGTTAAAATGTAAATGAATCACATCCCTAGTTTGAGTAATAATTTAGCTATTAAGGCTGAGGTGTACAGATATATAAGCATATAATTTAATAAGACATAAATGTATATATCTTTAATACTTATTTAATAAAATATAATGCCTATGTAAAGAAAATAAAGAACAATATCTTATGTCTAACTAATCTAGATCATTGCATCATTTAAGTAAATAGAGTAAACAAAATGCTAAATAAGAATAAAATAAATTTAAATAAAAATAAAGCTGGCATTTTACTTACATTTTGAAATCTTTATATATGTATATATTTTTTTTTTTCGAATGTCAGTGTTAAATTATAGTTAATAAATCACATATATATATATAATATATATATATATATATATATATATATATATATATATATATATATAATAAAAAGATTCTCATCTCACAAGTATAATTTTTTGTGATCTCACTTTCAATTGCTTATTATCACCATCCCTGTGAAATGGTAGCTTTGACATTCTGACCACTAGAGAATTCTGTTGAGTTAATAAGTGCATCTGTTCAGGGTGATTTTAATAAAAGATAGTTTATTGTAATGTTCGTTGGTATCAGTCTTATTATTTTCTTGAAAACAGGTTTTGTGTTATGATTTATCACTATCAGCATTCCATCGATCCTGTTGTCATTGTGGCAGACATCCCTTATTTTTGCGTATAAAAGGTGGCAACCCTGACACACACACACACACTAAAAAGTTTTAGTATGCTACCAGGATCAATCATTATTTTTTACCAATTAACTAAAAATAAGACTAATGAAAACAGTACAATTTAGTAAATTTAATAGAACTTTACTTATTGATAGTAAAGTAAATAATATGTTATTTTTAACCTAAAACCACAATGATGTAAAAGGGTAATAATATACTATATAAAAAGGCATAGTTCCTAGTTGAATTTATCAATACATATAATATAGATACACTATCCAGTTTAAGTGTCAACGTATTGAGACGCCGGAATGTAACGTGTTTAAACATCCTGGTCCAGATTTAGTCTTAGTCTTACTTCTATTATAACCTACAGAATTCAGAAAAGGCTTCTCACTAGATGGTGACTGTGGCGATTTATTCATTGAAAAGGTCTGAGAGTTTGTCCCAAAGGTGTTACGTAGGCCAACCAAACTATAACACACCATGTCTTCCTGAAGGTTTTTTTTTTGTTCCAGTAAAGGAATAATGTAATGCAAAGGCATAAAATTGTTTTGGTTTTTTTTTGGTAAAATTTTAAATGTTTTTTTATTTTTAATAATAGCTTTGTTTTAAAAGGTATTACTTTTGGATACCAGTAACTTAACCCTAGTATAACTTTGCTTGTGTAAAATAGTGTGTTAGTTTTTTGATAGCTAGGAATTGAAAGGCTATGAAAGCAAAAGTGATGCAATCGCAAAGTAATGTTATTCCTTTCGCCTTCAATGTGCCAGACACCGATTGTTATTTTCAATTCACAACCCCTGAAAACAGCCTGTGGCTCTACACTTCACACAGTGGGTCTTCTTTGCCTTCTCTTTTATGAGGTTTATTTTATTTATTTTCTTTAAACTCCGACTGTTTTGAATGAGAGAAACGGAGGGACAAAGCAGAAATTTGATGCTATGCAGCTACTGGGAATGGTGGACTGTGATTTGTGATGATGGACCATGATAGCTTGAGTGATGGTCATTTATATTCAAAAAGCAAAAACTCTGTTGCAGATAGGCAACATGAAATTTTCATTTCATTATGGAGGCCCAGTATCTTTGTTGCTTTGAGTAGGGTTTTTAGAAAGCGACAGAAAAACCCTTTTATTATTCAGGAATTTATTACTCTTTACATTATTGATTATTTAAGAATTACTTCATTACTTAAGTTGGACAAAGCAAACATCTTTTCATGATTTAATAATATGGGTTTTTTTCCCCTATAAACACAGCCATAAAATATAAACCACATGCTTAATATTGTGTAGGTCTCTTTTCTACCAACAAAATAATCCAGGTCCACCAAAGCAAGAACTCCTCAAAGCCTAGGTGTGCTGTGGTATCAAGTACCAAGACGCCAGTAGCCTGTAAAGTGTGAAGGGAATCCTCAGTGGATCTTAACTGTCTGTCTAGTGCATCAGACAGACAGTTGTTTGATCAAGATTAAGATCTAAAGCCCCTGTGAACACCTTGACCTATTTATCATGTTCCTCAACTTATTCTAGAACAATGTTTGCAGTGTGACAGAGCACATTATCCTGCTAAAAGAAGCCACTGCCATTACAGAATATTGTTGACCTGAAGGATTGTACTTTGTTTGAGGTAATAATTAATTTTCGGACCCAAGCTTTCCAGCAGAACATTTTTTAGAGCCTTGTTTCCACAGTGTCATCTATTTCCCGGATGTGGATATGATGTACAAGAAGATATGATTTATCAGACCAGACCACCTACTTTCAGTGCTCTTTGTGATGCCCTTTGTAGACATTCCTCTGACAGAGGGTCAGCATGGCCATGCTGACCTGTCTACAGTTTCGATTACAACCTTACACACAGCAAGCTTTGATGCACTGTTTGCTCTAAGACTTTTACTACTATCATAGCAATTATTCACCTTTTCAGCAATTTGTGCTACAATACCTGTTCTGTGAAAGTAGACCTGACAGACTAGCCTTTGCTCCCCATAGCCATAACCTGTCAAAGGGTCATTAATTGTCATTTTCCTTTTGTAGTTACCAACCACGGCATACCGAGAACATGACCCACATGACCAGCTGTTTTGGAGATGCTATGACTCAGTCGTCCAGCTAGCAAGCCAATAAGGTCCTTACGCTTGACTTTCTTTCTGCCTCGAATAAATTAAATGCAAGATCCGACTATTCACTTGCTGTCATATTTTTCACCTTGATAGGTGCCATTTTAACAACTTAATGATGTTAATGTTATTCACATCACCTGCCAGTGTGGTTAATGTTAAAGCTGAAAAGTGAATTTCATTAGCCTCCTCACAAAATGACACTTCTGGTGAACTGATCTAAATATAAAGGTGCATTTACCACCTCCACAATTATGTTCAAGACCTTTGTGATAAAGACCTAAATACTGTAATTAGCCACTATTTGGTACTTTGATCCGCGTTATGGCAAATTACGTGTACTTTTAATTGTATTGCAAATATATTTTAAATCTTTTGACAACCACGTTTACAGCCGATAAACCCTAACTCTCACCTTGTGTGTGTGCGTGTGTGCGCATGTTTGTAAGGTAAGCTAATCGACTGCAAATCTGCAACTTGCCATTGATTTATTCTTAGGACCCACAGTGCAGGACAGATATACCAATAGTATCTCCCTTTAAGACAGGGCGATAAATCAAACTCAGATAGCAGCGCTGCTGTTGTCCTTGGGCTGCATGCACATGCTGTGCTTCATGATTTGTTCTGCTGTACTGTCATTATTTTTCAATTCTGACAATCTGATAATAGTGGTCAACATTATAGTGATGTATAACAGGCTGTCTTGTAGCACTCAGAGCTTAAACAAGATATGGTAACGTAACGGAAATGCGCATGTTTCATTGTGGCATGAAACAAGGAATTTTTATCCAGAGTGAAAAATGAAGGCAAATATAAACTGTATGGGCAAAAGTATTGGAACACCCGACTAAACCATGTATTTTTAAAACATCCTATTTATGATTTAGAAATGGTCTGGTAATTACATTGGGTAAAAAAATCTAGTGTTTACGTTGGGTGAAATGGTCTGGACTTTACATTGGGTAAAAAAATCTAGGGTTTACGTTGGGTGAAATGATATAAAGTTTACGTTGGGTGAAATGGTCTGGTGTTTATGTTGGGTGAAAAGGTCTGGGGTTTATTTAGGGTGAAAAGGTCTGGGGTTTACGTTGGGTGAAATGGTCTGGGGTTTATGTTGGGTAAAAAGGTCTAGGGTTTATGTTGGGTGAAATGTTGGATAAAAAGGCCTGTGGTTTATGTTAGGTGAAAAGGTCTAGGGTTTACACTGGGTGAAATGGTCTGAAGTTTACATTGGGTGAAAAGGTCTGGGGTTTATGTTGGGTGAAATGTTGGATGAAAAGGTCTGTGGTTTATGTTGGATGAAAAGGTCTAGGGTTTACATTGGGTGAAATGGTCTGGGGTTTACTTTGGTTGAAAAGGCCTGGGGTTTACATTAGGTGAAAAGGTATTTGGTTTTCGCTGGGTAAAAAGGGGTAGGATTTACGTTGGGTGAAAAGGTTATGGGTTTATGCTGGATAAATAGGTCTTTACCATTTATCCCAAAAAGGTGTTCAGGATACTTCCACACTTTGCCAATGTCTTTGGGGTTTTGTGCTTTGTGCTCAGGGGCATGCTGAAACAGTGCATCTGAGACTAAACCAGAATGTAAAAAAACACATAACAATGTAATAGTCATGTGTCCAGATAGTTTTGCCTCCAATTGGCCTAGGTTTTTCGGTCACATCTTAAAATTCAAGAAGAATCGATTTCCTGCTTTCTGCTCTACTATGTATCCCTCTTTATGTTTTCCCCTGTCGGTATAGTTGCGCCAATTCCAAATTAAAACCTCATTGGTTTTAGATCTATACCTAGTTTTTGACTACGATTCTTAGTCTAGCGTTCTGGATTTTCTGGTTTCTACTGGATTATTTTGTAGTGAACTTTGCCTGCCCTTTGACTACTCTTTTGAATTACCCTAATTTTCTAAATAAAGTGACATTCTGCACCATGGATCCCTCTAGGACAACTTCTGTGAATTTTCCACTGAATTTCCTTTTTAACGATCACTTTTACAATGCATTCTAATTTATCGTTTTATGATTTATATAAATTTTTCCCAACATGTGCTTTACAGACTACATACCAAAGGGCGAGTGGAACATACTGTATTCACAAGACAGACCAAATGCTTGTAAACACCTATTCGAATAATTCTTCGCCTTTTAAATGAAAGTTAAAATATATACATTTCCCACACATAAAAAAATAAACTAGCCTTTTTCCTGATAAAGCGATAGTTTATATTTTATAAGATGTAAATTATTGCGTTCAAATTTAATTAAATAAGTTAACAGGTTGAATAGAAATTGCATTGATTATCACAAAGGTATAAAAATATCATAACCATTAAACCAGCAAAGTTTGTACTTTCTCAACCAGGTTGAAACCTTACTACTTGCTTCCTAGGTCATATAAAAGCGGTCCTGCTTTCCAATAGTACATACATTCCTGTAAGTTCTAGATAATATATTGTTTGGGGGGGGGGGGACGCAGCACAAACCGATAGTGTTGTTTCGAGAAACAAAAGCAACCCAAATACTCTGGGAGAATTGAGGATTCATGCTGTAAAAAAATGTATAAATTTTCTTCCAACTGGTAAGTGGTAAGCCAAAGACAGGAAAGAATTATCTGGGTTCATAACATGGCAAAGTATTTATATTTTATTTCAAATCCATTATGGCCCCTTGAAAGAACTTTGCATTTTCCATTAAATCCAAGACATTTTTCCAAGAAAAATATCTGCACTTTAGACTTCATGAATACATCATCAGACACAATCAAGACGTTTTGAAAGTACCAGATAAGACAAATAAGCTGATATGAAGCGGTGGATATAACAAATATCATTCATAAATACAGTAAATCGATAAAAAAAAATAATGTCACAAAGGTCCCTTGCTGTGTTTTAGGACAAAACAAGCGTCAATCAAGCTAGCAAAGAATAAATGTCCTCCTAGTTTCGACCTTTTTGGTGGAAACCACACCCCCGTCCTAACACACACACCTTCTGAATATTTTTTTCATGGTTAAATTTTGGCTACTAGGCTACTTATATAAGGTCATGTGAAGCTGTGATTATAAATGTACTTTAGAAGAGTGAAGGAAAAGGAGAGAGAAAAAAGAGTTAAAAGAAAGTGTGTCTAACATTTTTCTTGAGTACCTCACTGTTTGTCGGCGTGTGTGTGTGTGTGTGTGTGTGTGTGTGTGTGTGTGTGTGTGTGTGTAAAATATGATCCGCCTGATGAATCAAGCTTGGTAATCCCTTTTAAATGAAGCTACACATCCTTAAACAACACACACACACACCCGAACATACATAAATTGGCTGCTTAATGGATCTAGAAAGCCATAAATCCTCTTATCAGTAAAAATCTCTCTGTAGACCAGCATGATTTGTCACAGCTTATGCACACACACACAGAGAGAGAGAGAGAAAGAGAGAGAGAGAGAGAGAGAGAGAGAGAGAGAGAGAGAGAGAGAGAGAGCGATTAATGTCAAATGTATTTCTTTTAAATGAAAAATCACTTCAGTGATCTAAACTGTTTAGGTCAGAACTGAAACTGCTGTAGATCAGATTCAACCATTTATTCAGTTATTCATTCATTCATTCATTCATCTTCTATACCCACTTTTTCCCTAATTCGGGGTAACAGGTATCTGCTGGAGTCTATCCCAGCCGTCTCTGAAAGGGCGAAAAGCAGGAGGGGGACACCCTGGACAGGTTGCCAGTCCATCACAGTAGGCAATTTAGAATCACAAATCAATCCAACATACATGTTTTTGGACTGTGGAAGGAAACCGAAGAACCCGGAGTAAACACACACAAGCACAAGGAGAACATTCAAACTCCACACAGAAGGGGAATCGAACCGGGGAACTTCCTTCTGTGAAGCAACAGTGCTAACCACAAAGCCACCATGATGCCTTGGATTCAACCAATCTTACGACAAATGCAAACTATAACCAAAGAAGAAAAATGCAAGTTGAAGTATTATGTACACCATATAGTACTTGGGTCTTTCTCAAATTATTGTTAACAAAGTTAGTTTGGAAGGTATGAGCATGACATGCTTCGCCATGCTTGCAGTGAAAGAAACTGGTTAACGTCAATCACCACCTCTGGGAAAATGTAACATCAAAATCATCCCATCTGTGATCAATGCCCAAAAATCTATGCTTTTATATGTATACACTTGTTCAAATGTAAATAAAAGCTAAGAAATTTTTTTTACAATGATGCCTCTTGTACATCGTCTTGTTAAGACCGTCATTTCCGGTCAAAAAAAAACTTGCTGGTTGAATAAAAGTAACTTTAAGTCAGAATTTGCCAGGGGTATAAATAATTTCAGGCTTGATCATATATAAATGTATAAATATATAAATGTATGTATATATATATGTAAGCACAACATATCAAAGAAAATAAAAATCATTTTGAAAAATACATCATTGCATATACCTGGGGCAGTGCCTATACCAGGCAGCAGTAGCAGCTTAGTAGATAAAGTGTTGGCCTGCTCACTGAAAGATTATAGGATCAATTCCCAGCACTAAGCTGCCACTACTAAGCCCCTGAGCAAGGCTACTAGGAATGCTGTGTACTTTTGAACACGATATTTAAAAGTGGTAGTGCAGTGGTTAAGGTTTTGGACTGCTAACTGGCTAACAGGCTTTGATTCCCAGCAACAGTTGTCACTGTTGGGTCCATGAGCAAGGCCCTTAACCCCCAATTGCTTAGTTGATGAATGTAAAAGAGATAAATGTAATTTGCTTTGGATAAGGACGCCTACCAAATCGTGTAAACATTTACGGTATTTATCCGACGCCCTTATCCAGAGCGGCTTACATTTATCTCTTTAATATAACTGAGCAATTTGGGATAAGGGCCCACCAGTGGTAAATTCGTGGTGCTGGGAATCGAACCCAGAACTTCCAGGTAGCAGGTCAACACCTTAAGCACTGTGCTACCACTGACTTACATTCTTGTTTGATACAAGGACTCCAGGTGTAAATGTATCAAATTAATCTATGGGAAATAATTGATCCAATAATTGATTTTTGGTCTTTTTTCCTGAAACTACTAAAAACATGTTAGAATTTGTATCATTCTGATCATTTAATGCTACTCAGTTAAGCGTTCTTTATATTTTCCCAGAAGCAGTAAGCACAGTGTTGTAGTGATACATTAGTCATGAATAATATTGTATTACAGCTTTCTAGTTATTCTGTGGCTTTGGCAATCAGTCATACTGGCACTAAAAGACAGACTCTGATCCAAGGCATATTTAGATCCAATTAGTCATGCTTTAGTTTTTCCTACATCTGCATTCGTGCCACAGGCACACCTTCTGTCTGTACAAGTTCTAAATCTAAATTATGATTTATATTGTTTGTTTAAAGTCACTTCAGGTCCAAAGTTCTTTATCAGTGCAGCCAAATTTTCCCCAACACTGAACGTTTGATTCCTAAAACAAGGACATAATAAAAAGTAACACAGTGTTATTACGATCCTACAACCCATCTGTATGATTGGATAATATACAAAGCAGCACAGCAGCATTTTCTAGTAGTGGCAGCTCAGTGGTTAAAGTGATGGATTGCTAACTGGAAGATTGGAAGTTTGATTCCCAGAATCACCAAGTTGCCACTGCTGGGCCCCTAAGCAAGGCGCTTACATGTGATGGGCCTTCATAAAGTGTGTCTTCATTTTTAATCCATTGCTATCTGGGAAAACCAGTCACATGTCATGCAGGGACGTTTTTAATAATACAGAAAAAAATGTAGAATGTATTTTTTTGGTCGAAATTATTATTATTTTTTTCCATTACCGCTTAAAATATCCATTTATTGTGGTAATCTTATGTTTAATCACTCCCCCTGGTGTTGTTTTAAAGGAGGAGGACCTTATTTTGTCTTTGAAACAGAGTGAAAGATATTTTTTCATGAAATCTGAGGTAACAAGCCAGCAAAAGTTCAGAGACAATGCCCATAATAAACCTATGGAAAACTTACAGTATGTCCTTAGTTACTGTCCTCTTTAGCGCAACGTTAGCTTGTCTTTATGACAATGTAGCACACCATAAGTGTCGTATGTTCTTATAGGTTAAAGTGACTATTTTGTATATACAGTGGCTTAAACAATATTTTTACCACAGTATATAACGTTTACATGTGACACTTGAATTTTTAGTGCGCCTCTTAAAACTTGTTTTTTTCTTTATATTCAATTCCTGAAAATCATAGTGATCAGCTGATTTCAGAAAACCATAACAATTTTTATAGACAAGGTATAGAAAAATAAAAACTGATTTTAATATGGTTTCAAAACCTGTAAAAGGTTAAATTTCACCATCACATACTGTACATATACATACATATCTCTTTACATAGGAAATTTCTTACAGCCATGTTGCAAAAATGTAGTCAAAAGGTTATTATAGGATTTAGAGTAACAGTAAATTGAAATATAGATATAAATATATACTCATTCAAACTCATATATCTTATTTAAAATTTAAATTGAATATGTGGCCTTGGTAAAGTCTGAAAGTTAATGAGTCTTATTTAAATGATTAAAGATGCTTTCGGTATATTCAGTCCCACAGTATTGCTCCCAATCTGTCTTTCTCACTCTGTTTGTAGCTTTCTCTTACTAAAACAGGACTTTTTAGTGTAATACTGAGGAAACCCAGGATAAGTTAATGCAAATGATTTGTGCTGCAGTGTTTTACATTTTTGTCAGCTTTTCTCACACTGCAAAATGTTGAAGACTGCTAAATGCAAGACTGCTAAATAAAATACAGTAAAATAACTTATGTGACTTGATACATGCATTAATATCCATTTTCTTCATTACTTTCTTTTTTGTATACACCTAAACACTGAACATTTTCTAAATACCCAATAACTAAGAAGGTGTTAACACTTACATTTTGGTTTGATTAAAACAAAGTACGAATGTTGACATCCGACTCAAGCATCACCACCTTGTTCATCTCATTAAACGACTTATGCCGCCTATTAGTCAAAGAAATCGTTGGAAACACCGCCTCCTTGTTTCTGCATACAACGGAGGAAATCCTGAGCTGTGTGAACTTTTTAGAAGTTTTTTACAAGTTCTCAGCAACACGATGAGTATGTTTAATTCACTGCAATGCATTTCATCAAATAGAAAGTTCCATGGCAATATATATGTCACAAAAGCCGACCAAACAGGTTGTAAACGTATCACTATCACGCTTTTAGGTTCTGTATCTTTAGGCTAGCTATTAAAAACACTAGTATGAACACTAAGCAGGCCAGGATCAAATGTATCATTTTCCTTTTCGATCCGGCCCAAATAAACCAAACGAACCGAACTACCAGTGCCAATACACCATTATTTACTTTAATAAATCCATCACAACCCAGGAGTTTTCCTGTTTCTGCATTTTATATGTTTTTTTAAATAAGACATCTACCTCCAAATCCACCAACAAATAGGATTTTGCAAAAAGGATCAAGCTGAAATGAAAGAATACTAAATAACTGGTCATAAATATACATCGAGAGCTTAGAACTGAGCGCGTAATAAAGCTCAAATTCCTTTGGGAATTTTAGGATCAGCTTACCAGCAAAAGCCTCCGACTATTCTAAAATTCAGTTTGATTGAGCCTGAAGGACATAACTGAATCGGGTGTGTTTACTTAGGGTTAAAGATAAACTTTGCAGGGCTGTAGCCCTCCAGAAACATAGTTTCTATATTGTAGGTTCTAAATGACTCTTTTTTAGAAAGAAGGAGCAGGTCTGCACAACATTGATAAAGCTACTATAACAAATGAGTGACGTCTTGAAGCTATGGATAAATTACCAATTTAATCTTAATGTTATTCCTAAATAACCACCATCTAAGCAGCTTTGTGCACCAGAAAGTGGAATGGGGTGGGTGTGTGTGGCCCCTAAGAAAGGCCCTTAACTGTTAACTGCTTAGTAGTATTAGAAGTAAAGAGATCAATGTAAATCGTTCTGAATAAGGAAATCTGGCAAGTACCGGAAATGTAAATGTTTGGCGAAAAACACAGCTATGTGTGTACCATGAACGTTTGACCACATGGTGTAGATTGGCGTTTCTCTCCTATCAGTATGTGTTGTTTATATAACCATGTTTTGTTCTGCGATTGTCTCACGTTGATTTTATGATGTTCTAATGTGGTGATGTTATGATGTTCCTTATTTCCCTTGGCTCCTGTCATTTCCTTGGATCTCCTCCTGCCTTATGCTAATCGCTAATGCTAATCGCGGATGCTAAGTCGCTAATAAATGCTAATCCTTTGGTATGCTAGTTCCTTTCTATAGTTCCCTCAAGTTTTCTATTTCTGTTCTAGAGTTCTATCTCGTTTATTTCCTGTAGTTTGTTCCTTTGTTCTATTGCATCCGATCTCCTCATCCTCCTGCTCCATTCAATATTTTATAACTAATGTTTAGAAATAGATCATTTTATGTAACTGATTTATCAAATTCGTTGAAAGTAACGTTTTATTAATAGATTAAAATCTTTTCATTAATAGATTTTAATTGATTTTTTTGTCACATACATGATTATACATTATAAATTAAAATACAGGAGTAACTCAAATTACTCATATGTCAAATCAATTTTTGTGAAGGAATAGGCGTAGAGGGATCCATAATACAGGCAAAGGCTTTATTGTAACACACATAAGTCAAAAGGCAAGCAAAGGTCATACACAGTAATCCAAAAAACACAGGCGAACAATCCAAAAACGTGAGACAAAAGACGTCGTCATAAAACAGGCAAAGATCGGAACCGACAAAATACATGAAAACAATATAACGCTCGGTAAGTTGCAGGGCAAACAATACTTCGCAAAGTGATGGCGGAGGCGCTAGTTTAAATAGCGAAAGAAACGCAAGTAAAACCATAGAGTCGGTCTTCAGGCAAGGGTGCCCTCTGGTGGCTGGGAGATGGGCTCCTTACAGTACCCTCCCTCCTAGAAATGCCTCCAGGCATTCTACGAGGACATCCCCGAGGGCGCGGGCCTGGGAGATCGGGGTGAACGGTGTGGAACTCCTGTGTAAGAGATGGGTCCAAGATGTCTCTAGCTTTTACTCACGATCGCTCCTCAGGACCATAACCAGTCCAGTCCACAAGATACTCTAACTGACCCCTCCGTCCCCCCCAAGTCCAGGATCTCGCAGACCTGATAGGCTGGAGCTCCGTACACTTCGATGATGGCATGATAAGGTTTCAATAGAGAGACGTGAAACAATGGGGAGATACGATAGGAGGAAGGCAGCTCCAGGCAATACATAACCGGGTTAATCCGTCTAATGATCTTGAAGGGCCCCACATACCTTGGGCCCAGTTTCTTACAGGGCAGTCGTAGCCAAAGATCCCAGGTGAAGAGCCATACCAGTTGCCCGGGCTGGTAGTCAGGATGAGGCCTTCGATGTCTGTCAGCTTGGATGCGTTGAGTACGGGCAGTTCCTAATTCAGTCTCTCAGCCTGTCTATTGGACTGGGGATGATAACCTGACGTGAGGCTGACGTTTATGTCTAATTTCTTGCCAAACTCTTGTCCATACCCTGAGGTAAATTGAGGCCCCCGATCAGACACGATGTTCTCCGGTATGCCAAAATTTCAAAACACCTGCTGGAATAACTGTTGAGCTGTCTTCATGGCCGAGGGTAAACCCTTTAGTGGCACCAGTCTACAAGCCTTGGAAAAACGGTCGATTATAGTAAGTATGGTAGTAAAACCTTGGGAGAGAGGCAGATCGGTGATGAAGTCGATAGCCACGTGGGACCATGGTCTTTGCGAAATCAGTAGAGGTTCGAGCAGCCCCTCCGGAAGGTGGCGTGGTGTCTTGGACTGAGAACACGTGGTACAGGAACGAACAAAAGTGTCAACATCCTCACGAAGACTCAGCCACCAGTAAGTGTTACACAGGAGCTCTTGTGTACGCCTTATTCTTGGGTGACCTGCACTCAACGAGGTATGAACCCAAAGACATGACTGTCCCTCGTAGACAACACGGCACATATGTCTTACCGTTCATTCTGTTGAGCCGCCATGATTTCTCCCTCGAGATCCCAGTGGATGGCTCCCAAGACGTGCTGAGGGGGGGTAATTCATGTTCAGGGGATGTTCAGTGGTTACTCCTTGCTGGGGAGGATCGTGAATTCGAGACAGAGCATCTGCCTTGCTGTTCTTGGTACCTGGTCTGTAGGTTATGGTAAAGAACAAAGCCCACCGAGCCTGCCTGGAGTTCAGACGTTTAGCTGATCTTAAATATTCCAGGTTCTTATGATCTGTAATCACCAGAAACGGGTGGGTGCTCCCCTCCAGCCAGTGTCTTCACTCTGTCAGCGCCTTCCTTTATCGCAAGCAATTCCTTGTTGCCAACATTGTAGTTGCACTCGGCAGGGGCTAACTTTCACGAAAGAAAGCACAGGGGTTGACAAGCTAACTTATGGTTTATTACCGCCATCAACTGAACTGTAAAGCATTGACAGGACGGGACAAAGAAAAGAAAAACACGTAGCGCTTGCAACGTCTGAGGCTGGCTAGTAACCCGAATTTAAGCATGCAAATCAAAGAAAAAAATCTCAAAAAACTCGTTAGTTGGGACACTAAGTCAAGGTACCAGAAAAAATAGAATCAAATGAAATAGAATAAAAGGAAAATATACTGTGTGTATTGTATATATAACTGTGTGTATACATAAAGTGTCTACGGTAAAATATAACGTGGCTGTGTGTCTCATACTCATCAACTTAACATTTTTTAGCCATTATTTCTGTATAACTGTTAGATGTCTAAATGCTTTCATTTTAACTTGAACACATGCAATTAAATATTCATGCAGTTTTCCAAGCAATGAATCATGTCAAAGCAGCATAATACAAATTATTCCAAAGAAGCTGGTGAACTTAACATCATGATTGCATTAAATATCACTGGTTGAAATATTTCAGATATTTTTATTTAAGTGGCTTTTTCCCCCACACATTGACATACCTGTTTCTTTAAAAATATTAAAATCAGATGTTTTCATATAAACATTATTGTGGGTATCTGCCTTTATGGTGGTTAGGGTTGTGATGAATCTGGAGTCAGTTCTGGAAACACAGGGGGGGGTGCAATGGTGCAAAACAGAAGTGAGATTTTCCATTTTTCTTACATAATACATCTAAAAAAGCCAGAAAAAAGTTACAATGATAAACATGCTGCTTAGTCTCCTAAGAAAAGACAGTGACAGAAAGTCATGATATAAATATGGAAATCTCTTACTCTCTCTCGCCTCCGTCCCCCCACCCCCTATTCCCCGTCTCTCTCCCTCTTTCTCTGCGTACAGGTCTTAAAATTCGTGAAGTGATGATAAATGTATCTCGGCAGCAAGTGGAAGATTTTCATGGTCCGGAGGATTACTGGTGTTTGTGTGTGGCCTGGAGTCACCTGGGCACATCCAAGAGCCGCAAAGCCACAGTCCGCATCGCATGTCAGGACCTTTACATCATTATTTATCTTTATATGGCTAAATGTTGCATATTGAATGAATACACTCGTCCGTTCTCTCTGTCTCTCTCTCTCTCTCTCTCTCTCTCTCTCTATTTTTCGGTTTATTTCAGACCTAAGAAAAAACTTTGAGCAGGAGCCACAGGGGACAGAAGTGCCGATTAAGGGCATGATTGTCCTCCACTGTCGTCCTCCAGAGGGAGTTCCTCCAGCTGAGGTTAGTTCGACGATCGGTCAAAGCAAATACACAGTTAAAACTTTACCCATGCATTTAATCCCAGTGGTAAATAATTTTACCATGTGGATTTTTACTAAAACACCTTTTTTTTTTTTAAACGTTTTTAATGTACAAAAATACACAATTACAAGCATATCAAATTTTATCATGAATCCTCATCTTTTTTTAACATGCTGGAACAAAGGGTTTTGGTTTTTTTTTTGCCTTTTTCACTATAAGGCTATAAAGAGCTGCTCTTTGTTATCATGATAAGGAATGTGAGCTGAATTATTCAGCCATCCTGAGAATAAGACACACTCTCATTTTCTCTTTCTCTCTCTGTCACTTTCTTTTTGGTTTGTAAGGACAGAATGTTTCATCCCTGTCATGTATCATAGAAAATTACATTTACTTGCTGTCTTGTTCTCCTTTTTTTGGCTACATTTTGTGTCTTATTAACTTTTCACTATGGTGAATGATATAAGGGTGTGTGTGTGTGTATAAAAGCAACGTGTGTGTGTGTGTCTGTGGGTTTGTGTGCGTTTTGTTGTTATGTGGTAAGATTTTTGTCTGGTGAGGTCTCTATCAGAGATAAATTTACAAATATATGAATATATTGCTCAGGCAGTACAGTAGCTTAGTGTTAGCACTGTTGCTATATAGAAAGAACCCGGGTTCCATTCCCGATGGTCTTTCTGTGTGGAGTTTACATGTTCTCCCTGTGCTTGCCTGGGTTTACGCCGGGTTCTCTGGTTTTCTCCCACAGTCCAAAAACATGTATGTTAGATTGATTGGTGATTCTAAATTGTCCATAGGAGTGAGTGTGAGTGTGTGTGTGGCCCTGTGATGGACTGGTGACCTGTCCAGGGTGTACCACTCTTGTCTTTTACCCTTTTAGAGACAGCTTGGATAGACTCCAGCAGATCCCTGTGACCCCGAATTAGAGAATAAGCAGGTATAGAATGAATAAATAAATAAATGAATGAATGAATGAATGGATGGATGAATGAATGAATGGATAGATGAATGAAGCTTAGATTAACCATTCAATTGGCTTCTTACTGGTTAAGTTTTATAGCTCATATCATTCTTTAATGAAGATGGCGTAGCAATGACGTTTAACGCAGATGAGTAACATGCCTTAAACGTCCTAATTCTGCACATCAGCGCGCTTGTTCCCTCACGCACTTTTAAATAAAGTTGCAGACTTATAACTTGACAAAAGTGCAAACTTTATGGAAGACCTTAGGGCGTAGTGTGGGTTTATTGGGACAGGTCCTAAGATGCCGAAACCAGTGAATGCAGAAACCACATTTGGAAACTACAGTGCCCTCCGCAATTATTGGCACCCTGGTTGATATGTGTTCTTAGGCTTCTAATAAATTCTTTTCATTTTAAAACAATATATAACACGATGCAAAAAAAGAGGAAAATTCAAACTTGTACTAACTAAAGTACATTTATTCAGTGATAAAAAAAATCCCACATTTTTTTTTTTTTTTTACTGTTAAATCGTTGCTGCATAATTTGGCATCAGCGCTTACCAAAGATGAAGATCAGCAGCAGAACAAGCATAAACACTCTAGCTTACTTTCTACCCCTTCAGTAAGGCAGAGGTACTGGCTTCTTTCTCTTCTTCATCTGTTTTTTCTTACTGGTAGTTGGAAAACCAGCGCTAAGGTGCATTACCACCATCAGCTGAGTGTGGAACAGCAATGCGGAAGAACTACTCTTACTAAGTACATTTATTTAAATAATTTAATAAACATAAAATTTTTAAAAATCTCTTAAGAAATTTATTAAGATTCATTAACTCGAAAATAATGTTGTTGTTTTAATATATTGCATTGCCTCCTCTTTCGTAAGAGGTACTGGCTGCCTTACTTGGTGCTTTTTGTTTTGTATTACGTTACAAAATACATAAAATATATTAGCTACAGTAAGAAAAGTGAGCACAGATAATTAACATGTTTCCAAACATTATATTGGTGGCATAGAGAGAGATAGCAATTGGCACATGCCAATATACCTGCTCAATCTGGTTTGTAAGGAATTGCGCAATCCAAGATAAGCATGAATTTATTACTGCCTCACATAATGTTTCTCCTCTGTGTTCGAACATATGCAAATTTGCAAGTACGGTGGTACTTGGTCGATTATTTGCTTGGAGTTGTAAGATAAAATTCAGGTTACGAGCCAGCTTTAGACACCAATCTGCTATTTGGTGTAGCAAACACGACAGTGAATACTGTACCATCCAGGCAGACATGCACGTTAGCAAGTGCCTTAGCAAGTGGAGTCGTCTGATCTCCAAGGTAAATGCCGTACATTATACCTAGTAAAACCAGTTTATTGCAGTACATTCTATTGTATTGTTTTTCATACAATATTTGTTATTTATAAGTAACAAAAAAATTGTGATGTTTTTGGGGACCCGGAACGAATTAATGCCTTTTAAATTAATTTCAATGGGAAAAATTGATTTAACATACAAGAAATTGAGTTACGAGCTCTGTTACAGAATGAATTAAATTGTAAGTCAAGGCATCACTGTTATAGCAATTTGTACTATGCATTAATTGGACTACAGAAATTACATTTATAGCACAGATCAGTGAATACATGTTAATATTTTATTTTTATTATTGTTATTATTTTTGGGTTTCTTTTCTAATTTTAAAATGAAGTCATGTGACGCACATCCCACTGCATGCTTTATTTGTAGTATATGTAGTTTCCTATGATATCTTCCTATTATATTTTCTAATAGACCCATTTGATCCAACAAGGCCATGAGGAAATAAAATCAAGGCTACTTTGTCAATTTCCTATTTTACCTTCTCAAATTAATTGCATTCCATGATTTGGGTAATTTGTGCTTCCTTTACAGACAGAATTCACATAGTTATAAATTATAAGTTATTTATAAAGTATCCTTCAACAGCAACCTTCAAACACACATCCCATGTCATTAATGAGAGCAGAAGAACCGAAAAACATTGTTTTTTTATTTTATATTTAAAAATATAATCATAAGTATGCACACAACCTGCTTTTATTCATTTGAGAATCTATATTACAAATTTAAAGAATATAAATAAAGCACTTCTAAGAGCTTGAATGCAACTTGAATTTTATTTCCATCCTTTTGTGGCCTCTCCAGGTTTCAGGTTAATCCCTGTCTTGTTTTTCTGTCTCTTTTCTTTTTTTTCTCTTTAGTGTGGGGATGAGGAAAGATCTCTGGATTTTAGAAATAATAAAAAAAACCTGAGATTTATGTAGAAAGTTGTTTAAAAGCCAAAGACACAGGGGGAAAAACAGGACTTGGAATTTAATGCTTGAAAATAAAAAAAATGATAAGAAGGTATATAAAAAAATCATACTATTCCAGAGCTCCAAAAGTCAGGCTAGAGTCAGGACTAGCAGATTGTGTTGTGTACAGAAACACAATGTGAACATTTGGAACATATTGGTGTCAGAAACTTAAGCTTACAATCAAACCACAGATACTAAAATATCAAACGACCTTATGAAAGAAACATACAAAGCAAATAAATTACATTATAATTTTACATTTTTTCATTATTTTGATTTGTGGTGGGTAAATATTGTTCATAAAAACTGTCATACCACCTCCTGTATTGCTGTAGCTTAGCTGTAGCTTCTCTTTCCAATAACCAAATAAGGAATTTGCTGCCATTATACCAACAAATGACACTTTTACTACCACACAGATAAAGAGTTCTTTTATTCCTGTTCATTTTTTAAGTTAATTCTCATAGTTAAACCTTGAAAATCTTGTTAAGGTGTGCCGTCTGTATCAACTATAGCCTTGAGGTTGGAATCAGTGTCTCTCTCTGTCATGGAATTAGGTAGAGTAGATAGGGCTACTAGATATAGAAAATCAGATAAAAAGTAATAAAGTTTACTTCATTAAAGCTGTGGTGAAAAAAGAGAGAAAGTGGGGTATGAGGAATATCACATATTACACAGCAGGACCAATCCATCCAATGGCAACAATCCATCATTTATTTAAAAAGGAATAAGATTATTGGGTTATAAATTCTCTTTTCAATACTGAGAAAAAATTGGTCTGCATTAGGAACGTTCCCAGTTTCATGTAAATTATTCTTGGCTGTAAAAAAAAGTAATTGGGGAAAATGTTGTTCTTTTTTTATACAAAGAAATTGTATTTTTATGACAATACGTTTTTATTTGTTTCCTTCTAGTACAGACGAGGTAATAGCTTTTTATAGTGTGACTTCTAGAAGCAATGATATTTAGTTGGGAGATGTTGGATATAAAATCCCTAGCAGCAGGGAAGCTCCACGACTGAACTGCCTGAATTGGAGCAGGGACAAATTGGGTTTGGAACTTGGATATGCATATCTTTAAAATAAAGTTTTTAAATATTTCAACACATATCCAGAGATAGAAAAAACAAGTGAACTCAATTGAAGCCTACACAGAGATGACACAACATTTTACAGGTTTTAATTATAGACCTGGAACAGTTTTTCAATAGAACTATTTTTATTGTTGTTGCATTATAGCACTAAACCTTCAAATCCAACTAAAAAGCAAAAGATTTGGAAAATATGCCGATCGGAGTGATAAAACCTTTTTTTTCATAAGGGTATAATAATGTTTGCAACTGAAACCCGAAAAAGCTTAGTGAGAGAGACTTACTAACAAGAGCACAGAAAAGTTCTAGCTTTAGTATTTACTTTATGGAAGTTTGACAAAAAAGACGTCTTAACCGTAAATAGAAGTAGGTAGGAGTGAATATAAACTGCATAAAAATAAAGTGTGTGAAGCATTGCTCAAGATAAAAACATGATGAACTGCAGTGGGGGAACATTTCTATTCCAGCACATGGCCAATATTAATTCCAGGAATAGCAAATTTGTTTCCCTTCAGGGACGCTTTGGGAATGCCCTTTTAAATCCTTTGACCTAAAGCATGTGTAATCTGACAAATTGGAGAGCGTGATGTCATGGACGTGTGTGTGTGACGTCATCAACCAGGAACTAACGCTATATAAACACGAGCAGTCATATGCCTTTAAAAGCTCTTTTTTCTTCAGCGTGTGTTTATGAAAAGCTAGCGATGATAAGCAAAGCTTTAGGCCATGTGTGTAGCCATGCCGCGGTATGTTTTGGCATGGACACACACGAAGAAGCATTTACAAATAGAGCTATCTTCCTCCACTAATGCTTGCTCTGTAGACCTCAAATTGGCAGAGGAAACCCGTTTAGTAGATTCCTCCTCAAAGGAAGAGGTCCAGCTCCAACTTTTCTTCTCTGAGAAGGGAAAAGCAATGAGTGTTGAGAGGAGTATGATATCGACACCATGCTTCCAGGCATATGAGGAGCTGGAGGCCTTTCTAAAAGCAAAGGTACAACCTCCAACTAGATGCAGATTTCCACCAAACCACTTAAGACAACATCAACTTTGTTAAGGAAGGCTTATATCGCAGCAAAACAGGCGGATCTGCTGAGGGACCTGGATGAAAGTGGGAGAAGCAGAACACCTCTGCAAATTTGGTCCTAAAGAGACCAATTAGTTTTAAGGGTCCTTCGTGGCACTAGGAGGTTTCCATCATGGGACCTGGCTTTGGTGCTGGGTATGTTTACTGGGCTTTGGTCCGACACCTGAAAATGAAGCTATTTCCTCTATTAGGAGGATTTGCGATTTTCAAGCATTGTCCACCCTGCATTCGTGCTTGGATTTTGCACCTGGGATGGTAAAAGCCTTCCTCCATCCAAAGCCAGGGTATATCCTAAAAAATACCAACTACCAAATACCCCCTTTGACCCAGCTTATAAAGGAGCAGTGACTAAAAAACAGACAATAAGCAGGTGGGCTGTTGAGACCATCACCTGGGCTTATAAGACCTGGGGCCTCCTAGTCACGAAAGTGCTTAGTGCAGACTCTACCATAGGGATGGTGGCAACTAGAGCTCTGGCTCTGGAGGCACCATTGACAGACATATGTAGGGCAGCAGACTGGGCTACCCCACATACATTTGTCCGATTTTATAACCTTAACGCCGGGCTTTAGGGCGCTTTAGTCACACTGTTCCCCACACACAACACCAGTGCAGTGATGACGTCACACGTCCGTGACGTAAAACTCTCTGAGTCGTCAGGTCACACGTGCTTTAGGTCGAAGGTTATAGAACGGTGTTCCCAAAGCATTGCGACACAGCATCTTTTTCCCTCTGGCCACCATGGTTACACCCAATGACTAAATGTCTGATGATTATGGCAAACTAAATTGAAAATACCCACATGATACTCAAAGTTACTCTAATTGGTTGGATTCCACATGCTTTCCAGAAGACATGTCATGTTTAACAGTTTAGGTATTATTAACATTGGGTTACATTAGCATACATACTGTTCACCATGGTCAAAAGTTAGTATATAAAGTTGATGTATTTGGACCTTAAAATATTACAATTTTTTTTAAAACAATGTGTGGTTGGTGTAATAGTCGTGGGTAGTGCATTGATATATAAGGCACCATTGTACTCTGGATGTACCAGGTTTGATTGGCTAGTGGATTTTTCCATATTTTTAAAAATACATCATTTAAAATATATTTAAGCAGATATATTTTGTCCAATATTTTTATTTTTCAAAAAATATTTGGAAATATAAAGGTATCCTTGCCAGCTGTAAACAGATAAAAATTCAGTTAAATGTGCCATCTGTCATGTTAGACACAGTGCCAAAATGACTGCTGGGTATGATTTTGTGGAGGAAGAAATGCCATAGAGGGTAATTATCAGTCAATAGAGCCAACATGGCTCATTTTTTTTCTCAAGAGGAAGTCTATATGTGTAAATACAAGCCAGATCTGTCCTGCTACTACTATGTTTGCCAGAACGTTAGATGTTAAATGCAAAACTAGCAAATAGAGTTCAAGAGTAGGAATGTAAGATTTTTTTGTTCCTGACAGAAAAGTCTCTCTGTCTGAATAGTTTATGAAGGATGTTTTCAAAATGGCTTTCTTTAGTGGCTGTTCAGGAATAGCTCCTGCTATAGTTTCATAATCACTTCATGTTTCACTTCACATAACACAGATGAATGCAAATGCGAATAAATACTGGACGAAGTTTTGATGCAGATTATTATTCATATGATTTTCTGACCCTTACAGTATAATTGTATTTCTCTCCTAAAACTATAAACGTGAAGAAAGGTCATCATCTCCACTCATATGAGATTTGTTTTAAAAGTTCTGGATTTTTCTCTATACAATTAAAAAATAAACCTTGTGTTGATTATCACTTAACCAGTGAGATGAACACCGAATTTTAATAAGCTTGCTGTAATGAAAACCGACACGTCACTGCGGAAATTAAAATGTCAAATTATCTGTCAGCATAGAGATGACTTCGATCAGTCATGATGAGGAAGAGAAAAAAAATAAATATTCCCATATCATTAAAAAAAAAACATGATTGCACTACAGACATTTCTCGCAATTAATCATTCTATCTGTTGAGGCCAAAACCAGTTGTAATTATGGAAGTCATGAGCGTCTCACTGAAGAGGATAAAGTCGCAGCAGATCCACTAAGTATTGAGTGCCTGTCAAAGTTTGTTTCTTTAAAAACGCTTTTGGTGAAAGTAATCTCAGCAATTATACACACTGATGTGAATAGCAGCAAAATGATACAGAGGAACAGCAACCAAACCGGGGCTTAATTGAGCACGGCACAGCCCTGTAATTGCCTTCCTGTCACTTTCACTTCCCTTATGAATAAATGCCTATGGCATTCAGATCCAGCATGACAATATTATGAGCGGTTGTACCTGACACTAATTGTATCGAACCGTTTGGCTAGGTCTCGTGGATAAGTGCCAACATTAACACTGATTCATTGAAAAAGATAGTTCACCAAAGAGTTGTCAATGTCTCACTTCCTGCTTTGGTTATAATGATGCAACTTTAACCTGTAACTGTTTCCAGCATCTGCCTGCCTTAATCTCTTTGTGTCTCTGCTATTTAAAAGGTATTTTGGCCATCACCCCAGTTGCTGTGGGTGCATTGTGATTCAGTTTTTATCCTCGAGCAATCCCATAGGTTAGATATTCTCTCTTTTTTCCTAAACAGCTTTCATTTTTATGTGTGACATCAAAGCCGTAAAGCTCTCAGAGGGCTGCGTAGCTACCAAAAACTGTGGAGATATTAACCTATGATTGTCGGCCCTACTGCCAGGTGTTTAAAATGCTGCTTCACTCGTGTGGTTGCATGTTGGATGCGTCATCATAGGGTAAGGCTTTAATTAAAATGAATGTGGCACTTAAAGAGGTACAATTTTCTTCATTCCCTGAGTACAAAGATAGAATGAAATTTCTCTTTTTGTTCTTGTTAGCCCATGATCAAACCCTCAAAGGACTTGCAAGAACCTTAAAAAACTTATTAGGAATATAAAAAGCCAAGAGAGAGAGAGAGAGAGGGAGAGAGGAGAGAGAGAGAGAGAGAGCGAGAGAGCGAGATGCTACCAAATGTGCAGAAAGTAGTCAGATAGATTAATACAGGAACAGAGTCTTGAATAAGGATTTAGGTTAAGAAATAATTTAGTATAATCATAAAATAAATAAACTCATAAAAAGAGAAATAATAAGAAGTAAAAGAAAACAAAAAGGAAAATCATAGTTCAATTATAGTAAATACACATTTAATAATCTGTCCATAAGTCCAAGCACCCTTTTATTTAAAAACACCCCAAACTATTATACATCTCGTTGGCGGATGGTACATTTGGTACCTGGGTCTTCAGTGCGGACTTACCCGACTGATACACCACTTAATACCACCTCTATCGAAATCTGATTGGTTAAAGAAACAGTCTTTGACCAATAAGCAATATATCACTGCTTACAGTATATAGTTTAAGTAACATGGGCCACCACTACTGATTCTGGAGGCCGTGGGCATGGCAGCATATTGAAACTGAAATCTAATTGGGCAAAAAAATCTAACATTCACATCCACATACTGGAAGCAGTGTAGCAAGAGAAACGCCATTAAATAAAGAGAATACTGTTGTGAAAAAATTAATACAATTTAATGGAACAATGTAGGTGAGCTTCAAATATTGTTTAGTCCAGCAGAGAAGACCTTGCTAGCCCTGACTGCACACCACACACAAGTTGGAAGCCCTTTTAAGTAGTCATTAAGTTACCATTTAGATAATGCACTGCTTAATTATCATGCAGTGCAAAGTGTCTCCAGGTTACACATGTAACCATCCAGTATAAAAGCATTACATCAGGAGCGGTTGACATCATCGACCAGATTACGTCGCGATAATGAAAGAAATTGCTAATAGGAAAACTTTGGGTTCAAGTGCTTATTGCCAGGATCATGATTGGGCTGGCCAAAATGGGGCTACCAGCAGTGGCTTGAGTCCCCCCTGGTGAACTCCTTTGAGAACTCCCAGAAGCCTCAGCCATGCCTGTGCCTGAATAATGGCATCCAGGCCCATAGGGGCTGAAACCATCAAAAAGAAAAAGTGTAAACACTGTATCATATCTTGCAATGCAAACAGATCCACAGATCTGCTCGGCCGTTTCTATAAGAGCTCCACCACCTCAGGGTGTGATATTAGCACATGCTGGCTGCTCAGGTCCAGCAGATAGTGTTTTAGCACAAATAGTGCCTATCCTCTCTAGGCAATTTATGTTCCACAAGACATAAGTGTCTTCCCACATCTCTTAGGCAAAGCTGCCACTCATGACAGCACCCCAATTTGTGAGAAAGGCGTCCCTAGTTAGTGTTATGAAGTAGAGCCCCCAGTTTCAGACCACACAAGGAACCAACCCCCTAACCCTCTGTTCAGAAGCCCTTAGATATTAGCTTACACTGTGTCTCAGAAACAGCAGTGCCTGAGCCTTGAGAACTCTGTGCCTGGCTATCATCATTAAATGTGGCCAAGCGGGAGCAGAGCAAATCTTCTCACAATCCCACAGTCGACGCCCTCGAGAAATGACTGTGCATGCTCCACTCCCAGACACACAACACATTGTGCAGGGGTGTCAAACTCAGTTCCCAGAGGTCCAAAAACATGGGTTGGTGGCCCTCCAGGAACTAAGTTTGACACCCATGACATAGCGAGTGTGCATCCATGCCTGTTATATGTCTGGGGGCAGGGATAAGTACAGTGCTTAAATTGCTGTCTTATTTTTGCCATTTTTGCTTTTCCTTTAACACTTTTAACACTTTTTATATCTTCTTATGAGCTTATTGCGGTTTGGTGCGTGTCTATATAGCATTACTTCCTGGTTGATGACATCACCCGCCTGTAATGTAATACTTTTACAGGGAACTGTTTTTTTTTTCTTTTTATGAGCACTTGAAACGCTGCAGCACCACCAAATTTAAGCATGAATCATAAAAAGGGTATAGATCTACTTATTAATCTTAGCTAATTGTGTTGCCATTTAGTTATCTTAATAGCTTTTGTTACTGGACCTTTAGAACTTGCTCTAAGGAATTACTGAGAAGTCAAAAACTTAGATAAGTGAAAACAGGAATGCCCGCGGAATGGAATGGCGGGCTATTCCAAAGCATCACAGGAACACACTTGCTCATTTACACACATACACACCCATGCAGCACATTTTCGGAATGTGGATGGTAACCGGAGAACCTTTCATAATACTGAAAGTCTGTGTGAGTCTCCACAGCGGGATCGGGATCTCAAGGCTCTTTAAAACCTTGAACCTTCTTTTAAAGAAGGCATCTAACCACTGTACTAGAGATAGAATGAGTTTACAGTGATGAACCTCTTCAGAACCTTCGGAGTGGAACAGAGAAAGAAGTGAAATTGATAGCTTGTGAAGAAAGAGTTCACTCTGGCTATCAAACAGGGCATGAAACAGGTTTTTCCTCTCCCAAGCTGACAGCTGAAATATTGATCCCTTTCGGTCTATTATTATCCAAAACCTCTGAGAGAGTGAGCAAAAGAGAGAGAGAGGAGACAGAAAGAGGAAAGGGAGTGAAAATCTTCGTCTGCTTATTTGAGACCTCAAAATACTTACGCATGCGACAAGGACACAAGCAATTCCTGACCGATCCTCTCTGCAATCATAACGATGTTAATACTGAAAACACACAGTTATAAATCAGTGGTCAAAAGGACAGCTGTGGAAGAGAAATAAATCAATTGCAATTGGACATAAGTTCACCTCTGCACTCAACTCTTGAGCTGTGGAATTCCTCACACACTCCTTAAACAATAAACTCGAACCTGAGAGTCAACCGAAATGTAATCAGTGCGGATTCATTTTTTTTTCATTTTCTCTCATGTCAAGTGTTGACTATACCTCTTTTTCTTTTAATCTTTATCTCTGGCAATGGACCACTAACGAAATGACAATGAAGTCTCAGGGTGGAGTCGGCTGCAGACGTCTCAGGTCCATCTCTGCTAGTTGGGACAGTTGTCAAGTAACCTGTTCTGTGTTTTTCTTTCTTCTTTCTTTGTTACTTTGTTTTTAAAGCTGTCCATGATTTGGCTCCAGAGTATATTACGGAGCTGATTCATATGAACGCTGGTGGACTTTGAAGATCAATCAACTGCTTACTGCTCCCAGGTTCTGAAAATTTGCCTGAAATCTAGTGGGTCTCTGGCATTTTCGGTCGCTGGTCCGGGATTATGGCTTGATTTCCATGGTTTCAATTGTTGATTTTTGGTTGATGGTGATTGTTTTTATTTTCTTTAAGACTGGTTCTTTTTTAGTATCTTTGTATTCCTGTGGTGCTTTATAGTCATTTGGTCCACTGTGTAGTAAAGAAGGCTCTATAAATAAGACTTAGACTTAAAAAATTAGTATAAAATTAAACTAGTTGTGTACTTGAAGTGTATTACTTATTACACATAAGGAATCCTTTAATCAACTAAAATGTTAACTAGTATAAAATTAATACATTTACAGCATTTGGTAGACGCCCTTATCCACAGCGACTTACATTTATTTTTACTTAAATACTGGTTAAAATTCTGTTCAATCAGTAATGTCATTATGTGTGCATGTGTACAAAAAGACACATGACAGAAACCGCCAAAGGCTTAGACCAGAAGCTTGTGTGAAAATCTATATTCGAACCCAACCCAAACCCAAATCTAATCCAAACTCAGAAATAAATAACACAGCTATTTTCAACATGTTCACCACTGCACTACTGCTCAGTTTGGGTGTGCTGGTAGGATCTCCAAAAACCTTGGACACTCCCCTGTCTATTCGCCATGGGTACACATTTGCCCTCTGCCACCATTTTTCACTATATCAAATTGTAAGATACCACAGGATCTCAGGGCACAGCGATAATTACAAAACCTAAACAAAAATCTGGAGTGAATTAATGTCCTCATTAACTGACTGCTGACGATGGCATTCAAATGGACAGCCTAACAGTTTCTCAGATGGAAATCTAATTAATAACTTTTTTAAAATGAATTTACCCGCATATTATAGACATAAAGCTAAAACCCCGATGCATATACTGGAGATCTTTCCAACACATTCAGCACTGCTTGAATCTAAATTGCTGTACATCTCTTTACTATAAATAATATAGGGTATACTGCATAAATATACATTGTGGAAAACAATCGACTTTTCTACTGAGAGTGTCTCCCCAGGGCTAAGATGAAAGGAAAGACAAACCACAAACACAAGGACAAATACATTACAATCTATAGAATAAATTCATGCAGTCATGTGATTCTGTGAATCACGAATATGCAGCAATAACATTTATATAGAACATAGAATAACGTCCACAAAGGTAAAAGGTTCTGGAAAGGTAAAAGATGTTCAATATTCTTGTGATCCAGTTCAATCCGGTGTCCATTTGAAGTTAAGTTCATCTTAAGGGTTTTTGTTCATGGCACCTCTGCTCGTTACAGATAAATCTAAATAAAATAGCTCTGTATGCTGTACACCCTAAAACGCTGGCTTATTTACTGTACCCAATATCTGGGTTAAACATATTGGGTTATTTGGCTTAAAATTTTAATTTAATGTCATACAATTTAGGTTTATAATGTATGTTCTTTTTTTTTTTCACAAAAAGACTATAAGCCGTTATACATTAATATCATCTCGTTTTTTCCACGAATATGTTTAATTTTAACAATACCCCTGTCCACTGCTTTTTGTCCATGTTATATTTGTGACTAACGACACTGAAGCTTGTTTTATAGCCAAATTATTAAACATTTTTACCTATAAAGTTAAAAAGATAACGTTGTATCAATGTAGCATGATAGCAAACAAAAATAAATAACCCAACAAATTATTTCTTATAAGTTTATCAGAGAAAACTTGCTACCTAAAGAAATTTGTTGAAATCACCCTAACCCTAGGTAGGTGCTCTCTCTCAAACTCACAATGGGGTTATCTGTCCGGCCATTTTTTAACCCAACTGTTTCAAGTGTGTAGATATAAACTGTTTTGGAAGTGTTCTCTCTCTCTCCCAACCCCTACATATATATATATATATATATATATATATATATATATATATATATATATATATATATATATATATATATACATAGAGAGAGACAGAGACAGAAAGATAGAGAATATGTATTATCAAAGTGTCTGTTCTGTCTTACACCACGACATTTATTACTTGTCAATCAGAATTCCTACCACTCACAGCTGCTAAAGATAGCAGGCACATGGACAGCATACAGTTTGGATGCAAGGATCCCCTTAAATGATGTTCTCATCACTCATTTGGACAGCTGAACGCTTGTGCTCAATAAAAACCACACACAAGTCAGTCTGTCGGGCTATATATACTCTATACTATATTACAATATTTAGTCTCAATCTTACTCCTATAACAATTCAGAATGCTCATCTCTAAATTATAGAGTGTGTATTGTAACTCTTTTAGTTACAATAGAATAAGTTCAGACACTAATGTTGGGTGTTTAGTGTGGTGGAGGTCAGGGCTCTGTGTAGGTTCTTTAACCTCAACCATATCTTAGCATGTCTTAATGGAGCTCAAAAGCTTTGTGCACAAGGCCATTATCATGTAGGAATAGTGTTTGAGTCAGCAATGAAATTAAACTAGAGACATTCTAGACAACTGTGTATTTCAACACTGTGTCAACCCTTTGGAGAAGAAACACTTACGGTTGTGCTGGTAAGGTGTCCACAAACTTCTGGCCTTAGTGTATATGTAGACTTTAGTTTGTAAAGCTGTTGTTTACTGTCAAAAAACTATTCACATTTGATTATAAAATCAATTTGAACTCCTTAACACAAAACAAAAAGATAAATATGCCACAAAGTAAAATTTTTTGTATTTAGCATGATTTACATCATTTTAAGATATAATCAACACAGCAAGTACAGTTTGTGTTTTTGTCAGACCACCATCACCCGAACAAAAAGGAAAACACAAGAAAACCTTAAATATTAAGCCACCGATTTACAAAATCTTCTCAAAAATCAGTCTCGGTACACTGCCAAGGGTTTAGAATCAAATTCAGTTCAATATTTAGTCCATAACACATTAATATGTTTAAAACGGCGGCCATTTTCTTTACCGTTAAAAAAAATGGCCGTGGTTGCATTCAGTAATGATTTAAATAGAACAGAATGATTTTATTACAGTGTCTGGTATAGATTTCGACCAGGATTTTATTTGGAATATTTGCACAAATTAAACAGAAAAGCCGACTGAATCTTTATATTCACTCAAGCATTTTATTTTTTCTTTTTTTTCAGGTGGAGTGGCTGAAGAACGACGAACCAACGAGCAAACTAGTTGACATTCGTTTTGTCACACAATCTAATCACAACCTGATTATTAACGACGCACGACTTTCAGACTCTGGAAATTATACTTGTGTAGCCAGCAACATCGTGGCTAAAAGACATAGTACCTCAGCTACTGTTATTGTTTATGGTAAGTTTTTTCGAGGCTTATATTTAATGTAAATTCATTAAAGGTCATTAATTTTGATGGATTAGTCTACTGAAAAATACACGCAGTAATAAACTTTAGTAATTTATCATGGCAGTGATTTCTCATTTTTCAGACAAATGTGCTAGTCTTTAAGGCGTAATGGAGAAATGGTGTATATGTGTCTATGATCAGAATATCATATGTCAAGAGTTAATGATTCTATCACATGCTACATAGCTATGGTTTACAGGCTTTAAGCACTATTAGACTATGTTTTCCAGTGTATATTGTGTAGCAGATGTTTGCTAAGGCAAGCCTGATTGACTACACTGATGGCTCTAGACATCAGCTGCCACAACTTGTACTTAGCATAGCCTTTTTTTTTGTTTTTGTTTTGCTCAATTATTTCCACCTATAAAAGGACTTTCTGACAGTGCATGGCAGTACTTTTCTGCAAAAAAAAATGAATACCTTTGCAATATTCACGCTCTAAATAACATAAGCCTCAGCAATGGACATAAACAGAATTTACTTTGCTCCCTATTTACTTAGCGTGACTTCCTTCTTGCCAGCCCATCAGGACTTTTTTTTGCTAAGACAAAAAAAAAACATTTGTTTATTATTATTATTTAAAAGACTTTATTATTATTTTTGGATAATATATAATATAGTGGATATTTTACTTCTATTTCCAGAATTTTGCAAATATAGCTGTTTTATCTGGTTGTTTTATAACTGTTGTATTTTTCACTTAACTGTCAGAAAAAAATCTTTTGATTTTCTTTTTCACAAAAATTCGTTCATTTTTCTGACAGTGATGTAAGAATATCTAGATCAAAGTGTGTCATATAAAAGTTTGAAATGGTGTGTTTAATATGCCTAAATATTGCAGCTGGGGTAGATCATCTCTCTGTCAGCCGTTTAATTTTTCATTTATCTTCTATACCCGCTTATTCCCTAATTTGGGGTCACAGGGATCTGCTGGAGTCTATCCCAACGGTCTCTGTAAGGGCGAAAGACGGGGGAGGACACCCTGGACAGGTCACCAGTCCATCACAGGGACACACACACACTCACACTAACTCCTATGAGCAATTTAGAATCACCAGTCAACCTAACATACATGTTTTTGGACTGTGGGAGAAAACCGGAGAACCCGGTGTAAAACCCACGCAAGAACATGGAGAATCGAACCCAGGGAATCGAACCCGGGACCTGTGAGACAGATCTTTGCAAAATATGTAAAAATACAAAGTACCAGTTTCAATTACCCACTGTTATTTATGCAGAGTTTGTACTTTACTATTTAATTGGGTAAAAAAAAAAGGTTCAAGTTCATGGATAATTTTGAAAATGTTAAGATGTGTGTGTCCTTATGCGAAAGCTTCAAAGATGAAGAAAGAACATTTTGCCAAATCCTAGCAACAAACCTAGCAGTATTCTTTTAAGATCTTTTTCCTATGTTTCTAGTCAATCGTTCCTTTTTTTGTTTTTAGTGAATGGAGGTTGGTCATCATGGTCTGATTGGTCAGAATGTAGTGTACCATGTGGGCGAGGTTTTATAAAACGCACACGCACGTGCACCAATCCGGCACCGCTAAACGGAGGATCATTCTGTGAGGGTATTTCAGTACAGAAAAGTAGCTGTTCATCACCATGTCCAGGTGAGATGTTGATAAGCTTGTGTGTGTGTATGTGTGTGTGTGTCTACAGTATAAAAGTGCATTTCCAAACAGGCTCACTAGCCACTTCTTCTAGATTTTAATTTAAACAGACTTTAGTTAGCACAGATAGACAAAATTCAAATATTTTTAAAAATCAGCCACAGCAATAAAATATTAATTAAAATAAAATGGATTTATTATTAGCGCTAATTGCTGTGTGTGATTAATTTACCTTGAATTATATCAAATAAACACTCAAGTAATTTTTTCAGTTGTTTGAAATAATCTTGTTCATATGGTGTTTGTGTCTGTTTGTGTGTGTGTGTGTGTGTGTGTGTGTGTGCGCACTGTATAGACACAAGTATTGGTACACTTGCCTATTACATCCATATGCCTTATTTTAATTAATAATAATAATAATAATAATATTCAACTTCATTGTCATTGTGCGAGGTACGTGTACAGAGCCAATGAAATGCATTTTTCGCATATCCCATCTTAGTAAGTTGGGGTCAGAGCGCAGGGTCAGCTATGAAACAGCGCCCCTGGAACACTCTATTCCAGATTTAGTCTTACTTTTACCCCTATAATAACCTCCACACTTCTGGAAATTCTTTTATTAGTATATAGAATGTGGCTGTGGAGATTTTCTAACGTAGCTATAATAGTATTAGAATGGTTAGGCACTAATGTCAGGTGAGAAGGTATGGGGTTCCATCAGCATTCCAGTTTAGTCAGATCTCTGTGTAGAACACAAGATTGGCCACATCAGTCAAATCACTATGTCTTCATAAAGCTTAGGGGTTTTGTGCACAGGTGCATTGTCATTCTGGAACAGTGTTTGGGTCCCTTAGAACCAGTGAGGGAATAATATAATGCTACAACGTACAAAGAGGCACGTGGGCTTCCAGCATTGTGGTAATACACTGTATTTTAAGGAAGAAACATTAATATGACTTTGTTATTATGTATCATTCAAGGTGGCCATGTGGTGTTTTTGTATTAATTATCTGATGACTGCTCAGCTGGAGGAAAGTATAAAAAAAAGAGAATTAAATGATACCCTGTATGTGTCATGTGCCGTATGTATATGTTGGAAGATTTAATCAGAAAAAGCAAAGAAAGTGTTTATATATTTAAACCAAAATGATTAATGATTATGTGATCATTAATAAAGGCTCAGGTTGTGTATGTTTATGTTTCTTTGTGTGTCTAGTGGACGGTGGCTGGTCCGTGTGGTCTCTCTGGTCTGTTTGTACCTCAGAATGTGAACACTGGCGAGGTAGAGAATGTGTAAACCCAGAGCCCAAACATGGAGGGAAGGTGTGTGAAGGCAGTGAGCTGGAAACCGAGAACTGCACTGGAGATCTTTGTACTCAAGGCAAATCCACATTATTTCCGTCTTCGTCAGAATTAAACCGATTATCTGTTGAAGTCTAAAACGATAAAGCAAATGTCTAATCCAAATTTTAGCCAAATGCGAAAAGTTGTAAATGTATAACTCCTAGTCAAAATGGTCAAACATTACTGCAACGTGCTTTATTAGATAAAGATTTTCCTGTCCCACGTTTATTTTTGATTAAAATGAAAACTATAAGACTTTCAAATGAAGGTTTAGTCAAGTCAGGCAGGTTAATTCAGCACTTGAACTCTTCTGCTATGAAGCCATGCCTTTGTAATAGCTGCAGTATGTGGTTTTACATTGTCCAGCTGAAATACAGAAGGTCTTGAAATAGACGTCATCGGGAGGAGAGCATATGTTGCTCTAAAACATTTATATACCTTTCAGCATTCATAGTGCCTTCCAAAACATGCAGGCTGCCCATACCATATGCATAAGATACTGGATTTTCAAATAAATGATGAGAACACGCTGGAAGGTCTCCCTACTTCTTTAGCTTGGAGGACACGGTGTCCGAGATTTCCAACAAAAATCTGACTATAGAACACTTTTTCACTTTGAATCAAGTCCATTTTAAATGAGTCTTGGCCAACAGGATGTGACTGCACTTATAGACCATGTATAAATATAGCTTCCTTTTTGCATAATAGAGCTTTAGTTGATATCTGCAGATGTCACGGCGGATTGTGTTTATCGGCAGTGGTTTTTGAAATATTCCTGGGCCCATTTAGTCGCTCTGGATAAGGACATCTACCAAATGCTGTAAAAATGCAGTACATTTAGTAATGTCAATCACAAAATCATGCTGACAAGGATGCAGTGTCGTCTGAGGGCCCGTAGACCACTAAAGTCTTCATCTTATTCTTTTACGCAGATTTCTCGAGTTTCTCTGAATCTTTTGATGATGTTATACACTGTAGATGACACCTTTACAATTTGATGTTCAGGAACATTGTTTTTAAAGTATCTTTTTATGCACTTTTTCACAGATTGGAGAGTCTCTGCCTATCTTTACTTCCAAAAGACTCTGCCTCTCTAACACATCTATTTTAGAGATCATGTTACAGATCTGATGTCAGTTAACGTAATTAGATGCTAAATGTTCTTTCAGCTGAATCTATTGCGTTTTTCAGCCCTTTGCTGCCCCCATCCCAACTTTGAGACCTGTAGCAGGCATCAAATTAGAAATGAGCCTATTTAGTGGATAGTAGTGTACAATTTCTTGTTTTGTTATCTACGTTCTATTGTGAATCAAATATTGACTCATGATTTATTAGTCTTTTAGTTTTTATTTTATTCAAATTTAAAAAATGTCCCAACTTTTACAGAATTCAGGTTGTATATTTTTTAGTAGAAGAAAAGATCAGACAAAACACCTAATGAGCAAGTGTTATAAACAAGTGTTATAAACACTTATTGTGCACAAAACATCATGTGCCCTTATTAATATGGTGTGCATGGGTGTGCATTTTTGTCTTCTTTCAGATCAAAAGCTTCTCCATGATTTGAAGGTCCCTCAAGGTAAGACTTTTGTGTGTTTTTTTTGAGTTAGCACAACAGTAACTAGCATGGTGTCACATGGCTTTTAGTCTTGACCTTTAGACTGATGCCAGAAGGTCACTTTGACTGGTTAATGGCCGTCCAAGAGGGCATATGAATGACAGGTAAAGAACCAATGACATTTTGTGCCTTGTCATGTTTAGGGGCGTCACTTAAGCAAAACTCTTGAGCGTCTTTTAAACAGTCTATACTGCAAACTTTGCATACTTTTAAGAATCCAGCATTTATTCGATCTTGATTAATGCTCTTTGTCATCAATCTAAACACAACAGCTAACTTCTTTGATTAGACGGCTTTCAGATGTTTTCAAGAATCAACACACACATCTTCAAGAAATCCTGTACACTTTAACTAATCAGAGAAACCCTTCAAAACTGCTGAAGTGTCACAGTGCTGCATTACACATTAGATTAATTGCGTCATTACACATCAGATGTTCAGCAAGTGGACTGTAGGCATGACGTCTGAGGCTGACACTACACAGCAACAATAACTTGCAAATAAACACATAATTACCCTTTTAAAGAAGCTGAAAGCTTTACTTTGCGTATACATCGATATGCTAAAGACGTAATGACGCGTCAGACACATGTAACCAATCAGAGAAAAAGGTTTTTATTTAAAAAACTGTAGTTTTAATGAGACAATTAAAAATAATTTAAAATTAAAATTACTGGTGCCATAACCCAAACGCGCGGTTGCGCTCCAGCAACCCAGGTTCGAAACCGGGTCGGGTCCTTTCCAGTCCCACCCTCTCTCCTCCCAGCTTCTTTTTTTTCATTCATTATTCATTTATTTTAATACTTCTTGTATATACATTGATATAAATTATAAATTGTGTACAGGGGCACAGTATTTGGGCTAGCAAACTAGTTTTTCTTTTAGGTCATACAAAAAAACTAGGTTAAATCCCATAACAAAAGGAAGGTTTGAATTTAGTGAAACAGAGATACAGTTAGGAGCAAGAACAGGACACTACTGTAGGCAACTAATAACGAGACTTTTTATGTAACGCAATTTGTGACTTTTTGTCATTATAAAGGTATATACTCAGCTGATTTTGGAATTTTTACCCATTGGGAAGAAAATGCTTTTGTAAGCTACTTGTAAGCAACGCTGTTGATATTGTATGTGTCTGTATAATATTAATAGAAGTGTTATAATAATCATTTTGGTTTTTGTTTGTATTCTGTGATTTATTCATTAAATTTTTTTGTTACACTTACATCTCATAAAAAGTGTGATACAAACCAAATGCAGTTTTCATGCTAGCCTAAGCGCACACTAGAGAATAAACAGACACAGATCAGGTAAACAGAGAGCCATGATGTGTATTTTTGTAAGATATAATCAAAATTATAATACAGAATTACAGAGCAGCACACCGACATCTACGGCCGACGACACTCTGCATTTATATGTTTTATTTTTTCCTGGTTTAGTCTTTTTATCCGCAAATGGAGAAAAAATCACCTGATTTTTTTTCGTCCCATTTACAAGCTTCTCATCAAAATAGGAAAAAAATACATCCGATGTGATTTCAGAAAAGTATAGAGTAGGCATGATTAATTGATTGTCGAAAACTGATTGTGAAGGATTTTTTTTATCATATGTTATTCGAAGTAAGCGTTCTTATCACTGTGAATGTATTGTGCAGTCTAAATAATTTCATTACATCTACCAACAGAAGGTGTTATTATTATAGGTCATTTTTAAGGAAATGTTCTTTTTCTAACACTGCATTAAACACCTACACCTACAACACAACCATCCCGATGATGTAAGGGGAAATGTTAGCTCAGTCATTAAGGTGTTGGACTTCTAATCCGAAGATCAGGGTTTTCAGCACCACCAAGTTGCCACTGTTGGGCCCCTGAGCAAGGCCCTTAACTCCTAATTGCTCAGTTGTATAAAAAACATATAAATGTAAGTCGCTCTGAATAAGGCCGTCTGCCAAATGTTGTAAACGTACCTATGTACTATTCAACCAAGGTACAAACAATACTTATGAATCCCTGCAACTTTGATGATTGTGGACTGAGTGTGTTCTTCACATCCCATTTATTGAGCAAGCTGACATACTTCTAATTTTCAACAAGAATTAACGCAGTCAAGTGTTTTGTGTATTTAAACATTGCAAGAAAGCAGTTCCGTACCACACACTAGAATAAGCAGTTATGTTAGATTAAATTAATTTTCGTAAATGATTTTCTAATTATCACGTTTTTCCTCTCTCTCTATCATCAGAATGTATTTACGGCGTTGTGTCGTAGCATTGTTTAAACGTTTCCTATCTAGCCCAAAGACTTTGCAGCAACAGGAATTAATTTTGATACAAAGATTTATTAAGACTAGACTTTCCTTAATGCATCGATTCACCTTTTTAACTATTCAATTTCAATAGATTCAATTTTGTTAGAAATTATGAGAGTCACAGAATAGAATGATTTATTAATATGATTTTTTTATGAATGTATGCTTTTTTATATTTTTAAAATTAAAACTGGGCAAGGCAAAAGTAAAAATAAAAATTAGCATAAAATACCACATACTGTAGCACAAAACTATTAAAGTAGACAAAAACACACTATCGTTGACAATAACATGACAACAGTGAGAAAGCAAGACAATGACAAGCTGAACCACACGCAGCTAATTAACTGAGAAAAACAACCAATCAGAAGACAGGGGTGTTACAAGACTAACAGAGAAGTCTTAGGGTCGCCACTGACAAGATGTCAGTCAAAACCCCTGTTGGATAATTAAAGCTGCAATGGATTCCAGACTTTCTGCTGACAGTCTATAGGTCTGGCTACGTCAGGCTACTTGAATGCTAAATAAGCTGTAATATTTAGAACAAATATATAAGTTATGTAATGTACTTTTTTTTTTTATCCATCTATCAGCGGAGGCAGAGGTCAGCAGCGATGTGGCTTTATACGCAGGCCTGGGAGGAGGTGCAGTCGCTGTGGTGATGCTGATCATCATTGTAACACTCTATAGACGGAACCACAGTGAGTGTGGCGTTGATGCTATCGACGCTTCTGTGCTCACTGGAGGATTCCAGTCCTTCAGCTTTAAGGGCAACACCCAGGGTGAGACCATGGCATAGTTGCACTGTTTATTGGTTATGGGTAAATAAATTAATATTATAATTTTACTAATTTATATAAAATTCTGCTTATATTCTGCTTATAATTCTGCTTATGCTTATATATTTTGCTTTTGGTAAAGATGAGATTCCACTACATACCTGTAAACACACACACACAGGCTTAAAATCCACAATCGTACAAAAATACTAGTAAAATTTATTGCATGCATCTGCAAACACACACATGATTAAAATCCACAGCCATCTACAATATAATGCTAAACTTTACTGCACACATTTACACACGTTGGAAACTACTATCATGCACAAAAACTGCAAACATCTGACAGACACACACGAAACAACCAATAAGATGTTTTTGTCAGTTCACATTTTAAACGTCACTGTCTGAGATCTAAAATGTGCTTTTATTAAGCTAATATAATCCTCTAAATTCCACCACCTGCTCTACTAAAGTGTAAATAATTCCATCCCTCAGACATAACATCTTTTCCCCAACAACAAAACTAACATTTGCCAACAACATCCTTTGTTCCGATCAACCAATCATAACCATCTGATGTCATCAGTACATGCCGGCCAAACCTCAATCCATTTTTGAATCTTCCCTTTTTTACTTCCACAAACAAACTGAATAAAACAAATCTGATTGTCGGAGACTGAAAATTCATCGATTCTGGAAGAATTTCATTGACAATTACGATTCCTGCATTAACACTGAAATACAGCATAAAATTAGACAAACTATTTTAAAAAATTACTGACGATATTATTTAATGAATAGTTGATGTTGGTGTTACAAATATTTTGTAGAGGTTATTTAACTGTTGGGACCAAAATGTTTCCAGAACATTTATTTTTCTACCCTAGATATTGTCACGGTTTCCCTCGCTTTTACCACCATTTGTGTCAGTGTTATGACGTGTACCGGTGTAGTAGTGGTGTCCTATTTCCTAGGGGAATATTTTCATCCCTACCCCCTGTTACTTTGTTTCAAGGGCCAAGGGAAAAGAGTAGGCATAGGGGTATAAATAGAATTAGGATTATGCCTTACTCTATTTTGAAAAGAATATTATCTTATAAATCCTCATATAAATAGGACATTGCAAGTCAGAGAAAACTTTTACTGATAGATTCCATGTTAAAGCAATGTTTTGTAAAATGTTTCAGAAAATCATGAATCATGTCTCAAACACAAAGATATTTCCCAGCAGGATATGTCACAAAGAAAATGACTGAACAGGTAAATTTATACCGCAGCGCTGAACATATTCAGAGGGTGTTGTTTATAGAGTTTATAGAACAGCATGACTCTGAATGTAAAAAATGGATACATGCAGAATTTTCTCACTTTCATTTATACAAGAATATTTTTAATTATATATATATATATATATATATATATATATATATATATATATATATATATATATATATATATATATGTGTGTGTGTGTGTGTGTGTGTGTGTGTGTGACGAAACTACATTTAATGCGATGGAACATCTTTATTTATAACTTACAATTTCAATAAAGAATAAGTAACAAAAAAATTACTAAAATGTTAAACAAAAGATTTATATTGTAATTAAGTTTTAACGTATTTTGAGAACAGTTAATTGAATTTACAAATTTGTAAATAAATAAATGATAAGATGATAAATGATTGAACCAAACTAGAATGACATCAATAACTGAAATAGGGTTCCAAAGTCAACTAAAATGGCTAATTGGACCAATAGGTCCAATATCCTTTAACCTTTTTTATCAACTAGGTGTTTTTACTAACGTATCAAGTCAGGACTCGGTCAGGATTACCAGGTGTGTTACCCTGCCGGGCCAATGGAAGACAATGGACAGACTTTCTGTGTTTATGTTGTAGACCAGGGGTGTCCAAACTCGGTCCTGGAGCAGAGTTTAGCTCCAACTTGCCTCAACACTCCTACCTGTAAGTTTCAAGTATACCTAGCAAGATCTTGATTAGTTTGTTCAAGTGTGTTAGATTAGGGTTGAAGCTAAACTCTGCAGGACACCGGCCCTCCAGGACTGAGTTTGGACACCCCTGTTGCTCCATTTTTGTTTATGCTGTTTGTGCCTTGTAACATGATTTCCTTGTCCATGTGTCTATTAGTTTTCAGTTCTTTCTTGTCATTGATTTGCTTTGATCATGTGACCCTCATTGTGTTCAGCTGTCTCTTGTTTAGTTAAATGTTTTCTCCATTAGGTTGTGGATTTATACCCCTGTGTTTCAGTCTGTCTTGGACTTGCTTTGTTCCTTGTCATGGTTGGTGGCTGTCGTGTTATGTCATGTCATGATTCAGATTCTAATTATATTAGGTCAGATCTGTTTGTGCTAGAGTAGCTTTATGTTTATTTTTCCATGTTCTTTATTTTGTTTGTCTTTTCATTTGTTACTCGTGACAGACATTGTGACACCCATTCTGTCTAAACATCAGATCAGCAAATACTGGAATACTTAATCCAGCCAATAAAGCATAAACAACACTGTTGTTGTTGGCCAGTGCACAGTTTTTTCACCACATTTTATGTCTGTAGCTCTTGACCCGTACTTGTAGGATTTTATGCATTGCACTGCCGCCACATGATTAGCTGTCACATAAATAAGCAGATTAGGAGTGTTCCTAATGAAGTGAATAAGGGTGCATATTCAAGCTCAATGGGATGTGCAGATCAGGACCTTTTGTTTGTGTTTGCATAATTTGCATGATGTGCATATTTCATCACATTTTTGCATCACAAAATATTTTCAATTTCTCAATCATTACAAAGAAAACACAAAAAACAGTCTTTAGAATAAAATGTCACTTTTACATGCTACTTTTTTCTTGCAGGTTAATTTCCCTGCAAATATAGATGATTGCTAGACCTGATCACATGATTGTGTCATTAATGTAGTTGCAGAATATCTAAATAATGATATTGTGGCAAATGAAAATAGAACACGTGTCTTTACAGCTGATGTATCTGTCATTTTTACAGAAATTTATCATTTTTTTTAATAGGCTTTTATCAAAAATGCTTTCTGGGGGATTTAAATCATGGCAACTTCAAGACTTTTATAGCATTTATCATATGATGATAAATCAAGGCTGCATTTACACTGCTGATCTGGGAACATTTGTTACAGAACAACAGTTGTGTTAATTTGATATTTATCGCTGTTGGTGTCCACCTGAGTTGACGTGATGCACAATCGTTGCTTATTTAGTGAAGTTCGACTCTCATTGACAGGTGAAAATCCGATCTGTCTGCTTACGTGGCAGACGCTAATGCGCGTATCCGATTCATCTTCGATTTATTACCACATACGAATGAGACCTGAAACCAAACTGAAAATATCGGAATTTATGTGTTTCCTGCTTGATCAGATGAGGATGGGTTCCTTCTTGAGTCTGGTTCCTCTTAAGGTTTCTTACTTATTTCATCTCTAGGAGTTTTTCCTTGCCACAGTCGCCATTGGTTTGCTTATAAGGGACAAACTTACACTTTTTCATTATTACTGTATTCTGTGTGAAGCTGCTTTGAGACAATGTCCATTAGTAAAAGTGCTATACAAATAAAATAAATTGAAGTAAAAGTGTAATTAATTGAACAACTCATATGTAAAATTTCTATTACATTCATGGAAATGTTGTTGTAGTATTAATAGTTTTAGCAGTATTAGCAGTAAAGTAGTAGCGGTAATGTGCTTGTCTAAAAATGTTTTTTTCTTTTTTATCTTTCCAAACCTCTCCATTCTCACCAGGTAACCCACTCCTAATGAATCCAGGTCGCTCCGTGTCATATTCAAGCCCTATGTGTTTTCCTGACTCGGTAGATAAAGAGCTTATATTCCACCCCTTACCTGACGTCAAGGTGAAAGTTCACAGCTCCTTTATAATGTCGCTGGGGGTTAAAGAGGAAACAGCCCCTCACTCAAAAGCTCCACACCTTACACTGCCTCACGATGGAATGATTGAGGGAGGAAAAGGCAAAGCAGATTTTCTGGTGGTTTCTCCCACCAGCATGCCAATACTTAAGACCAGTGGGCACTTTGGACACAATGGAGGACGACTTGTGCTGCCTCATACAGGTTTGTGCATGTGTGTGAAAGAGATTGAAAGGAAAAAAATACACACTGAATCAAGCTCAAAGTCTATACATATAATGTGTGTGTGTGTGTTTGCAGGTGTGAGTTTGCTGATTCCTCATGGGGCAATTCCAGGCGACACAAGCTGGGAAATGTACATGAGCATCAATCAGGAAGTCACCTGGTAAGAATACACACACACACACACAGAAATAATGGATTACACAAGTTCAGAACCAAATGACAAACCCTGGAGCTAAGAGGCAACTGTAGTACCCACATCACCTCTATTCCACCCCCTGCACTTGTTCTAATAATCTATTTTTCTTCATTATTTAAAACAAGTCTATAAATCTTCTCAACATGTCAAGAATTTTTACTCAATTGTGAGTTGAGTTTAGACAGACACCCTAACACACCCAGCCAACAACCTGTCAATCAAACTGAATCCATTCCACAAATCTGTCATTTTAAAATTGTATCAACTAAAACTGCAGGATTGTGCATAATAGATATGTCATTCAGAAAATTACATGAGAAATATGTCGGTATCAACGCAAAAGTCTCATAGAAGGAAAACCAACAAATTACGAAAAAAAGACTGAAAATAATTTGAGGAGAACAAAAGTGAAATAGAATAAAAGGGACTTAGGAAGTCTAAAAGCAGCAGATGGTATGCAGTACTCTTGAGACCCAATTGCTTCGCCTGCATGTTGGTGTAGTAATTATATAATAGATTTGCATATTTGCATTCATTAGCATAATTAACACTGTTCATATGCAATAATTAGTAAGGTATGGCATCTACACACTCACAGACAAACGCTTGAGAAAGAGACAAAGAGAGAGAAAGACAATGAATAGTAGAACTAAATGAATAATGAACATTTTTCTGCTGAGGTTTCATTATAACAAAAAAATATGTGGAAGCTGATTGGTTGGTTCTTGTCACATGACCCGCGGTTCACTTGCGGCATTCTAAATGTTTTTAGAAATAAACAAAATTGGCTATCAAAAGATGTGATATGTTTATCGCCCCTTGCAATCACCATCAAGTGAAATACTCAAGTGTCAGCCCAGTGGCCAGTGGAAGGTGATTGGGCTGCTAACCCAAAGACTGTAAGTTTGATTCCCAATACAACCTAGTTGCCACTGTCGGGCCCCTGAGCAAGGCCCTTAACCCCTTATTGCTCAGCGGTATGAATAAAATAAATGTAAGTCGCTCTGCCAAATGCTGTAAATGTAATGGTTTGTGATGTAAGCAAAGGGCGGCAGTTATTCACCAAAAAGTATTCACCAAAAAGTACTTTTGTCAACCATGCAGCACTGTAAATGGTGGTGGCATCACTTACTGATCCAAGGATGCTACCACTATTACCGCCATATTACTGACAAATATAGTTAAACTAGAAGTGTCGCTACTGCCCATCACTGCCTGTTTAGTCCATGAAGATATTTCTATGGATTTCTGACTCTTATTGTGACGGATCAAGGTTACTCGATTAGTATAGCTCCAATTGATTCTAAGCTACCAAATTATGGAGGTCAATAATAATAAAAGATTTAAAAGAAGAACAAATCTTGTTTCATGGTCTTAAGGAGAAAAATACTAATTGCATCACTGAAGATATCTCGGTTTAATTGCTGTTATTGAATAGAATAAACTGACCTTGAGTATTATTTAGCAGTGCATACAAAGTGTGTGTCTATAGACGTACTGAATCAGTAATGGTTATAGGCAGTTCTTTGTATGGCAGCAATTAACAAACTTTTATTTTTTTTTTCAAGTAGCTCAACAACAATACAAACACAGACATTCTGTAAATTTCAGTGACCTTGAAATACAGCAGTTAAGATGATTATTAGGCTGCTTTGTTGCCCAGTCTATAGCAAATAATGGAAAAAGTAAAAACTATTTCAATATTTTTTTATTATATCTAGGTAATCATTACAATTAAACAGCTGGGCATTACTCTCATTCACTTATTTCGCTCTCTCGCACAATCAGAACAACAGCTTCTGCTTAATCATCAAGTTAATTTTACACAAATAAAGCCAAGCACAGCATATTTGTACAACAACTCTGTAAGTGAACAGGAAAAGAATAAGTAAAAGAATAGGAACTAGCAAATCAAGCGGTTAGCATAATACATTAGCAATTAGCATTCACGATTTAACATTAGCAAGAGCGATTATCATAAGACACAAGGAAAACCAAGGAGATTTGGGAAATGAGGAATCTGCAGGGAAATAACATTACAACATCATAACATCAACGTGAGACGAAGACTGATTGAAACACAGGGGTATATATACACAGACTGATGGGGGCAAACAAGGAACACCTTGGAACAACAGGGAAACAATAAACCAATTACAGGACTGGGGACGGACAAACAGAAAGCACATGGCTAGAAAAATAAATGAACTGACGTATGTTAGTGTAGATGCCATTTATACTAATGATATACAAATATATTGTGTGTTATTGGTGGTGTTCCCGGTTACAGTTGACCTGATTATTGCAGCCTAACAATCCTTTAACAGATCTGTATAATAAAAGTGTGTGTATGATGTGTAGGCCAGGTCAAAGAGATGTGTCTTTAACTTAGTTTTAAACTGGCGGAGTGTGCAGGGAAGGATAAATTATTCCAAAGTTTGATTCCAAAGTAGATCAGAAAAGGATCTGCCACTTGCAGTTGATTTTGTTATTTTAAGTATTATCAGATTGCCTGAGTTTTAAGAGGACGCAGAGGACGTGGAGGACTATAACAGCATAAGAGCTCACTCAGGTACTGAGGTGCTAAACCATTCAGGGCTTTATAAGTAATTAACAAGATTTGAAATTCTATTCAATATTTAATAGGGAGCCAGTGCAGTGTTGACAGAAATGGGCTAATATGATCATACTTTTTGGTTCTAGTAAGAACTCTAGCTGCTGCGTTTCGGACCAGCTGGAGTTTGTTTATTAGGCGAGCAGAACAACCTTCCAATAAAGCGTTACAATAATCTAATCTTGAGGTCATGAACACATCAACTAAAATTTCTGCATTTGACCTCAAGAGCATGGGTCGTAATTTGGATATATTTTTTAAGATGATAAAATAGAAATGTGGCTCTCGAAGGAAAGACAATGAAGTTAGTTAGGAACTAGTGTGTGTATTGATCCTTCGAAATGCATTGAAAGTACCCTCATCTGTCTGCAGATATGCCAAAGAACCTTTATTAAACAGGAGATTTTTTTTTTAGCAAAAGAATTGACAGTAGGGGGGTCAGTTTAGTTTTTCTTTTTATATTATTTTAATATTAACTAACATGATTAAAAAGAGGCTTCTGATTAACTGAATTATTAGAAGCTTCTAAATAACTAAATTCTATATTTTGATTGACTGAACACACAAATAAGCAGTGGGACAAAGAGGACAGTGGGCCTTCAGAAACATTGGTTGTCCACTCTTGTTTTAGAAGCTGCTTTAGGTAAATCTCTCCTTAATGGCCAGCGTAAAAATATCAATGTTATATCACAAAAGCAGTAAGTGTCATAAGGTCGTTGTTTCGAGCCCAAACACAAACAAACTAGTCCAGAGGCACCATGCCACTATATGTGATAGTATATTGTATTTGTAACATTTAAAAACGTAGTTTTAAAGAAAAAAGACTATGCAGTCTGTTTTATGGTCATTTTTCTATTTGTTTTCAGTGTTTTGGCTGATGATGAGGTTCTTCTAAGTCCGGAGGTCTCATTAGGTCCGCCAGGTGTAGATCTGTCATGTCCGGTTGCTTTGACGATATCACACTGTGCAGATGTCTCTGAGGATTGGAGTGTAAGATTGAGGAGACAAATTCATGGAGACAACTGGGAGGTCTGTAAAATTATTTAATTATTTTTATTTTTATCACAATCTATATGTTCCTTGTAATTTTGGTTACTTGATTTAAAAAGGCTATGATTTACATGCATACATGATTTATGCTAATTATCAAACGTTAATTAGTGCCTTTCAGGCTAGCAAATTCACTTTAATACTTATATAAAAAAAGCTTTTTTTGCTGACTGAAGGACACAGTAAGGCCTGCCTAACTGTGATACAACAACCTTTATAAATCTGCTTATTTGCATAATGCTTAGAAGTGAACAAACTATTCAAAGCAATTAAGAAAAAATTTTGATTAGGCGGAATTGTGTGTCCCTGAAGTCACGCTGAAAACACTGTTTTGTTGAAATTTCAAGGTAGGTAAAGTGAAAGATTAGTTTCTTCTCCCAGGCCTTGACCATAGCTGCCACTCATGACTACTCACCAGCCTGTGAGGGAGGCATCTGTGGTAAGCATCAGCAACCAAGAGTCCCCCCATATGTCGTAGACTTGAAGGCATTGCTGCGAGAACTTGATTTTCCAGAGTGAATTTTCCCTTGAGGGAAAAACCTTTTGAGCCAACACTGTAGTGGCCTTTAAAACTGTCTTACAGTAAATGACTGCCCCTCACTGAATTTCCTCACGGTCGTGAGTTTTGAGTCAACTCAGGCTTGTGAAAACCTGGTCCGCATGAGATCTGATCTGTAACGCAACTTGACAGTCAGCATTTTAAACTGAAGCTTGTGTAATATCCCAATTTAGTCGACATAAGTCAAGGTCAGTCAATTAGGCAGTATCGGCCGTAAAAACCAGTCTGTACTTGCTGTCTTTCTTTATTGCTCTATTGAGTCTTACAAGTATGAATGGAGGACCCCATTGGCTTGTGGCAGATGAGAACTGAATTGGATTCTGTAGCTACCATATGCAAAAACTACTGTGAGACATTCGGTAGAAATTTTCATGCTGCTACAAAGTCTACTAGGGGAACCAGTCTTTTAAGCCTGGTTTCTGATATATTTCAAGCCAGTAGCCCAGCGCCTTGGAGCATAATTCTGGCAGGAGGCAAGCCAGCTGACAGTCGTGGCGGAGGCAGATATGAGGGGATAGAAGGTTGTAAGATGTCCCTGGAAGTGGTGGGGCAGGTAGTTCTGGGATGCCGCTGATTGCTTCTTGGCCTCCTAGAACCTCTTGACGACAGATTGAACTGCATTTCTGAAGAGGCCCGATAAGGTGACCAAGACATCCAGAAGATAAGCTCTGTTATTATCCACCAAATTGGACAGGTTAAGGTGTCTCTCCGTAGTCTCCATGAGTGTTATGAATCGGTCGACTGCCCTAGCTGTTTCCTCGGATGGAGATGTGGCCTGTTGCAGTTCTTGTATCACGTCAGTATCCACCACCCCGATCTCATCAGGGTTCCTTAAGACCCGCGGAACTAGCAGTTGGGGAGTTGTGGGAAATATAGTTGAATAAAATAGCTAAATGTAGTCGGGTACAAGTTGTAATCACACAATAGATTACAGCTACAAAGTATAACTACATGCACAAAAACCGGCACAAAAAAATCACTTAACACTACCAAAAGGCTGTGTTATAAACATGCAAGACTGTATCGCGTATGCTACAGTGTATGCTACAGTGGTAAATTTATTCATTGCACTGACCATTTTTTTCATGGCACATGTACAGTCCTATAATGCTATGTATTTTTCAACAGGATGTGATGTGGATAAAAGAAGAGAGCTCTTTGTGTTACTGCGTGCTGGAGTCACGACGCTGCTTTGTGCTCGTGGATCAGCCTGGCTGCTATGCTCTTGTTGGAACGCCCATCGGTGAATCTGCAGTAAAAAGACTTCGTATTGCAGTGTTTGGAAGCCTAGAGGGCGATATTTACACACTCCGGGTTTACTGCGTGGACGACACGCTACATGCTTTTCAGGTGACATGCCAAACAGTTTCAGTCAATAAGCAATCAATTTGTATGTTTTTTGCTTTTTTATTTTTATTAGGATGTAAATTACATAAAGAGTAGTAGATGTTACAAGCCAAAGCGACTAAATGGAAAGCTTGTCAATACTTGGAACAGCAACCCTGTATTCAAACAAAAAAAAAAGTGCAACTGGCAGCACTGATAAAAATCCGTCATTACCAAGCTATACATGCTGCCTTAAAGCTTTCTGATTCATGATAATGTTCTACATTGGTTAAAGTCTCATCATTTGGAGGTTCTCACTGCTGCTAAGGATGGACGGCTGTAGATGGCTAAATGAGGTCTTTTGTCTGGTGTCCGCCATTGGACATTTGATAGCTTTAGCATAAAAAATAAGTGTAAATCTGAAATCAACTTAAAAATAAAGCTGATTTATCGGTTGATTTGACTATAAGAGATCCTTGTAGCCTGGATATCAACTCGAGTCCTAGGTGTACCTATTAGATTTACATGCTTTTCCTCAGCCCACACCTTTAAATATGCCTCTGTCACACAGCGTTTTTGCAATAATTCGCAATAGTAGGTTAAAACTATTTTTTTTACACATTACTTCCGACTTGGGGGATACTTTCCCTTGAGAGTTTTTTCTCAGAGTGGTCGATAGTGGCCCAAACAGTGGCTTGGTTTATAGAAGGTATGGATGTTTTCCACTCTGTTTTAGGTTATGTGATGTTGGGAACAGGGTGTAATTGTCAGGGTTGCTTACCTTTGTGAGCTAAGAACATAACACATGCGTCATTCTAGCCTGCATGGAAAATGCAGAGCAGGGACTTAAATAAAAAGCATATGAATAAAAATGCACTACCGCTAAAATGCGGAAACTATTTAAGTGAAATAAGCGAATTTTTTTCTGTTCGTTGAACACTGCGATTTAAACGTTAAAATATAGAAGCGTGAAATAATCGATTTTACTAAGCTTTGCTTATTCATGTCATTATTCAACTGCTGCTACTGAGGTTTCATAGACAGGAAACCTGATTATGCCCGATTTAATAAATGTGCAATACTCATCTACATGTTTTTGACTATTCTTTTATTTGGTTGTGGTAGTTTATCTGGTTGTGGAATAGGATAAATAGGATAAATATTTTTGACCATGGATTATTACATTACATTATTTATTTAGTCATCTTTTATACCCTTATTCTGGGTCACAGGGATCTTCTGGAGTCTATCCCAGCCGTCTTTGAAAGGGCGAAAGGCAGGAGGGGTACACCCTGAATAGACACACACTCACTCACTACTATGGGCTAATCTAACATACATGTTTTTGGACTGTGGGAGGAAACCCAAGTACCTGGAGTAACCAGACGCAAACACAGGGAGAACATGCAAACTCCACACAGAAAGGCCCCTGCCGGTAATCGAACCCGGGACCTTCTTGCTGTGAGGCAACAGTGCTAACCACTCCTAGCATAGCAAGACACTCCCTCAGATTTAGTAACGCTCAACTAGTAATTTCAATGTCGGAACAGCCGAATCATTGGCTGTCTTTAAGAGGCGATTAAAGACCAGAGTCTTTCTTGAATACCTAGCACTCGACATTTAACAAAGAAAGTATTCATGCTTCCCCTTTAAATGGTTTTTGTGGTTTTTTGATTTGTGATCTAATGTACCAGTATTGAGCAGTTCAATGATGTGACTCAAAGCACTTTTGTACGTCACTCTGAACAAGAGCATCTGCTCATTGTTGTAAATGTAAATATAGACATGAGTCAAAATTAAAATCCAAATTCACATTACTTAGCAATCAAGACAGCCAATAACACATTATCAAGAATGATGAACTTCGATTGTAATTATTGGATAATCTGAGGCAACTCATTTTAAAATCTCACCACATCCCCTACTGGCTATTTCGTCACAAAATTCTATTAAATCTAATTTATGTGGCATTTGTTATCCATGATATGTTTCTTTAAATGATTTACAGACAGCTTGTTTGTTAAAGTTTTGTTGTGAAGTAGCACATCACACAACATCAATATGCAGTTCTGTCAGTAAAAGGAGGTTTGGGTAGATGCAAGTGCAGAATTCTATTAATAAAAACACACAAAAAAAACAAAGATCTCAAACAAGACACAAAAGATAAAACCCCAACAGTATGGCCTGACATAACACCTAGCATACCTAGCATAACATAGAAACAGAACTAGTGACTAAAGAGCACAGTAACATCAACAAAAAGAAGACCAATGCTGAGTAAAGCACAGGGGCATTTATACTTAATTACTAAATTAATTACTAAAGCTAATAAACTAAAAACAAAACATATTTAAACAATGGAGAACATAAGGAAAAAATGGGGGTTTCTTTCTGCTGGCTGACTGGGTATTTGAGCATCCTATTCCAGATTTAGTTCTACTGTTACACCTTTAATAACGTACACACCTCTAGAAAGGCTGTCCACCAGATTGTGAATAAGATGTGGGAATTTTTCTATTCAGCCTACAGTCAGCATTCAAGTTCATCCCAAAAGTGTTCAGTGGGGTTGAGGGGTTGAGGTCAGGGCTCTGAGCAGAGCACTCGAGTTCTTTCACTCCAACCATAATTCATCATGTTTTTTATGGCGCTCCGGGGCTTTGTGCACAGGGCATTGTCAATAGTTCAGTAGTTGAATTTTCACCACTTCAGCTTTTAAAGTGCAATTTGCACCGCACACAGAGGTAATGTACAAGGCACTCCCGAGTGCAGTCCAGATAATAATAAGCTACAACTATAGAAATTGAACATTAATTTTTGGAAGTCCTATTATGTGGCTGCATCAATCGGTGTTCTGCACTGCTCCAGATCATATACACACACTGACTTTCAGCCTCAGCATTTCCCTCAAGCAATCTGTATGTCCTTGCTTCACTCTTCTCTCCTAGTTTCCATCTAACCCCTCACATTCACTTGCTCACTCACTCGCTCACCCTTATTCCATTATACAATCTCCATTTGCTTCCAATTAACCTTACGTTCTCTTTTTCTCTTATGTTTCTCATGTGTGTAGGAGGTGTTGTGGTTGGAGCAAGCTCAGTGCGGTCGTCTCCTGGGAGAGCCGTGCACTCTGTTCTTCACTAGAAGACACTCTAACCTGCAGATCTCCATCCAGGATGTTTCACCTCACTTTATTTGGAACATCAAGCCCTTCGCCACCTGTCAGGTCCTGCCTCAATCTTTGCATATTTATTATGCCATGAAGTATAATATTCATGATCCTCAGGTAGTAAGTGATGCTAGTGGAAAAGTGGCTTTTTGGTTATTTAGAAATGATAATGTGAAAAGTCACAGAAACACAATATTTATACAATGAAACACACACACTCAAAACCACACCCACATTATAGCAAAATAGGAAAAAGCTTTTAGGAAATCCAAGAGCCAATCGACTAAACTGCACAGGACATAAAGGACGCCTGTTGTTTGGTCACTGTGTGTATGACACAATGTTATATATATACATTTATTAAGAGCATTCAACACACACCTACCATGCCATTATTTTTTTCTTTACATTTTGATGGGATTCCATTCCAGGAATTGTTTTTTGTGCTATTGACAAACAATATTAACAGCTGGTTGAGTAGGTGTGATTAAAAAAGCGGGAAAATGGTTAAAAAAAAAGAAATAAATAATTAAAAAAAGAAATACAATAAAAGAAAATAAGGAAAGTATATTGGAGATAATAATAGAATATAGAGAAAGATAGCTGGTAGTGGTAGTGCAGCGGTTAAGTTGTTGGACTGCTAATTGAAAGATTGGAGTTTAATCCCCAGCACCACCAATTTGCCCACTTTTGGGCAGCTGAGCAAGGCCCTTAACCCCCAATTGCTCAGAAAAGCACTTTATTTCAGGCACACATACATATACGCACATGTTGTTCTACTGGGTCAATAAGATCCTTACACTGATGTAATTATAATGCCTTATCCTTTCTAAACAAAGGAAATGTCTTAGGTTATGTATGGAAATGAGTCGTTGCATCAAAACACTATGGGAACAATTCCGCCTGACCTTGGTATCGAGCATGAGCAATCAGTCCAATGTAAGAGTGACACATCACGGACGGTTAATGTAAGCGACCAGGAAGTATAAAGAAACATCCAGCAACACAAGTTAGTTTCAAGAGCTAAAGAATCAGTATCTTGTTCCTTCAGGAAACCATAGTTACATACGTAACCTTGAATGTTTCCTTTTGTCTAGAAAATAATAGGGTAGTTTTTGGGTTTAAGGATAGCATTGAGCTATTAAGCTGAATTATAATTACATCAGTTAAAGGGCCTTGTAGACCCAGTAGGACAACAATGTGTGCCTCTATGTATGTGTGCTTTTCTTAAAATAATAGCTTTCTTTTTCTCCTTTTATTTTTCATCTTCAATTGTTCTTCCCAATTGTTCTTTATTTCTATTGTTCTCTGCACCATACTACCAAGCCTCTGTCCTGTGTGTGTGTGTGTGTGTAAAAAACACGATCAGGACATGAGTCATAGAAGCAGATAAATGTCTTTGAATAGTACCAGCCTGCCACATCACAGATTTCCACCAAGAAAAGCAAATGGGATGGTCTTAACCACCCACCTGCTTATTGTCTGCTCTGTAGCGTATATTGGGCGTACTGAAATCGATGAACAGTTGTTATGACCTTCTCCACAGGGCAGCTCTGTGGACATAGGTGCTCAGGGCTTTGACTGGGCACAGAAGCTTCAGTCATTCCTGGTTGATTCTTTTTGGTCAAAAACTTGACAGGCACTTTCTTTAATAGGTTCAGAAGTAGACTCCCTAGAACCACCGCCAGGTACCAGGCCGGAAACCTTGCAGGTTGCCGTGCATGTCTCAGTCTCCAGGTGCCACAGAAAAAAACATGTAATGAGCAGGTTTTTCCCACTGACTAGTTAGAGGGGCTTGGTAAGCAGCTAAGCAGCCACAAACACCTTCAGAATGAATATGGGAAATATTTCCATTTCTACTCAGGAAGGCTGTTTTTTAAGGAGCTCCACCACTCCACTCCATAGGCTTTAGCCCCTGTCACTACAGGATGTCTGCTCCATGATTTAGTTACCAAAGCATATAAATTGCTTATAATGAGCAGTAATCTCCACGCTGCCAGAAAGTCTGCTAGATAAACCAGCCTTTAGAGGTTTGGAGGTGGCTTTGCCCTGAAGTACTAGAGGTGGCAGGGTTAACAAAACAGCTTCCTGAGAATGCTTCCAAAGAACCCTGTTAAAACCAGTCCATTAAGACAGTTTTTGGTTTAGCTAGAGTAGCCATTTTGATGCCCTAAATGACCAACAGGACCAACAAGGCTGACAACTATAGCTTCTTTAGTGTAGAAACAAAGTGGTCTTGTGCAGTGCACATGCAAAAGGCGACAACTAAGAACCCGGCCCACTGAAAGTCGCTGTGCCCTGAAAACCGAAGGTGCCAGGGTAACAGAGCAGTCCTTTGAGGACGTGTCACAGATTGATGACTTAAAACTCCGGACGAGTCTTTCTGATGGGTTCTGACTGTAGTAAAGTCTGAAATTATGACGAGTGTGACATAGAGATCATGTTCGTACAGTCTAATTTTAAGTAACAATTTCAAAAGACTATTAAAAATTGCACAGTGTAAGGGAGGCTTCAGTCTGTGATCTAGCAAACCGCTATACATGTAAGTTTTTGTTACATATACTGTACATTAGTGCACAGTGTTATTTCTTTTTTGGCATGTCCCATCTTGGGCGTTTTGAGTCCGAGCACAGGGTCAGCCATAAAACTGTTCCACTGGAGCTAAGAGTGTTTAAAGGCCTTTGATCAACAACCCAAAGCACTAATTATTTGAGCTACCAATGTTTTTCATTCTTTGTATTCACTAATAGAAACCTCAAAACACTTTTGTACATCATTTTGGATAATGGTTTCTGAGTAATGATGGAAATGTTATCAGGGAATGATGGAAATGTCCATCAGTTTTACAGGTGATGGGTGCCATTTTCAAAAAAAGGGTGCTTGGGGATAATACAAGACAAAATAGCTCGGCTTTTAAAACACTTACTTTTAAAATATTAGTTATAAGTAATATCTCTTCTTCTTTACTTCCTTGCTTTCTTGCTGCCTGATTCACATAAATTTATCCTGTTCCTGCACAAAGTCTGTGGATAATTTTTCTTATGCACAGTGTCTGTAAAATGCAATGCATCAGTGGAGCAAATCTCAGCAAAAAACATCCATACAGCGAAAAAGTTTTTTTCAACCCAGTAACACACTTCCCGCACAGACCACTATGCCAATTCATTGCAATGACTTTCCTGGGGTAAAACTTTTGTCATCTTAGTCCATTAAAAAAAAAAAATGAATAAGGACAGAAGCAACTTAAAATAACTCATTACTTTAAACCTACTTAGTGTAAAAGGTGGACCTTAAAAATAACCTCAAATCTCGACTTCAATCTCTTGTTATCTCACTTTCTCTCTCTCTTCTGCATATTCACAGGAGTTCTTTTACACTCGGGTCTGGTGCAGTACTGCATCCCCTTTGCGTTGTGCCTTCTCTCTGCAGTGCCACAATACAGCAGCCAATCAGCTCTCATGTAAGATCAGCGTGAGGCAGGTCAAAGGTCATGAACAGATCCTGCAGATTTCCACCACCCTGGCTGAGGTTCGCAGCATACATAGAAACCCATAGGAAAGCGCAAGCACAATTTTTTTCAACATGCTTATACAAAGACAAAAATATGTGTACATAGAGTACCAGGATGTAGTGCTGTATTTATTGCAAGGAATAAGAAGACCTCCTACTTTACTTTACTACTAGTTTTTACCTTACAATTCAAAATATTAAAGTAAAATCATAAACAGTTATACATTTATTTGTTAAGTATGCAGTCAGATAAAGTATAGAATTTATGGTAAAAGTAATAATCCAGCTTTTTCTGGTTAAAATTAACCGTTAGCATGTATACTGTAAATTCTATGTGCAGTATATAACAGTAAAACGGTAATTAAATTTATCTTTCACTGTACATTTTGTCCTACAATCAAAATAGACTATGTGCTGGATTAGTTGCTATTTTCTAGGTGAACAAAGTATATCATTTATGGTAAAAGAAATAACCCAGCCTTTCCTGCTTAAAATAAACTGTTAGTATGTATTATGTAAACTCTATGTGCAGTATATAACAGTTAATACGGTAATTTAATTCAATGCCAATTTAAAGCATTAACCCACTGTACATTTTGTCTTACAAGCGAAAATAAAGTATGCGCTGGATCGGCTGCTATTTTTTATTACGAGACGCAGAATAACTAGCTATTTTTGTTAAAACAAACTTGCAGACATTAAAGCGTTGAATACAAACAGGACTGTTTATGCAATAAATGTATATAGGTAAAATAATATATAGGTAATATGTGCTATTAGATTAGCTAGACATTACTAAACACAAAAGTGATCCTCGAAACCTCTCAAAAGACATACGCAACTCGACATTAGCATAATCTTGTTATGCTAATTGATCAAGTTTCACATATTCTGAAAAAAAGAAAGCACAGATACATCATTCCAAGGACACTATTGTTTATAAAAAAAAAGGCATGAACACATACATTTACCTGCTCACTGTCCCATATTTATTCATTGCTTTTATTCATTTTCCATTTTTTTTTAAATTCCAGAGCCAAAGAGAAGTGGTGCCATTTTTCAGTCAGTCAGATTCTACTATTTCCTCTCAGACAGGGGACAAAGCTTTCAAAATTCCCCTCTCCATACGGCAGAGGATTTGTGCCACCTTCGACACAGCCAATGCCAAAGGCAAAGACTGGCAGCTTCTAGCCCAGAAACTGCACATAAACAGGCAAGTTACACATACACATAAACACACACACACACACACACGCACGCACAGTGGCCACGTTACATCATAAATGCTTGCGTCCACTCACTTCCGTGCCAAGAAAAAAGGAAACCAGATTAACATCAGAACAGATATTAATAAGGAAAATGGAACACACTCCCTATGGCTTAATTTATTTCAAATCTAGTTTCCATCTCCCCATGGAAAGCCTTTACAAAGATACAGTAGATCTGCCAGTTCCTCACATTATGCACAAAATGTATTATGCAGATGTTCATCATTTAAAAAACTTAACTGCTGTTAATTTGCTCATCTCGCTAACAGTGCATATAAATCCAGTCTATTTCCGTAGAGAAAATCTGTCACCAGTATACCCAATTTTTTTTTTAATGCATTGCAACGTTTAAAGCAATACGGGCTGTCAAATCAAAATGGTTTAAGAATGAACGACTGTAGGATTTTGCTGGATTTTCCACCCGTCCAGCTCTGCAGGCGGCGTGTAATGAGACGTGCTTTCTTGTTAAGCGGATTTCAGCAATTAACTCTCCAGGATGTGTGTGAGAAGATAGAGAGGTTGTGATGCTGAGAATAATGCAGCACCGTCTCCTGCTGGAGAGAGATACACATTACAGGATTTTTTTGTTAGTTTGCCAAATGTTGTCTTCGATAATCCTCTGCAGTTAGCAGTTAGGAAAGTATTTATAAAATAGCAGTTTATTTTACAGTTTGAAATAATAATTAGTGTAGGACTAGTAGGCAAATATTGTTATTTTACCTTAATAATTAATTTTCTTTAATTAATTAGTTGAATTGTTAGATTTTTACTTTTGAGATTATTTGATCATGTTACCTAATCTATATTATCTATATTACCTTATCTACCCATCAGACTGTAAAATAGAATGAAGTCACAGAAAATAGAGTCGGAATTAAGCCTGCCTGTAGCACAGTGGTAGAGCAGTGGTGAAGGTGTTGGACTGCCGATGCCAATTGGACTGCTGGGCCCCTGAGTAAGGCCCTTAACCCCCAATTGCTCGGTTGTATAAGCGAAATAAATGTAAGTCGTTCTGGATAAGGGCTTGCGCCAAATGGCGTAAACGTCAAGGGCAGTTATAAGTCATGAAGGAAGTGTTAGCACAGTGGTTAGAGTGTTGGACTACTTATAGGAGGATTGGGGTTCGATTCACAGAACTACCAAGCTGCCACTGCTGGGCTCCTGAGCAAGGCCCTTAACCCCCCATTTGCTCAGTTGTATGAGATGAATGAAAGTCACTCTGCATAAGGGCATCTGCCAAATGTCGTAAATGTATGTGATGCCAATTGATCAGTTTAAAGAAAAAAAAGCTACTGTTAGCTACCACCACAGTTCAGTGTAGTGACTGTAGTGACGCTGCTACTGTCCTAGCTAATTAGTCAATCTCACACTCATTTTCAAAAAACACTTACGAAAAAGATACTGAAACTGTTTTAGCGAAAGCAAGGCCATCTCAGCATAAGGAACTTCCTACATTTTTTAAGCCTAATTTTTTTTTTTAGGCCTTTATCCATAGCCTTAAACTTGGAGATGCTGACTTTAAACTCAGAAGGAAAATGCCTGGGTAAAAAAGTGTCCATATGGTTCTAAGGCTGATACAATCACAAAACTAAAAATGCTTCGATACTAGTTACACTAATGAGAAAATTTGCATTTAAACACAGTGTTGGTTATTGGAAATCTGTGACCTGCACAAAGCTCAAATTCGTTTTTTTTTTTTTAAATTGGTTCCAATCGTAATTATCTCTTATCATATGCTGTCAAATCTTTTAGTAGCACTAAACTCCTGGTCTAGGTTCACCAAAAATCTAAGTAGTCTTAAGAAGTCACAATCTTAGAAACGCTATATGAAAGAAATTCTATGGGAACATAGATCACATTCATAACTTTAAAGACGTTCCCCTTTTTTCAAACTCGAGCCGCCTCAAAACGCTGTGGAAAAAAGATACCCACACTGCTATAGGGCCACATCACTGTCATGTGTGAGACATGACAAAAAGGTCATGTGGTAGCCTGAGTTCAAGAAAATGTGTGCTAAAGGGAATAGCTCACAGCATGACTGAAAGCTAAGACCTGGTAGTTGCCAGGCCTTGACAGCATGTGTGTTAAAGAGACAGACCCGCAACCTTAGTCACTGTCCCGTGTACTGGTCTGACCTTCTCCACTAAGTCGCCTAAATCTATTTGACTAGAGCTCGCGCTTGTCATGTTTCAGCCATTTCTGGTCTGAGTCCTCAAAGGGAGGAGGATAGAGAGCCAGCAGCATTGTAGGGCTCTGTTTGTTTGTGGGCACTTTAGAATCATACCCAGGTTGAGGGCGAAGGAAGGCCTTAATTATGCCTGGCAGAAAGGCAAGTTCCACCGAGCCTGGAGTTACACATTCAAGTTGGATGGAGATACCTATGCCAAAAATGCTCCTGCTGAAAATCAGGGACTGTACCCACTGGGTCTCCTACTACTCACAGTGAGTGGGTTTCACCTGGAGCCCAACAAAGCACCAGGGATACCACCCTGGTGCTTGCTGCTGGGGACCATCTTCTTCTACAGACCCTGCTTGGGTGTCCTTGTGTGGGGGGCCATGAGTTTGATTGGGGTAACCCACCTCTTGAGGGCGCTCTGAATTGGCTTTTCCACAAAGAGACACCCTATTGCTCTTCCTAGGGTCCTTAATAGGGAATTATAATGTTGCTGCTTGTCTCCTCACCTTCTTGCATGTAAGCAAGCTGCAGCTTGACCTGTTGCAATGTAAGCCTTCACCACTTAGCTTGAGTTGGCTCACATTGGCCTAATAGGAAACCTCAGAGCTTTCAGAGATGCAGATGTTTTGAGCGACAGGCAGCTTGCCAATGTCTGTTCTACCCTAGGCATAGCTAAGTACCCCTGCTCTCTTAGACAAGTATTATCTAACTGGTTGCTGTTAAAGAGCCTCAGAGGAAGATTAAAGCAACCAAAGATCATCATCCCCAAGCGTGTGTTAGGGCAATAGCTCACAGAGTCGGATCTCTTGACAGCTGACCTAGCCTGCTTCACTCCTAGGCAGGCCACACACAGAATGAATCAGACGCACCTGTAACCCTCGTTTTCACTTTTCTTTAAGTCATGAATCCTGTTTCTTACCATAGCTGGATACTTCTCTGTTTACTTCCTAGTTTTTTACTGTACCTTGCCCGTGAATAACCATAATTGTCAATTGCTTTCTGATTGCTGGTTTTATTTCACACGAGTGATCGCATCCCAGTTATTTATATCCATCCTAAAGCTTTAGATAGCTGCCTACGATAAACTATTCATTGTCTTATGTGTTTAGTTTCTGCAATCTTTAAATATACTATTTTTTTACTGCTAACTCCTGATAAATTAATTTTTCTATAAATAATAAATTTTAACGGCAGCACGGTGGTTAAGCAGTTAGCACTGTTGTCTCACAGCAGAAGGTCCTAGGTAGGTATCCCCTGCAGGGGTCTTTTTTTGTGTGGAGTTTACATGTTCTTCCCGTGCTTGCGTGGGTTTACTCTGGTTTCCTCCCACAGTCCAAAAACATGTATGTTAGATTGATTAGTGATTTTATATTGCACATCAGTATAAGTGTGAGTGCGTGCGGTTGTTTGTCTGTATGTGGCCCTGCAATAGACTGGCAACCTGTCCAGGTTCTGGCTTTCGCCCAATGATAGCTGGAATAGACTCCAGCAAATCCCAGTGACCCTGATAAGTAACAACCGGTAAAGACAATGGATGAATGGTCAGATTTTACGGTAATAAATAAGATAAATTATTTGTCAATTTGTCTTTAATCATACATGCATTAACTAAGTTAACTACGTTCCGATTTCTTATTGTAATCCACGTTGATTTTAATTCTTTTTATTTACAGAAATCTGGGTTACTTTGCACGGCAACCAAGTCCCTCAGCAGCAATTCTATGTTTGTGGGAAGTTCAACATCAGGAACTTGGAGATTTGGACTCTCTGGCCAGTGCCTTAGAGGAAATTGGACGTGTACAGGTCAAACAATCTGGCAGTCTATGTAATAAGGACCACTCCAAACAGCAGAGCATCACAGGCAAGCTGGATGAAACCAAACACTCCAACTCTCTTAGCCTCAGTTACTCCAAAAACTCATCTAACATCACTAGAATGTTGGAAACGTCTGAAAAAATGGATGAGATACTTAAACTGGACCAATCAAGTTACCATACTGGCAAGACTCCAACTACTGACCCCACTATTGAGCTGTACAACAATGGTTTAGAACATTCTTAGGAAATAGAGGGACAATAAGCATAAACAACAAGCAGCTCGTAGAAAACGATGTGGACACTAGAGGCAGCGCCTCCCTCTGTTGTACTGTAAAAAAAAAAGGTTTTGAGAAACTTAAACGAAGTTACTCAAAGTTAAAGCAATGCAGTGACAGAGTATTTGTGTGAGCATTGAGCAAAGGAGATGCACATATGTTGCAAATATTAAGTAACTTTTCGCGATGGATTTAAAGATTTAAACTATACAGAGGTTCGAATTTAGAAAAAAAAAAACAGCAAACAACTGAAATGGAACCCATAAAATGGGCTGTAATCACACTCTTGAACCCTGTCTATTTCGCATCTATCTCTGACGCCCCCTTGTTGCATTTCAAATATTTACAGGCTTTGTAATTCTCAGTCGTTTGTAGGAAAGCACTAGTTTCAACTTTTGTTCTTACTTTCTGTCAGAAATGATGCAGAAACAAAGAAAACGACTAGGACAAGAAATAAAACAGGCATTTCGACATGTAATTACAGTAAATGCTTTTTTTGGACACACGCTTTGTAAAAAAAAAAAAAAAGAGTATGGAGTTTATTTATGAAGAGACAGAAATAGCACTATATTGTATTTTAAACAGATTAAAAACCCAGAGGTAAAGAGTGATTATAAATAAGAAATTACCTTCTAACAGATCTTTATGCTTTATGTCCCTTTAAGACTAGTAAATGGTCAAAATTTTTATTTTGATTGGCAGATCCGCCAGGACATGTAGTACTTTATGGCAGTGGTTTAAAGGTGTTTTTTTTTTCGTGCAAAAGGTTTTGCTCATTGTTACGTCTACATATCCATCATTTTCAAAACAATTACACATACCAGTATGGAGGGCCATAAAGAACAAACTATAAGAAAATAATAAATTCTTTAAGATTTAATTTATAGTTGGGGCAGCATGGTAATTTAGTGGTTAGCAGTGTTGCGTCACAGTAAGAAGGTCCCGGGTTCGATTACTGGGTAGGGGCCTTTCTTTGTGGAGTTTGCATGTGCTCCCTGTGCTTGTGTGTGTTTACTCCGGGTTCTCCGGTTTCCTCACACAGTCCAAAAACATGTATGTTAGATTGATTGGTGATTCTAAATTGCCCATAGGAATAAGTGTGTGTGTGTGTGTGTGTGTTTGGCCCTGTGATAGACTGGCTAGGGTGAACCCCTACTGCCTTTTGCTCTTTCAGAGACGGCTGGGATAGACTCCAGCAGATCCCTTTGACCCCAAATTAGGGAATAAGCCGGTATAGAAGACGAATAAATGAATATATTAAATTAAGCTTCACAGAGGATTAAAATGTCCTAGGAGAGAAGCTAGCTTCTATCTGTTGCATATATTTTCCATACATTTTTTCATCAAATAAATGATAAAAATATATCAATTATAAAAGCTTGTTTGTTTAATTATATATAATTTTTTTTATAATTATTATATTATATGTAATTATTTATTAGATATAATTTTTTTAGTATATTTATTAGGAAATGATTTTTTATATGCAGTACCCCCAACAGACCACTGGGAGGCTCTCGTAGCTCTGGTGCTGATTGTTACACTAACGTGAAGTGAAGTAAAGTAAAGTAAAGTAAAGGGGGAAGGGGTACACAATAAACCACATTGTTGAGGAAGAAAATGCAACTGTCAATTAAATAATAATTTTTAAATCAATTTATTGAATATCAAGTGATTAATTAGGAAAAGAAAGAGGTCTGTCTATAAATAATTACAACATAAATGAACAATAAAATAACAATTAAATTAGGTCCTTCATAGTGCACACACACACACACCTACACACACATATAAGTGCATTGTCACAATACTCACTATAAAGTCTACCTTATTTCATCTGCATTATGTTTCTATATATGTATCAAAATGTTTACTGTACCAGACAGTTAATTACTTATACTAATTAATGATAAAATCAACCAGATCGGTCTTAAAAATTTACTGCTAAACAGATCAATTGGGCTCATTGGTGGGAATTTTACACAAAATTTACAAAAATGAAAAAAAAAGTCATAATCACTAGCGTTTTATCAGAATCAACATTATTTTCCCATGCCGACTATATAAAGTGAACACTGCTAATGAACCTGCGTTATTCGTTTGCAGGTGTTTTGTAAATAATACAATTAAAATGAAAGAATTAAAAAAGCCAAATCATTTGTGCATAAAAAACAACTGAAAAGAAGAGACTGTTCCAGCAAACAGTATGAACATATAAAATGGCGCCTCTATGATTTGCATAATTAGAAAAAATTCATTTTGTAACTCGTCAAGTTTGAGAATCTGTGTGAAAAATGTGTTTGAAAACAATGAATGAAACTGAAAACTGGATTGTTCTCTAAAGAGAACTGAATGTGCATTTGTGTGCATGAGAGTGTATGCGCTTGTGTGCATAATTTTGTGTGTGTTTGAATGTGAGTGTGTCTGAGTATGTGTGTGTGTGTGTATGACTGTGTATGTAATGTTATTAACTGGAAACTAACAGTTTAAATTTGACCATAATGGAGAAAGGACCACTTTATTTTACATTGTAATGCTTTTTGGAGAGACTTAATATTGTAGAAAAAAATTCTTTAATAAAATTTCTAAATAAGTGTTTTGGTGACCTTCATTTTGCATTTAGATCTACAGTATCTATCTATCTATCTATCTATCTATCTATCTATCTATCTATCTATCTATCTATCTATCTATCTATCTATCTATCTATCTATCTATCTATCTATCTATCTAGCTAGCTAGCTAGCTAGCTCCCGAACACGCTTCTATTATGACAGTGCCCCTGTGCACAAATCTCCATGAAGATTTGGCGTTATGGATAGGCCCAGACTACAACAAACTGGAACACTGACTGCACAACAGACCTCCTTAACCAACATCGGTAAAAATAAATCCCATAGCCACCCTACAAAATGTAGTATAAATTCCTTTCAGAAACAAAAAGCATATTGTGACAGCAAATTGAAGAAAAGATCTGAAAGAAGGTATTTAAAAGAACACATGGTTGCGATGATCTGCTGTCTTTAGCCAAATCTTTAACCATATAGTGTATACATCGTATACATCAATACATCTATATACTGTAGGTGGTTGTTGGGGCTGAAGAATTGGGGACTCAAGTCCCACCTGAGTGCATAGAGTTTATGTTCAGCTGATTGGCATCTCTAGCTCCCCTTCACTCTAAGGAAGGAAAAAAGGAAGGAAGTCCTGTGAGAAAGGAAGGAATGAAAGAAGGAATGAAGGAAGACCTGTGAGAAAGGAAGGAAAAAAGAGATGTGAGAAAGGAAGGAGGAAAGAAAGGAAGGATGGAAAAGAGGAAAAGCTGTGAGAGTTGAGGTGAGATAAGGGGACAGAAGGAAGGAAGAAAGTCCTGTGAGAAAGAAAGGAATAAAGGTAGAAAGGAAAAAAACAAAAAAAAGGAAGGAATAAACAAAATTGCTGCTATAGATTTGCTTTTGTTTACTGCTATCTATCATTTAACGAAAGAATGCATGCCACTGATTGACGATGTAAAATTCCAGATGATTCGTCTGTAAAACTCTTCATGGCCTGGATGGTAAAGCTTATCATAGCACCATTTTGGGGATGGCCCACGACCCGCTCAGTTGCCAGGACAGTTTGTCCTGGTCCTGGTCCCGGCTCTGCCAGAGAGTCACTACTCTTACCCCAACCCCTCTCCCCCCAAAAATATTTAGGTGGTGTTTGAGTAGTGGGTACGGGCATGGCGGGCATGGCGGGCATGGCGTGAGCAGTCTTTGCAGACATGGTGCGATCAGTAGACCTTAGCGGGCCGGCAAATCTGTGGATCGTGGCGGGGCCAGCGGATCTGTGGACCATGGTGGGGCCAGCGGCTTAGAGGACCATGGCGGGACCAGCGGGTCAGAGGACCATGGCGGGACCAGGCTTGGCTGGAGGCCCCTCTGGCATGGCATCAGGCTTGGAGTCTTTATTTATCTTCTGATCAGGCGCTTAGGGGGTAGAGCCGTAGAGTCCCTTGGGATCCCAGCTGCTCTAGTCGATCCCATCTGTGGATCGCAGAGCGGTGGCCATCTTGACGTTTGGCTAAGGCATGGCGGCCATCTTGGAGCTTGGCTGTCAAGCAGTGGTCATCTTGGAGCTTGGCTGCGGAGCGGCGGCCATTTTGGAGCTTGGCTGTGGAGAGGCAGCCATCTTGGAACTTGGCTGCGGAGCGGTGGAGTTGCAGGGTTCTTTGTTTGTTAACCCTACAGTAAACGAGGAACCACTTAGCTGCAACACATAATCCATGTATTACCCCAGGGACCAGGAAATTTTTCCCCTTGGCATTGAACAGTGAACAGTGTCCCTCAGTCCAAAGCAAAAAATGTCCTTTAGAGCAATGTCATAAAACTTTCAGAGGTCACATAGTCCACAGAATTCCCCCACATACTCCTCAGTGGAGGAATTGCCCTGATGAAGGTGGACACCAAACAATAACCAACAAGAAGACAGGGTGACACAGAACTATAAATACACAGGGAACTTAACAAGGCACACCTAAACACAATCACAAACACAGAACTAAACAACCAATGAAAACAAGACACAAGGACAAAGAGAATCACATGACAGGACAACAAGGGGACACAACAGGAAGTAATTAAAACAAACTGCCTAGGCTAGCTTAGCTAGATAGCATAGCATAGCTTAGATAGCTAGCGTAGCTTAGCCTAGACATAAAACGATAAACATAAAACATGAAACAATTACATAAAAACCTTACAGTGGCTTATGATTGAGGTGTTGGACTACCAACCTGAAGATTGTGGGTACATTTCCCAGCTCCACCAAGCCACCACTGTTGGGCCCCTGAGCAAGGCCCTCAACCCCCAATTGCTTTTTTCTATAAAAGAGATAAAAGTCGCTCTGGATAAGGACGTCTGCAAAATGCTGCTAATGTAATTTCTAAGCTGTAACATGGGGATCATGTTCGTACAGACTGACAAGCACTTGTAAACTCGGCTTTACTGACATTAGAAAATAGCGTCTCCGTGCTGTCCTGCTGTTGGGATGCCTGTACTACCTCAATTAAATTCGCTCTCTTCTTTTCCCCCACTTCCTTTTCCCCCCAACTTTGTCTCTTTCTTTTGCTCTCCCTGCCAGATGAAAGGCCTCTCAGACACCCACTCCATTCGCATACCATTCAGTCCAGCACACACAAAACGCCTGTGTACTGCTGAGAGCGAGACTGAGAGAGAAAGATAGAGAGAGAGAGAGCGTTGTCAAGAAGTGTGAAACAAAAAGGTCACAGCTCAATGTGCAACAGAAGTCTTCAGAAAAAAAAGACAGATGGAAAAAAGAGAGAGAGAGAGAGAGATCAGCATAAAATAGTCAGACAGAGAGAAAGAAAAAGAAAGATAAAGTGAGAGATTGACAGAAAAGAGAAAGAAGCAGAGTCATGTGAGGCTCATGAGAGTCTAAAGTCTCACACACACAAACAGCACTGCTTTGGACATGTTTTGGAATTTACTTCCTCTGTAGCTTGGATACATGCTTAACTTTTATTTGGTTTTTTATGGATCTACACAAAGAGTCTCTTCTGTTCCTGTTTTATTTCACCCAGCGACATATAGCAAATATAGACCCATCTTTTTAATGTATTTTTGATTTTCTAGCCCTTCTCTTTCCTTCTTATTTGTGTTCTCATATTTATATGATTTATGGAATGCACATTATGGATGGATGGATGGATGGATGGATGGATAGATAGATAGATAGATAGATAGATAGATAGATAGATAGATAGATAGAAGGAAGCAAGAAAGCAATACCTATTAGAAAGAAAGGAAGGAGGGAAGGAAGACTTCTGAGAAAAAAAATGAAGGAAAGAGGAAATACCTCTGTGAAAGGAAGAAATAACTGTGAGAAAGAAAGGAAGGAAAGAATGTCTGTGAGAAAGGAAGGAAGGAAGACCTGTGAGAAACAAAGAAAGGAAGAAAGAAGGGGAAAAAAGGAAGTAAGAAAGAAAGAAAGACCTTTAAAGAAGAAAAAAAGAACTGTGAGGAAGAAGGGAAGGAAGGAAGGAAGGAAGAAAATGAAGGAGGGAGGGAAGGGAAGGGAAGGAAAGGAAGGAAGGAAAGGAACCCTTAAGAAAGAAAGAAAGAAAGAAAGAAAGAAAGACCTGTTAGAGTGTATATATTCAAGCTTGAAGCAAAAAAAAGGTGACAAACAAATGGAATTTTTTGACTTAAAAAAACAGAAAGAGAGTCAGGAAATAAGAAAGAGAGAGAGAGAGACAGGATCTGCTGTTGGGGAAGATGTTCTGAATCCCTGTTTTAAAACTTAATTTGTCGTAATTTGGTAAACATAAGAATGCTTCGAGGGTGAAGGGGGAAGAGATGGATTTAAAGCAGAAGAGTCTGTGTGTGTGTGTGTGTGTGTGTGTGTGTTGAGAGAGAAAAGGGGCACACACACAACAGGCTGCATGCTTTAAATTACTGTACATTTGTACAAAGTGCCAACTGCTACAGACCAGACCAGACGAGCGTCTCTTTCACTCTCTCTCTCTCTCTCTCTCTCTCTTACACACACACGTTCCATTGTAAGTTTAAAGTCACACACATGCACAAGTAATTATGTTCGCATAGCAATCCAGCAGTCTCTCTCTTTATCTCTCTCTCGCTCTCTCTGTCGCTCCTTATTTGTTCTTAGTCTACGTCTAGTCTCCCTCTCTCTTGCTCTCTCCCTTCCACTCTGTTCCTCTATCTTTTTCTCTTAAACTAATTATTGTTTCTGAATTTATTAATTATTGCTTCTATATTTATTATTATTTATTAACTTTTTATATAAATATCATTTTTTTTATAGTTTGAATTTAAATTATAAATATACATTTAATTTGAAACACACACACACACACACACACACGAACACACACACACACACACACACACACACACACACATCCATTGACAATTATAGTAATATAAATGGGAAAAGTCATAGCTCAGTGGTTAGGGTTGAAATGCTAATTGAAAGCTCTGGGTTTAATACCCAGCCCCACCAGACTACCACTGCTGGGCCCCTAAGCAAGGCACTTAACCCATAATTGTTCAGTTGTAAAGATACAAATCGGTCTACAACGTGTGTCTTAGGACTGGGGAAGGAAACTGAATTATAGACAGAAAACGCCATGAAGCCCTAGAGGAAAAAACAAACTCATAGAGCAGAGGGATTCGAACCCACAACCCGAAAGCTTCAAAGCATATATCCTGATTGAACTGTCAAATAAAAATGTATCATCTAATTCTGCGGTATACCATGTTAATTTTACATAAAAATACATTACATAAAAATGTATTTAGATTTCTGATATAAAAATTTGTATAACAGATTAAATTTGACCTAAGGACATATTTGTCACTTTCTGTGATGGAATGAAGCAGGAGCAGGAGGACGAAGAGATCGGATACAACAGGATTTTATTAATGAAAACAAAGAAACAAACTACACAAATAGGAGACTTAAGAGATCTATGGAAAGGAACTAGCATAAAAAACCGATTAGCATTCATTAGCGATTAGCATTAGCGACTTAGGCTCCGCAATTAGCATTAGTGTCCAGACTAAAACATCTGCGATCAGCGTTAGCGGTTAGCATATGGCTCGAGGAAAACCAAGGGAATGGCGGGCGCCTAGAGAAACGAGGAACATCATAACAAAGTTTAAGATAAATTTAAAACAAACATGACAGAATTTTTGTCTGGAAAATTCATCAGAAGGTTCTATGGAATATCTTACACAAACACACAAATGATTTCATGAAGAATTTCCAAATACTAATCAACAAAAGTTTTCTCTTTTTCTTTTTGTACCGTCATTATGTCTATATTTGGTCATTTCCCACCCACCAGCTAGAAACTATTAGTGAGCCATGCTCATGCTAGGTCATGGCTCATCTAATTTAGTCAAAGCTTTGGGCTACCAGAAGGTCTAAGATGGGCAAGGAGGCATCTGACTGACATGTACAGAAAAGCAACCAATCACTAATTGTTTTGTTGTGTGGTGTATACATTAGATGTTTGTGGTGGATGTGGCGTCTGAGAATGAGACTATAGAATGTCTGAGGACAAAGACACTTATAATTAGCTTGTGCTTTGATTGACAGGAATAGAAGAACCACCTTCTCTTCCATTGTTACGTTTTCTGACAGTTTTACCACATGGAAGTTGAAAAAAATAATGTAAATCTGTAAACAGAAACACTAAGTGTGTGTGGTAACACAGTGGTTTAGTTACTGGACTGCTAACATAAAGGTTGTGGGTTTGATTCCCAGCACCATCAAGTTGCCACTGCTGGGCCCCCGAGTAAGGCCCCTAACCCCCAATTGCTCAGTTGTATAAATTAGCTAAATGTAAGTTGCCCTGGATAATTGTGTCTGCCAAATGCCAGAAATGTAACTTTATAACACATGGAGGTTTTTTTAAATTGCACTGTCTATAAAATACCTTACTACTACAAAGGTCACTTTTTGTGTGGATTGTGTGTGTGTGTGTGTTGTGTGTGTGTGTGTGTGTGTGTGTGTATCTGTGTGCGTGTCTGTGTGTGGTGTCAGGTGACTAATCAGCCCACATATATTGTTTGTTGGCAAGACTGGGGTATTCATGCTTTGAACTGCCTTAAACAAACAATTGACGTCATGCAAATTACATACACACACACACACACACACACACACACAAACACCCACACACACAAGCGCACACACACCTCTTAAACATTTTATTACAATTTCCTGCTTTCCACTCCTTTTCACAGCTCCATTGTAATTAACTTTTGCTCTTGCTTCTTTCGCCCACAGCTTTCTATGTAGCTAAATTTTTGGCACTGTGTGTGTGTGCGTGCGTGTGTGTGTGTGTGAGAGAGAGAGAGAGAGAGAGAGAGAGAGAGAGAGAGAGAGAGAGAGAGTGAGTAACTTGAGGTACAGTTATCCATGTTTAGCCGTCAGCCAGCGGGGAGATGGACACATACACAGACACACACACACACAAACTGGACTATGGTGAAAGCCAGTGATGCAGTAATGCTGTTGAGTCTGCTCTGTATTATTTGTGGATCTCACAACAGACACTCAGACACAGACACACATGTATTTTTTGCCGTATTACTATAAAACATTTTATTTTTTTTATTTAGATACACTATCCAGAAATATTTTACCAACAGTATAACTATTATTATAACTATTATAACTATTTAGTTTAGTTCAAACATTCTAGTTTAAGGTGGTTCAAGTGGTTGAGGCTCTTGGTTGTTCGTAAGGTATATAACACTGCGATTGGGCCCTTAAGCAAGGTCCTTAACCCCTTTCTACTATGTGAGTTATAGCATGGTAAAATATTCCTTTCAGAAATTATACCCCAAACTCCCAGCTTTGGAAGTTGGGGTCGGAGCAGAGGGGCAGCTACTGTAGGCTAGGGTAGCTTCTAACTTCAATCTATATAAGTGGAAACTAGGAAGTTGTAGTGCAGTACCCAAGGTGCTAATTCGAGGATCAGAGTTCTATTCTTAGCACCAGTAAGTTACCACTGCTGGGCCCCTAAACAAGGCCCTTAACCTTGGATTGTGTAGTAAATAAATATAAGTCAATCTGGAAAAAAGGTGTCTGCCAAATGGTGTGTAAATTTAAACTGTTCAAATCAGTTCCTGTCCAAAGTTAAGTTTATGGTTTTAAAGTGATTCCATGTACAATATCTTTGGGTTGGACATGTAGGACCATTTCCATGGACCCATTTATAGCATTTGGCAGACATCCTAATCCAGAGCAACTTACATTTATCTCATTTATACTGAGATAGTACTGAGCAATTGGGGGTAAAGGGACTTGCCTAAGGGGCCCTACATTGGTAGTCCAACAACTTAACCACTGCGTTACCACTTCCCACTGAATTCTGTAGGTTGTAGGTTGGAATTGGATTTTTTTAGATGCAACTGATGACTCCCAGGTCAGGCCTTGAGTATAAAACTTCTTCCACAAGCTACTGTAGAAATTTTATTCTCTATCCAAAGATTCTGACGGGACTACGCAGAGGAACGTGATGATGGACGTCTGTGATGCTCGAAAAGTAACTTTTAGAGATGGTTTATAGCACTATTGTATTTAAGTCTTTATGTAGCTTAAGTCTTTATGTAGCTAGAAATGTACTAGTAAACGTTTAGAGTGAATTAAAAGCTTTCATCAAAGTTGTCCTTAAATCATAACAATACCTGTCCTCGTCTTAGGACGATTCAGGTGATCATTTTTGTTCCACTTTCAACGTTAACTACTGTATTATGTGCATCTTTAGTGGGACAAAAACCCTACTAAAATAGACGTTCTCAATCAGTTTTTGCTTTAATGATGTAAAGATGACATGTGATGCTTTCTCCAGGATCACACCTGAAAACGGAAATATGGAGCCAATTTGTTCTGATTTCTAGGGCAAAGGTCATGTTTAAAGCTTGTGGCATCTTCATTAATGATTTGTCTGTATATGAGTCAAAATTTCTACGTGTTTTGCTTAAATGAAGAAATGAGCATCTATAGCAGTTCTTCGAGTAGGTGACTGAATAACATGCTGAAAGCTTTAAAAGAAAGGAAAGTCTTAAAACTGTGTTTATAAGCCTGTAATGTCATCGGAACAGTAGATGTCACTATCCAAACTGCTTACCTTGTTTATGTCTGATAACAGAGGGTTTTGGTCATCTCAGTCTTGTTGTTACATTATTAATCATTTTATTTACAGTTAACAAATCCGTCCAAACTAATTATTGGTACCACTTGACGATACCTGTATATGAATGAATATAATCTTACTTAAACATGAAGCTATGCACAGAGTGTGTTAATTCCATCAAGGTGTCTTTTCTTGTAAGTAACTAAGTAACAGACTATATTGTTAATTAATTTCTTTGTAAACACACACAGAATCATCTCGCCCTCAACTTTGGCCCCTTAGATTGGCAGCAGTTTTGCAGGTTATGTATTTGCCATTGTTCCTGTTAATTACCACGGTGAGTAATGATTAAGGAAGTGCATGATCATCTGCATATTTTGTAAGGCATAAACAGCCACAGTGGACGTGATTTTGCCATGTAGGATGTGATCCTGGATTAAAGTCCTTTGTTAATCCTGAATCAACAATTCAATCAACCATCTGATGTCGTCAGTGTGTGTCGACCAAACCTGCTTCATTATAATTAAACATTTATATATTTGTGATTGAATGAAACAATGTTAAATCCTGTTTTAATAGTAAGAATGTTGCTCTATTGCGGTTCTACAGGTTCTCCGTTTCAGAACATTTTACAGTCAATTGTTCATTAGTGATTGTTTATGATTCAGTGTCTAAATTCATTCATGTTTATTTTGGATCATTAAAATCAGTACAGTCTAAACTCACTAATGTCGTTTCCTGATTATCATCAATTATTTTTTCATTTCATGTTGTGATTTAATGTTAATCCAGAAATCGTTATTTTCCATAAATTGTTCCAGAATAAATGAATTTTTAGTCTCAGTCAATAAAATATTTTTCAGCATTTACTAAGTTTCATGTTTTTTTAGTTTGTTTGTGGACAAAAAGATAATTGAAGAATCAAAAATCTACTGAGGCGGATTTTGCTCTACACACACTGATGACATCAGATGAGTATGATTGTTAATCCTGAATCAACATTTCAATCAACCAAAGGATGTAAATCCAAGATCACATACTACTTGAAAAAATCACGTCCACTAAACAGCCACACATGTACAGGTTAGCTATTAGCTAGCTGAGCAAGCTAGGCTAGCTAGTCAGATTGTTGGATGTATTAAAGCTGTAAAAGCAGTGTTTTGGAGTACAGCCTATAAAGGGGGGGGAAGTGATAGCGGAGATGTTAAGATGTTGGACTGCTGAATAGGAGATCGGGGTTTGATATCCAACACCACCAAGTTGCCACCCCTGAGCCCTTGAGCAAGGCCTTCAACCTCTAATTGCTCAGTTGTGTAAAAGAGATAAATGTAAGTCGCTAAGGACATCTGCCAAATGCTATAAATGTTTTTTTTATTATTATTTATTATGAGAGATTATTGGAGATCATTGGAGATAACCTCCATACTTCTGGAAAAGATTTCCGCTGTCATGTTGAGTGTGTCTGTGAGGATTTGTTTGTTTTTATCAGACACTAGTGAAATCATGCATTAAAGAGATCTGGGTGTTCATTGAAGTTGAGGTCAGGGTTCTGTGCAGGACACTTAAGTTCATCTAATCAAAAGACATACCCTCTCTAGAGGTCTGTGCGGTCAGATGATCATACTATCCACACCCAGCTTCCTGTCCTGCAGGACATCTGCAACAAGTGGTGCTGGACCAGGGACAGGAAGATTTTGAAGGACCTTAGCCATTCTAACAATGGACTCTTTTCTCTGTTGTGGTCAGGAAAGCACTTCCGCTCCTTGAAGGCAAACACAGAGGTGGGTAGAGTGTCCAAAATCTGTACATGATCTGGTTCAAGTAAAAGCACAAGTACTTATGGCAATATTTACTCGAGTTAGAGTAAAAGTAACACTCTAAATATTTACTCACGTTAGAGTAAAAAACTACTCAAGTAATTAGTTACCAGTTCCTTCTGATCTGAGTGACACGAAGCAAAAACCCTTAATTTCTAACTACTCGGTGAGTTTATACATCCCGTCTCCTCCAAAGTCTCTCTGTTCTGATTATATAAAGCAGATTAAAGTAAAGTCAATCTCAGTCCTGTGATGGACATTAACATTAACACACTCAGATGTTTTTTAAACAGTTAAAGTCGGTCTTTATTTTCTTCCTTTTCTAACAATTTATTTTCACATTTTATATGTACAGTATGTCACAGAAGTGAGTACACCCCTTACATTTCTTGTAAATATTTCTTATATCTTTTTATGTGAAAACACTAAAGAAATGAAACTCTGCTACAATGTAAAGTAGTGAATGTACAGCTTGTGTAACAGTGTAAATTTGCTGTGCGCCCCGTCCCATCAAAAAAAAAACTCAACACAACAGTCCAGCCAGATAATAATAAAGGGGTCTAAACAAAAACCCCTGGCAGGCAACAAAAGTGAGTACACCCCTAAGAGGAAATGTCCAAATTGGGTCTAAAATGTCAATATTTTGTATGGCCACCATTACATTTACATTTACATTTACAGCATTTAGCAGATGCTCTTGTCCAGAGCGACGTACAAGAAGTGCTTTGAGTCACATCAAAAACAGCTCAATACTGATATAATAGTTCACAAAAAGGTGCAACAACAACAAAAAGAGCTTTCTTTCATTTAAAAAAAAGATGAGTTTTCTTGAAGAGAAGACAGCCAGTGACTCTGCTGTTCTGACATTGATGGGAAGTTCGTTCCACCATTTTGGTGCCGGAACAGAGAAAAGTCTTGAGGCAGACCTACCTCGTCGTGTCCTAGGGGATGGTGGAACAAGCCGAGCAGTGCTTGTGGATCTGAGAGAGCGTGGTGCTATGCGTGGAGTGATAAGTGATTGTAGGTAGGAGGGTGCAGCTCCGTTTCTGGCTTTGTAGGCAAGCATCAGTGTTTTGAATCTGATTCGTGCAGCTACTGGGAGCCAATGGAGGGAGCGCAGCAGTGGAGTGGTGTGTGAAAACTTTGGTAGGTTAAAAATAACACGTGCAGCTGTATTCTGAATCATCTGCAGAGGGCAAATTGCACTCAGAGGGAGGCAAGCCAGGAGCGAGTTGCAGTAGTCTAGTTTAGAAATTACAAGAGACTGCACAAGCAACTGGGTGGCCTGAGTGTTTAAGAATGGTCGAACCCTCCGGATGTTATGCAGGATAAACCTGCAGGAACGTGTTATGTTGGCAACATGTAAAAAAAAAAGGATAATTGATTGTCCATAGTTACCCCCAGGTTGCGAGCACTAGTTGAAGGGAAAATCTGTGAATTGTCCAGGGTGATTGCAAGATCTTGGCATGGAGATGAGTCAGCTGGCATAAAAAGTAGTTCAGTTTTGCAAGGGTTGAATTTCAGCTGGTGAGCAGCCATCCATGATGAAATGTCTGCCAGGCAGTTTGAAATCCTTGCAGAAAGGATGGAGGAAAAGAAAAGATGAGTGTCATCAGCATAACAATGGTATGTGAACCTGCGTGCAAAAATAACTTTGCCAAGTGAGTGAGTATAGAGGGAGAAAAGAAGAGGACCAAGTACTGAGCCTTGTGGGACACCAGTGGAAAGTCTGCGTGGGGCAGATGTTGTACCTCTCCATGTTACCTTTACAGGAGCTTCACAGGTTGACACTAGAATCCTTTTCCACTACTCCATGACGACATCACGGAGCTGGTGGACATTGGAGACCTTGCTTTCCTCCACTTTCCGTTTGATGCTCAATAGGGTTTAGGTCTGGAGACATGCTTGGCCGGTCCATCACCTTTACCCTCAGCTTCTTTAGCAAGGCAGTGGTCATCTTGGAGGTATGTTTGGGGTCGCTATTATGTTGGAATACTTATAGTTTTGTACTGAATAGTTTTGTGTTTAATGAATATAAAAAAATGTGCAGATGTTTAAACTGAACGTTTATTCCTGAATGTGTGTGTGTGTTTGTAGGATTTCTTGCAGATGTGCACATTAAAGAAAAAATATTCAGACAGTGTGTGAAATGTGGTTTTACAATAAGGTTAAAGTGTTTATAGATACCAGATGATTGTTAATAGGGTTCAAATATGCTCATTTTGACACTTACCGCTACGTGTTTTTCAGGTTGCAGCTGGAATTCTTGTACGCTGTGATGTCAGTTGGTTTTGTTGCACACACCATGCATCACATTGTAAAACTATTCTTTTTGACATCTTGGAGTAAAAACATAAACTGAACTTGAGGAGACTCTGATCTGATCAGTACCTCTGATCAGTAATTCTTCTTCCTCTGCTTCATATTTTAATTAAACGCACGGTAAACATGAACGAAAGATTCGTAGCAGCCTCTCATGAAGTTCCGCAAGACTTGTGAACAAATCATGTAAATGAGTTATTTAAAAAAAATCTCCTATTTCTTATTCATTTTTTATTTATTATTATTTGACAGTAACGGAGGAACGACGCCAAATCTAGCAAAGTAAAAGAATTTTTTCACAAAAAAGGTACCTGAGTAACACTAAAAGTACTTATCATTTGATGTGTGCACATCGATTGTTGATCGTCACATGACCATGCTGACTGTGGACGCTTCCACTTAGCCATAAAGATGGTCCAGCTGTTTTCTGAGGACTTACGACTACAGTTTCTACAGTGTGACTGCAAAATTCTTGCTATCTGTTTTTCACCCAAATGAGAATGGGTTCTCTGTTCAGTCTGGTTCCTCTCAAGGTTCCTTCCTATTCCGTCTCAGGGAGTTTTTCCTTGCCACTGTCGCCCTCGGTTTGCTTATCAGGGACAATCAGGGACAAACTGATTTCTGTTTCTTCTGTGTTTTATAATTTCTTTGATTGTGTAAAGCTGCTTTGAGACAATGACTATTGTAAAAAGTGCTATACAAATAAAATAAAATGAAATAAATTAAATTAAATATAATTTAAAAATAAAACTTACCCAAAAAATTTCCTACACCTGATTCTTACTGTCTCATCTCCTTATTTGCACAACCAACACTTAACACTTTAGTACATCTATCAATATCTATAGATAAACATCCATCCCTTCTGTTATCCATGTGCGTAAACTTTTCTACTGTATGTATATACATATCTTATACAGTATAGTTATATTTTATAAGTTGATTACTCTTACTCATACATTTTTATTTTATTTATTTTTATTTTTACACATTTTTTGCTTTTTATTTTTACATGTCGGACAGTCGTAGAAAGCATTTTACTGCATGTTGTATGTGACAAATAAAATTAGAATCAGAAATTTAGACAACTGTGCGCTTTTAACTGAGTGGCAACAGTTGAAGGGTTTGCGTTTATGTAGGTTTGCCGGTCCACAAAATTTCGGCCATATGGTTTAGTATTTATGAACTTGTACGCATTCTTCCAGAGTGTATTTTTTTTTTTTTAGCCATCTGTTTTTATACATATCTTAATCAATGCATAAGTCAACCTGAGTGAAAATGGCAAAGAAGAAGAAAACTTAGCTTTGGTGTATAGGTTGTCATATGAATAAAACAAAAATGGTATAAAATGTGATGGATGGAAAGGAATAAAAGTATGTATTCCTGTGTCTCAGTGACTGTGTGCTTGGCTGCTGCTCATCTAATGATGTCATCTTTTTGCTCCTCTTTAGACAACTGCACATAACGTAGCTGTTGGAAACGTCTGACTTTTCCCATTTCTTTTGTTCACCATTTTGGAAAATGGCTTTTAAAGATTCATAAGATGTCTTAAGGGAAATATTCACACGGTGAGAGAATGCTAGCATTCAGGGACTGTTCTGAAATGAAATGTTGATGTTGACGTGCTCCGTTGAAGAATAACAGCTGAACAAACGACGTGACACAGGAAAAAACACATATGAATCACCGGCAGCAGCTCAGAAATAACACTCCACTCACTCTCAGAAAATGGCTTCCTTCTCCGGCCGTGACTTCTTCACTTTTCTGGATTACCACCTGCTTTCACTAATAACAAACACTCCTTTTCTTTTTTTTTTTCCTTTCCTAAAAGGAAAAGCAAATAAAACCCGAGTTCCCTAATAAAGGGTCAATAGGGTGCTGTTTTTGTTCGACAGAGGTAAATATTTTTATTCAAGCCCTAGCTGAATTTCATGTAGGAATAATCCAGACACTCCATAACATAAGTTAAGAAAGGAAATCAAAAGAAGTGAAAAGTTTAAAAAACAAACAGTGTGGTTATGGTCAATACTATTAAAAATTCTCCCTATCATGTGACTCAGTTATCTCATCTGCAAGGAAATAATTTAAATATAAACGCTAAATTGACTTGAAGTGCCAGATCCTCACAAAAGAAAAAAAGTATCTGTACTTTACGTAGTAGTGTGTACTGTAGTAGTATGTCTATGCTGTTATACACTATACAGTATGGACAAAAATATTAGTCTCACTCTTATAGATAAGTTATATATTTATCTAAATTGGAATTAAAAGTTACACTAAAGATCTTGATTCGATTCGGTGACTATATCCGATTATTTTGATGACCTGCTTACATCATCTTTTAAAACTGACCCGTATCCGATTTCTGCATTTACCCTATACACAGCAAAAATAACCCAATGTAGACGTACTGACCAGAAAAGAAAGTAAAAACGGTGCAATAATCAATGAAAGCAACAGACAAAGATCAAATAATTATTTAGTATTTTGCTTCTGCATCACATTTAAAGGTTGGCGAAACAATGATCTCTTTAGGCGGATAAAAAAAAAAAAAAAAAAAAAAAAAAGAGGTGAGCTGTTTTTGCAGCCTAATCGAATTTAGAATTAATCGCTTAGTTCGCTTATTTTTTAATGTTTACCGAAAAAACTAATTTTAAGTGAACAAAAATGATAAATATCAAAAAAGTTATTACATACTGTATATGTAGTTTAGTGTTCACGTCATGTGCCACTGTCGCTTCTATAATGACGTTCGACTCGCATTGACAGGTAAAAATCTGATCTGTCTGTTTACATGGCAGACGCTAATGCAGGTATCGGATTTGGATCCAATTTATTTCTACATATAAATGAGGTCTGGATCTGATTCTAAATCAAAATCAGAATCCATGTTCTTTTTTTCTTGCTTACACGGACTTGGGTTATATCCCATTTTCCATCTGTACAACATTGGAGGAAAAAAGGCAAATTTGAATCTGAAAAATCCTCCCACAAACTGTAGAAACTGTATCCTCCACCCAAAGATTCTGATTGAACTATGAGAACCTGATGATAGACATGGGTTCCTCTGATGCTCACTCCCAGTTTCTGAAACTGCTACTGTACTAACGTAGCTAAAATTATGATGTATATCCAGTTTAGAGCTATTAAATCAAGTCAACGCCTTCAATCATTATTTGATTTAATTATGTAGGATGGTGTTCCAACAATCATTCAGTCCTCAGCAACACATTAATACGTGTTCCCAATTACACATACTCTTCGCTCTAACACACACACTCCATAGGAAAATTACTTTAGCCCAACCTCGAACTCCATTTCTTTTTTGTCTCTCTCAAACACTTGAGGAACAATAAAGGGCAGGCGTCACTAGATAAATTACTGACGCTCAGGAAGCCCCAGCTTCCGTTCATTTCCACTCCTTCTTCCTTGACCCCCCCCTCCTCCTCTTTCCAAACCCAGTCCTCCATCCCCCCACCTCACCCTCACTCCCTCGCTGTGTCACCGCTATCTGTATCCACATCTGTTCTCATAGGAAATGCGAATTGATGGGTTTTGTCCAACGATATTTCTCCACACTATAATTAGCAACTCAATCAGCAGCTGGGAAAGAAGTTAGTACTGGTCATGTGTGTGTTATATAACATCACTAGAACAAATCTTAATGCTATCTAAATATATATAAAGACATAATTATGTGCTTATTAACTTTAACTGGTTTGGAGAAATATACAGTTTCGGTTGTTCTGGTGAGACGTTCACGAATGTTCGTCTTGATGTGTCATATTAAAATTAATTATATTATTTTTTTCTTAGTATTTACTTTTTTTTATGGTCACGGTTATGATGGATTGTGGGAAAATCAAGAACAAAGTGGAAACACACCTTTTATGGAATGTCAGTTGATCAAAATCTAGATGCAATGACTAGGCAAACATGTGAGTGATTGTGTAATCACGGGCGAAAGAAAACTTGTAGCAGTTTGTGACCAGGTGAAAAGATGACTCATTGCTGGGCACTTCACAAAACAGGAAAAGATGAATCTTGTACTTGTCAAAGCTTGAGTAAACACACACATACTTTACACACCTTAAATAATAATGATTCTGTCCGCATGTCTACACTCGTATACAGATGGGAGAAACTTGCATCTACAGACTTTTTCAGACACCCTTATTCAGAGAGACTTTGAAAGAGAATATATTACTAAATCGGTTGATCAAGTGTGATCGCAGTAGTGAAAACCTGCTGGTCCTCAGACCTAAACTCAAGACCTTCTGATCAGCAACCGGACACCTTAACCACTGGGCTAGCATACGCAAGCAAAGTCCTACTATTCACTGAAATCACATCTGATGATAATTTGTCAGCAAACAGGGAAAAAAACCTAAGGTCATGCTCGATACCTGACATGTCTCAAGGTCCTCAGGTATTTTTCCAGAAAATGAAATGAAATGAAATTATACGTAAATAAATACAATATAAAAAATACAATTAAATTTTAAAGAATACAATAGAAAAGAAAAAAACAATAAATTTGATTACATTCATTTATTTATTTATCTTCTATGCCAGCTTATTTCCTAATTTGGGGTCACAGGGATCTGCTGGAGTCTATCCCAGCCATCTCTGAAAGGGTGACAGGCAGCAGGGGATACACCCTGGACAGGGACACACACAAACACACAAACACACACACACACACTCTCTCCTATTTAGAACTACCATTCAACCTAACATACATGTTTCTGGACTGTGGGAGGAAACCGGAGAACCCGGAGTAAAGCAAGCACAAAAAGAACGTGCAAACCACACAAAATTACAGTAAAGGGGTTTTTTTTATTGGAAAAGGATGAACAACCCCCTGAAGATCCTAAAATACCTTAAAGAACCTTTTATGCACCCTTTTTTTTTTCTATTTGCACACCGTACATTTGACTTGCGTTACTTCAAACATGTAGAAATTTAATCATAGTTGTGTTTACACTAATATTAACACAAGCACAGGGAGAACATGCAAAGTCCACACAGTCCCTGTCCAGGAATCAAACCCAGGTCTTCTTGCTGTGAGGCAACAATGCTAACCACTAAGCCACTGTGCTGCCCATTATAAAAAGTCATTAAAATTAAATATTAAAATTAAATTAAATAATAAAATAGGGCTAAGTGATGTATTATTGGTTAAGCCGATAAACTGCTGATTGGCTTTTATGATCGTTGGTTAAACTCCCAGCAACACCAAGCTGCCACCGACAGGCTCGTAAATGAAGACCTTAACCCTCAACTTTGAGATTGCAATGTGTTGTACAGGATAAGGGCGTCTGCCAAATGCCATAAAAGTACATGCAAAATAGAGTGTGTAACATGGGTGGAATTTTATACGTCTTCTGATGTTTTATGACCTGATATCGATGTGTCTGTTTCCAGGTTTCATAGTGGGTCCGGGTCTGTATTTAAAAAAAAACAATTTAAAGCTTAATAAATGTCAGTTCATATAACCACTTTCTCACCAACGTCCACCCACCATGACTCCTCTTCCTAATAAAAAGGTCCATATGTGCATTTAATCTTTATAAATCTGCTAATGTGAAGCATGTGGGATAAAAGAATGATTAATGTCAAAAAATAAAAATAAAAAATAAAAAACTTTTAAACTAGCTATTCCATTTTTACTCAGTCGTTAAACGTCGACCTGTGACCCTTTTTGATGCTCACCATAACCTAAAGTTTGGGAAGGAATTTGTACTATTTGTGGACCAAACAGTGCTTCAAGATCAAAGCTTTATTGTTATACATTATTCCGGATAAACTAGTAAAGGTTATATTTAGAATGATTTTTCATCGGAAAAGAATTAACAATCCTCTGGAGATCCTAAAATACCATGAAGAACCTTTCATACATCCTTTTTTTTTTTTTTCTATGAGCACACTGACATTTGACTTACGTTACTTTAAACATGGAGAAATCCAATCGTAGTTGTGTTTACACTATTATTAAAGAGATCCTTTAAGGTTCTTTGAATAGATGAAACCCTGAAATGCTATCTGAAAAGGAAATCCTCTGTTGTAAGGTGTCCTTCAAGGGTACCACATGTTTGTTTATACACACTTCAGGACGCTTGATACACAGCTGAGCATCCGAATGGGCTGCGTTTGAATGTAAATAAATTTGAACCTAAACACCTGGAACCTATTATTTAGATTTAAACCGCTACTCCATAAATAGCTAGGCAAGCTAAGCTAAAACAGCAGGAAGGGAAAGCTACAAAAGAATAGAATTGTATTGTTTGTTTGTTGTTTTATTTCAGATGACAGAGAATTAGGATTTATTTCTGACTATAAACAAGGATTGCATATCTTATGAGGCCCCCAAGCTTTATTCAATTTTAAGCTTGTGTTAAATCTTTGCTCTGACCTCCAATAATCAGAATGTGACATAAAACATTTAGGTGATTATAAAAAGTCTTAGCAGGAAGAATCAATAAAAGGTTAAATTAATAACATTAAGCTCATTACAAAAATAACTCCCTAAGTAGCAACTGACCCCCTTAGAACCCCTCACATTGTTGTTGACTTGTCTTTTCTCACTATGTCATGCTGTTTCTGACAATACTTAAAAAAGCCATAAGGTGGCATCATATATCGGTGGCTCAGATATTTCAAAACTGATATTTGAATTTAAAAAAAAGCTTAAATATTGACAATTATATCAGTAAAAACCGGCCGATCTTTTTCGAGGACCTGTGTGACTTTGACAGGCTGTAAGCGCAAGACAATTTGGTCAGTGCCTCCCAGAAAAGCAGAACTTTTGGGTACCTATTAAATGTAGTCCAAAGAAGGACAACCAGTAAACCAGTGCCCGAGTCGCAGGCATCGAAGCAGAGCGAAATTTAGTTCATCTAGTCCAACCCACAGAAGAGCTACTGAATGTAGTACAAATTGCTAAAATAAAAAGGGGACTGTGCCAGGATATTTCCAAGGCCCCTTAAGGTGGCAATGATACCCCATTCCTGACTGGGCTACAATCCAATAATTATCACATGACAGAATTCCATCATCCTGGGAGCATTAATTTATTCGGAATATTTTTGCTGAATTTTTACTATTCAGAAAAGTCAGCTTAGATCATCTGTTTTCTATCTCTCCCTCGATCACACACTATCAGCAGGTGATAAGCTGCTGGAATGGACAAATAGATTAAGAGGACTTTGGCAAAAAAGCTTCAGGGAAAGGATACTGTTCCCTGGTCAGGATTGTTTCCCACCAGACTCCAAAAGAGCTCTAGAAATATTAAATAGTGTTCCAGTAGTATGGAACGTAAAAATGATCAGGAAATGGATAATGGCTGGTAGGACGTATAAAGGAAAAAAAAATCCTGAAGATATTTAAGATGGAGACGCTGTAATTCTGTGTGGTTTTAGACAGAATCACATCTTGGTTACCGGTAAAGAATAAAAAATAAATCTAGGTATTTCTGAGTGGTTTAGCAAAGTGACAAATAATGTAAAGCAGGTTTACTCCTATTTAGTACTACAGCAACATGCCGATAATTATGTTGTATAATTTAATCTAGCAATTATGACACATATAATAATATTTTATACATTTTATACATGCAGCATCTTATAGCAGATTCTAATTTTGTTCTCCAAAATGGAGCATGATGAATCTGAATACCTTTTCATATCTTTAAACTTGAGGACACAGCTGTGTCTTTGGTCCTGTCCCATTACCTGCATTGGCACCCTCTGTGCCCCTCAATTGCGCATTCCTGCTGAGAGAGGTCCCAGTGCGTCAGTGCTTCTAATAGTGTTTAAGCCAGCAGAGAAGGACTTGCTGGCCCTGACGGCCCACCACACTGAATCTCACTAATCTCCACAGTCACACAACACAATCCAGTGACCATCATTTCCAGAAGGAAAAAGAATGAGATTGAATCTGTAAGACGATGTTCTAAGCACATGTTAGTGTGGTGGTCAGGTGTCTCATACTTTTGTCTATATAGTGTATGCCAAAATGATATCTGAGACAGATTCTGTCATGCTACAGTGCAAAAATGGATTGATTTTAGTGAAATTTTTTGAATTCTGTATCACCTCCCTAAAGCTACTACGAGCTCCATAAACAATTTTCCCAAAGATAAGTGATGTAATCGTGTGGACTCAGTCTCTGTTACTATTTTGAACTACTCATTAAGATCAAAACGTCTAAACGAGTGTGATTTATAAGAGCTGCTCCCAGAACGGTCTTGGCCCAGGGAAAAACGAAGGATCTCCCTTTCAGAGGAAAAGAAATGAAGACAAGGGAAGAGCGAAGACAAATACGGAAGGAATCTTATCCCGGGTCAAACCACAATGGTGGGAAAGTTTCTTATTACACCAAAAAGACAGCCAGAGAGAGAAAGTGTGAGAGAGAGAGAGAGAGAGAGAGAGAGAGAGAGTAATCAAAAAAAAATTAGCATTCTTCCTTTTTATCTCTTCGCATGTCTAATTGCTATAATCTGTCGCAAACAAATGAAGCTGCATTTGTGTGACTGGAAAGCTTTAAAATAACCTTGGTGACGTGTCTGTGTGTGTGTGTGTGTGTGTGTATGTGCTGGAATCGGCTGAGTGTGAAATGGAACAGCTGTATACACATAAAACTACAAAGAAAAGGCTAAATCAGAGACGTATTTCTGCAGGGAAACATCAAAATGTGATTCTTGTGGACAAAAACAGCCGTGTGCAGATTTGGAAGCTCGTAGTAACACTACTTTGCATCATTTCACACAGAAACGTCTTTATGTTTTATGTATTTTTGTGATTGTAAACGGTAAAATTTGCGTTACAGTACGAAAAAATCTGCTTCCAACTGCATGTAATTGCCACAATTAACATACTGATTAATATATTTAGACACTGAACATCTCTTTGATCGCAAAGTACTTTTTGTATATTTCCTTTATGCTACCTATGCTAGGTCCTAGAGAGGTTTACATGGGATGGTTAAAAAAAAGCTTGCTAGAACTTCAAACTGATGGCAAAAAGTCTGGATATAAAAGCCTTTATTGGACAAAAGGGTGTCTGACTGTCATGTAAAGCAACCAATCACAGTTCATTTTCTTTAACATTGTAATTGATTGTGTTTTAATGAGTATGGTACACTCGTAACAATAGACCGGATTGGAGAAGGAGATCGTTCAAACCCAGAACCAGTGGATACAGTTGGAATTAAGGATATGCCAAACCGGACCAGGAGAGGATAAAGCCGTAACAGAGGATGCCAGTCCTCAGGATCAAAGCGAGAGGAAAGCGTAAGTCTAGCACAGAGCTGGGCAATCTCGGTCCTGGAGGGCCCAAAGTTAGCTCCAACCCTACAACCAACTAATTAAGATCTTGCTAGGTATACTTGAAACTTACAGGTAAGTTTATTGAGGCAAGTGGAGCTAAACTTTGCAGGAAACCGGCCCTCCAGGACCAAGATTGTCCACCCCTGGTCTAGCATATACCTGAACGTAAACGAGACCAGATAGTGAGGCGTGCACTTACAGTATGTCACAGAAGTGAGTACACCCCTTACATTTCTTGTAAATATTTCTTGTATCTTTTTATTTCACTAAAGAAATGAAACTCTGCTACAATGTACAGTAGTGAATGTACAGCTTGTGTAACAGTGTAAATTTACTGTCCCATCAAAAAAACTCAACACACGGCCATTAATGTCTAAACCCCTGGCAACAAAAGTAAGTACACCCCTAAGAGGAAATGTCCAAATTGGGTCTAAGTAGCCATTTTCCCTCCCTGTTGTCATGAAACTCGTTAGTGTTACAAGGTCTCAGGTGTGAATGGGGAGCAGGTGTTAAATTTGGTGTTATTGCTCTCACTCTCTCATACTGGTCAATGGGAGTTCAGCATGGCACCTCATGACAAAGAACTCTCTGAGGATCTGATTTCTTTAGTGTTTTCACATAAAAAGATATAATAAATATTTACAAGAAATGTAAGGGGTGTACTCACTTCTGTGACATACTGTATATAGTAAAGTGGGTGTGGGTGAAAGTGAATGTGAAATGGCTGTGAGTGATTTGTTTTAGTGTCTGGAGTTACCATGACAATAATTTTATTATCATCATTCATTATTATTTGCTGCAGTTTGACTAAGCCTCACCTGGGCAACTGTGAGTGACACATAAATGTGCATAAACAGAGTGTAAAAAATCATCATTGGTTGCTTAACCTGTCAATCATATGTAGTCTTGGGCGGGCCTTAGCCATTTAACATCAAAGGCAACACATTAACAGTATTTGGCAGACACCCTTATCATGAGCGACTTTTATCTCTTATACAACTAAACAATTGGAAATTAAGGACCTTGCTCAGGGGCCAAGTTGTGCTGGGAATCAAACCCCAATCTTCTAATTAGCAGTTCAACATCTGTGAGGAAGTATTAGCGCAGTGGTAAGACTGCTAGTTAGAAGACTGGGGTTCGATTCCCAGGGCCCCCCAATTGCTCAGTTGTTCTAAAAAAGATAAATGTAAGTCACTCTGGATAAGAACATCTGCCAAATAGTGTAAATGTTAAATGTAACCACTGCGCTACCACCTCCCAGATCGTCTGCCATTAGTCTGAAATCTGGCTACACAAGAATATCTATACTGTTACATTCGCATTGTTGTCACAGTTGTAAACTTGACAGCTTTCTTCTTCTATAGTGAAATCTAGAGCTTTGGGCCTGTCGAAGCAATAAAACAGAACTGGCGTTTGATCAGACACTTTTTAAACTAATAAAATAAGGCAATAACGGACAGGTTGAACCTGATTAAAAAAACAAGCTGGAGGTGGATAAACCACACTTTGATGTTGTTGATGTTGTGAGTGTTGTAAACAATTTTATTAAATCAGTTTTACTAATAAGAACGTTTGAACATTTCAAGTCACATATGACTGAAATACATTCCACAAAGAAATTTCTTTAAATAAATAAGGCTCGTTTAACAAAAAAACTGTTAATAAAGTGAGGCTGGTTGTCTCTTAGGCCACATTTAACCTGCATATATCATGAGATCTAATTCGGTTTTTTCCTCCAATGTGGCACAGATCGGCTATGAGAGATGACCATGTAAGCAAGAAAATTCCTATATTTTTAGATGGGTTTCAGGTCTCATTCGTATATAGAAATAAATCGAATATGAATCAGATACGTGCATTAGCATCTGTCATGTAAACAGACAGATCAGATTTTTACCTGTTAATGAGTCAAACGTCACTAAATAAGCAATGGTGGTGTGTGACGTCAATTCAGGTGGACACCGACAGCGATATATAATAACTTAGAGCAACTGTGTATTTTGATATTTATTCTTTTAGTTCACTTTAAATCTTTTTTGCCTGTAAACTAATAAAAAAAAATAAACGAATAAAAAGATATATATATATTATACCTTTAAGTATAATGTGGAAGCAAGACACTATAGAAAATAAATAATTATTTTATTTTGTGTTGGTCTGCTGCATTTATTGATTATCGTGCTGTTTTTACTGTCTTTTCCGGTCAGTATGTCTACATTGGGTTGTTTTTCTGTGTATAGTTTGAATGCAGACATTAGGTACGGGTCAACAAGCTGAATTCTTATAAATGTACTTGTAAAAAGATAAATATTGCTAATTAAGCTAAATTGTTGCGTAATACCAGACTTGGGAGACAGGTAAGTTTAAACCCAGACGGCTGTGTTTTTTAAAGGAACAGATAGGGTAGAAAACATAGAACCTAGCAGACTGGAGATGGCTAGCAGGAACCGGAGGTAGCTAGTGGAGCAGGATAGACGCCGTAGGGACGCTGGAGCGGAAGGAACATGACAGGAGCTACGCGGAAGTAGAACACACTGGAAGTTGTAAACATAAGCAAAAATAATCTAGCTTAACCGTAAGTGAGACCAGACAGTGACAGACTGTGCAGGGTGAACAGTGTTAAATAGGGAAGGGGCATGATTGTGAGGGTGAGGGTTAGCAGGTGTGAGTAAATGGAATTCCGGTGAGTGTGTTAATTGAGTGGTGAAGGAGTTGGATGTTACCATGACATAAATAATGAAATATTTGCCTGGGTAATGGAATGTATTTGTTCCTGTAATTTTTTTAATGGTAAGAAGTCCTTTTTATTTGTTCATTTGATAACATTTGTATCATTTATAGACCCCTTTTCATTTTTTTATTTTTTATTTTAAGTATCTTTATTTAAAGCAGTCTTCCAGAAAACATGTTTTCTATGCCTTAATGACCTATTACTTGTCAAAAACAACTACACTGTATTGGCATTTGTGATGCAGCTACTGAATTGTAAAAGGGCAGGTCAAACTGGTTTACCATTGAACCTGAATATTTCATTCTGGATCTTTCTTTGGCTGTTATGTTGGTGTGACGTTAGAGGCAGCTGTAAAGTACGTCACTGGTCCACAGACATGCTGCAATGGCTTTGTTATGATATTAATCCTTCCTTGTTGTCGAAGTCCTAAGTCATTTTACATAAACTTTGATAACACCAGTCCCTGATGTGGCAGAACAAAGACAGTTTGTTTTTCATCTGGTCTGAAAAGGACCGCTAATATTTTGTTGACGATTACAGTGCAAGAAATAAAGGTGACATCAGTTAGCAGTATTGTTTAATTTCAATATATATATATATATATATATATATGTATAATTAAACAATACTGCCTTGTGTTTTATAGCTAACTGCTGTATGTGTGTATATACACTGCTCAAAAAAATAAAGGGAACACTTAAACAACACAATGTAACTCCAAGTCAATCACACCTCAGTGAAATCAAACTGCCCACTTAGGAAGCAACACTGATTGACAATCAATTTCACATGCTGTTGTGCAAATGGAATAGACAACAGGTGGAAATTATAGGCAATTAGCAAGACACCCCAATAAAGGAGTGGTTCTGCAGGTGGTGAACACAGACCACTTCTCAGTTCCTATGCTTTCTGGCTGATGTTTTGGTCGCTGGCGGTGCTTTCACTCTAGTGGTAGCATGAGACGGAGTCTACAACCCACACAAGTGGCTCAGGTAGTGCAGCTCATCCAGGATGGCACATCAATGCGAGCTGTGGCAAGAAGGTTTGCTGTGTCTGTCAGCGTAGTGTCCAGAGCATGGAGGCGCTACCAGGAGACAGGCCAGTACATCAGGAGACATGGAGGAGGCCATAGGAGGGCAACAACCCAGCAGCAGGACCGCTACCGCTACCCCGCTACCCACCTCCGCCTTTGTGCAAGGAGGAACAGGAGGAGCACTGCCAGAGCCCTGCAAAATGACCTCCAGCAGACCACAAATGTGCACGTGTCTGCTCAAACGGTCAGAAACAGACTCCATGAGGGTGGTATGAGGGCCCGTTGTCCACAGGTGGGGGTTGTGCTTACAGCTCAGGGTACAGCCCAGGGTTTTGGCATTTGCCAGAGAACACCAAGATTGGCAAATTCACCACTGGCGCCCTGTGCTCTTCACAGATGAAAGCAGGTTCACACTGAGCACATGTGACAGAGTCTGGAGACGCCGTGGAGAACGTTCTGCTGCCTGCAACATCCTCCAGCATGACCGGTTTGGCAGTGGGTCAGTAATGGTGTGGGGTGGCATTTCTTTGGAGGGCCGCACAGCCCTCCATGTGCTCACCAGAGGTAGCCTGACTGCCATTAGGTACCGAGATGAGATCCTCAGACCCCTTGTGAGACCATATGCCGGTGCGGTTGCCCCTGGGTTCCTCCTAATGCAAGACAATGCTAGACCTCATGTGGCTGGAGTGTGTCAGCAGTTCCTGCAAGACGAAGGCATTGATGCTATGGACTGGCCCGCCCGTTCCCCAGACCTGAATCCAATTGAGCACATCTGGGACATCATGTCTCGCTCCATCCACCACCAACGCCACGTTGCACCACAGACTGTCCAGGAGATCTCCACCTCATCAGGAGCATTGCCCAGGCGTTGTAGGGAGGTCATACAGGCACGTGGAGGAGGCCACACACACTACTGAGCCTCATTTTGACTTGTTTTAAGGACATTACAAAAAGAAACATCAAAGTTGGATCAGCCTGTAGTGTGTTTTTCCACTTCAATTTTGAGTGTGACTCCAAATCCAGACCTCCATGGGTTAATAAATTTGATGTTCATTGATACTTTTTGTGTGATTTTGTTGTCAGCACATTCAACTATGTAAAGAACAAAGTATTTAATAAGAATATTTCATTCATTCAGATGTCTGTATGTTTTATTTAGTTATATATATATATATATATATATATATATATATATATATATATATATATATATACAAATTTTTTCTATGCTACAGCAGCATAGAAAAAGATGTGCAAATAAATAGTAGTCCATCAAATCGTTCAATGTCAGGTGAATTGCACTAGGGTAATATTGCACAGTTCACAGTGTTATATTTTTATGCTATTGCAGATATCGTAGATGATATCGTAAGTGTTAAATATGGAGACGGGTTCACTGGGAGCAGCAGGGAGAAAGGACCTCCGATATTGCTCTTACAGACACCTACGATGTAACAGTCTTTCACTGAAGGAGCTGCTCAGAGTACTGTAAGAACATATAGCTGTCAGGTAGTACGTACTTACAGAAATCTGTTACATACCTACAGATGGAAGGCCTGCAACTTGGTCAAAATTTTGACACACTGGCATTTGAAATCAAGTCAGGCAAGTTAAACTTGTTTTTTTTTATGCTGCACATGTACAGTCAGAATACACACCTTCATGGACAAGCTAACGCTTTCTCTAAACACACACCATTATAGGTGTTGCATCAGAGATTAGGCAAGAAGGGTGGATTACGCATGTATTTTTAAATAATTGTCTGCATATAGACATGCTATAAACAGATTAATGAAATCTTTCCTTCTTTTCTTAGATTCTAACCCTCAGATTCAACCCAAATTTGGAATTTCTGCAGATTCTTTCTACGCATTCTTCTGATCGATTGCTTGAGAAAACGATGATCCCTCCCACATTCTAGGATGATAAAGTCATTCAAAGGCCGAATCGTTTGTTTGATAAGGTAAAAAAAAAAAATGATGCAATGGAGTTTCAAAACCTTCTTGATTTTATTAGCAAGAAATAGGCACTGAGGTCTAAAGTAGATTTATGTTGATTAAATTATACTAATAAGTATAATAACCAGAGTAAGGTTTGCTAAACTCATTACAGAGACATTAGAGGTTGTCAAAACAGAACTATTGTGCTGTGTCTTGATGGGGAAAGAAGCACAGAGAGGTGTAGAGATGATGTAGATCTAAGCCATTTTTCCAAGTGAAATTTGATGGAAGCACTGGGAAAATGTATGAATCATTGCAACCTAGGAAATAAATATTACTGGTATAAATAACAGTTTTGGACCACTATAATATCTTTTTCCTGTCTATTTCTTTATATTGAGTAATTTATGTGGGAAGTGGCAGCACAGTGGTGGTTTAATTCCCAGCACCCACCAAGTTGCCGCCGTTGGGCCCCTGAGCAGGGCCCTTAACCCCAATTGCTTGACCGAACGTTTTGTAGACACCTTACCAGTCTGACATTACTGTGTCTTGAACCAAACAATCTTTCATTATGACAATGCTCATGTGCACAAAGAACCTAATCCACAGGCGTCAAACTCAGTTCCTGGAGGGGCACCACCCTGCAGAGTTTATCTCTAACCCTTATTAATTGCACCTGATCTGTTTTATTGTTCGGAATAAGGTTGAAACTGAACTCTGCAGGGCTTTGGCCCTCTAGGAACTGAGTTTGATACCCCTGCTGCTAATCTCTGCCCTGACCTCAACCCTAAACATCTTTGAGATAAACTGGAACACTGACTGCACCCCAGACCGCCTCACTCAAGATAAACATCTGATTTTATTAGTCATTTTGTGGGTAAATAAGCAAACCTGGGACTTAATACTTTGGTCCATATGGGGTAAATAGCAGTACTATACATTTGAAGCTAGAATTAAAGATATGTAGAAGCATCACAGTTATAGAAGCGTTTGATAAAGAATAAGGCTCAGCTGTAAATAACTGATTTATTTGACATTTCAGTTGTTTGGAAGGCTTTACAGACAGTGTTACTTCGTCTGGCTAATAAAAAGCTAGTGTTTGGGACAGAAGACAGACAGAGATAGAGAAAAGAGAAAGCGTCTCAACTTAAGAATGTCACATATGCATAGACTTTCAGAATTCCAGAGCTCTGGGTGCACTAAAAGAGTTTAGTAAGCTCAAGTAGTGAGTTACTAGTTACTTTGGGGCAAATCCTGAATCCAGAAAAAAATACTAACAATCCAAATTGTGTGAAAAATATAGGAGAAAAAAAAAAAAAAACTACGTGTGAGATTTTATAGTAAGGTTAAAATGCCCATAGTTGCAGATTCCCTCTGAAACAGCCATTATCATAAAGCTTAACCGCAACAGCAGGATCCAGCAGCTGGATTTCCTGCATCACTTTTTTTAGTGCACAAGGCATTATGTAACTGTTCTTTTTCACTCCTTGGAGTGTATAAATTAATTGAATGTGATTTCCTGTGTGTTTCTGACTCCACTGTTATTCTCGCTTCTTCTCCCTCTTTAGCCATTATTTTCCGAACTGAAAGCTAATTATAAAATCAGCAGGTTTCATAACGTACTTCAAACATCTGCAGTCTATCCCGAGACTCGACATCTCAATATACGGAACATGATGGAACCTAATTATTAGAACTACATTTACGTCATTAACATTTAATAGTAACGGAGAAAAACGCCATTAAATGCAGCAAAGTTGAACTCATTTTCTGAACTTGAGTGAGAGTAAAAATAAAACCAGTTAAACCGACTAAACACATTGCAGGACAATGTGTTTATTTATGTGTTAATAGCTTATAAATCTTCTTGTCTCTTTGTTTAATCCCAGACAGACTGGATAATGTTGAGATTAGTCAACAGTCTGTGTGGGAAAAATCTTCTACGCTAAAGGTTTGGGAAAATACAGTCCCAAGGAACCCGACCTACCAGGAACTGTCACCATGCTACGCTGTTTCCTACAGAAACTCATTATTGTACAGCTTTTAAGACCTTTGACTACCAACCTGCCACTACACCTCCCACTACAGCCAAATATTAAAACTCAACAGCCTCCATTTTATGCATCCCAGTTTTGCTTAGCCTTGTTTTCATGTCAGTCATTTTTTCAGAGACTTCCC